>JAMWET010002538.1:237500-592500 GCA_024036415.1 Prochilodus magdalenae
GGGCTGTAATCCTCAGGCAGGGTGTGAATGACACAGATCTGCTTTTTTCTTCCGTTTCCAAAGGGAGGCCGGATGTTTCAGGCTTGCTTATGTCATGGCAACAGCAGCCACTAATACCGCCAGCATCTCTCTCTTCCTCCATCAGGCGGAGTGTAGAGGAAGCAAGCCTGTGCCTCAGCATCCATTGAGGAAAAAAAAGGGAGGGGAGGAGTGCTTTACTGCAGTGTGTGTGAAAGAGAGAAAGAGAGAGAGAGCGAGACAGAGAGAGAGAGAGAGAGAGAGAGAGAGAGGGAGTTACCAGTATAATCACACACACTAATAACATGAGTACATCCTGCACCAGAGTGCATTCGGTAGATTCTGACATCAGCTTGTACAGAAGCGAGATACATGCGTGTGTGAATGTACAATTAGACACCCAGAAGGAGGTGTGGGATTGCAGTGCTGGTGGGAAGGAAGATAAAGGTTACCAGGAACAATACATGCTGATACATTTAGACTGATATGGGGGATATTTATTGAGCTACATATACAGAAGTAGTGTCTCTCACTTTGGTGTCGTCCGCCGTGTTTGCTAACGCAACACACCAGACGTCTCAGCATGGAGTTGTAGAGGTTCCTAATGGTGTCCTGTGATAATCCATCCCATGCAGCTTCAATATTCTCACACAGTTTCTGCAGATTTTGCGGTAGGGGTGGAGGCAGACTGACATCAGGTCGTCTGGACATGTGGCACATGACGACTTGTACATATTGGTGCTGATCACGGTGCCTCCACACACGGATTCCTTGGTAAAACCACCATGTTGGTTTGAGCGTTCATGTACAGGGGTTGGACAATGAAACTGAAACACCTGTCATTTTAGAGTGGGAGGTCTCATGGCTAAATTGGACCAGCCTGGTGGCCAATCTTCATTAATTGCACATTGCACCAGTAAGAGCAGAGTGTGAAGGTTCAGTTAGCAGGTAAGAGCACAGTTCTGCTCAAAATACTGCAATGCACACAACATTATGGGTGACATACCAGAGTTCAAAAGAGGACAGATTGTTGGTGCACGTCTTGCTGGCGCATCTGTGACCAAGACAGCAAGTCTTTGTGATGTATCAAGAGCCACGGTATCCAGGGTAATGTCAGCATACCACCAAGAAGGACGAACCTCCACCAGCATCACGTAGTGACCTGGCCACTATCCTGAAAGAAGAATGGCTTCTGATCCCTCTGACCACTGTGCAGGACTTGCATATGTCATTCCCAAGATGAACTGACGCTGTATTGGCCGCAAAAGGAGGCCCTACACCATACTAATAAATGATTGTGGTCTAAAACCAGGTGTTTCAGTTTCATTGTCCAACCCCTGTACGTGTTCAGTATAAAAATGAGTATATGGTTAATGTATGTAGTTATTTCACAATTATTGGTGTGGAATGATCTTTACCAGCCTGGTTGCAATAACAGCTGTTAAAACATCCTGCCGTGTAAGAGCTAGTTAACGAGAGTGCTACCTTCTGCAGTCCTATGAGTAGATATCTAACATCTATTTCTCTGCATATATTAATTAATAATATAATATTTTTTATTGTGTTTTCTTCATGAAAATGAAGTGGCTCCAAATCATATCAAGGTTTTGCTTAGGACCGTATGTCCAAGCCAAGTACCATTAAGAAACCTTTATTTTTCCAGTCTACATTACACCTGATCGAACAGGACAGATCAGAGATGAGATCTGATGCATACAAAGCCACGTGTGACATCGCTACTGAATACGAGGAGGGCAGAAATGCAGCCTTCAAGAAACCAGTGTATGGCTGCATAGTGGGCTCTGAATGTGAAGAAACCCTCATATCTATCAAAAAGGTTTACAAGAGTTAGGAGAGACAGAGCTACAGCTGGGCCTACCCTGTGGGTCAGAGTGTCCACTCTGAAATGCAGAAAGGCATCACTGGGCTGCAGCTCTGTTCACTCATGCGGAGGAATGTGCGGAGTGGATCTGAGGCATGCACAGCAACGTGACCCACTACACACACAGTGCACAGCTGTAGATCTGAAGCCGGGGGCTCCGTACAGGATGGGCACAGATGCACTCAGGGGCTCATGAATTACAATACATCGACATCTAATGGAGGAATGAATAGTGCAGCATGGACTAATCAGGCACCATAACCAGGCTTATCAGTTTCATCAGAAATCCTCTGAGAACACAATTCCCTGTTCAGATGTTTAGTCTCCAGTATGTAACATGGTATGACAAAACATCATTATACAGATATAAGCTGACCAGACAAAAAACGAGTCACCTGTGCCTAATAGCATGTAATATCTCCACCAGCATTAATGCAGGTGTTAGTTTGTGCACCCTGGGTCATTCCTGACGAAAAAGTGGACCCATTATCTTAAGGCATAAAGGGTTATTTACAGTCACCATTAGGACGGGCCAGGCGAGACACAGTTCTAAGCTTTTAACATACCCTGACTACTCAAACCTTGTCTCAACAATCAGCAGACTAGCTGAAGATGAAAAGAGGCTGGCTTCTACAGCAGGATAATGATCCTAAACACACCTTCAAATCCATAGTAGACGTCCTCAAGCTGAAAGTTCCATCACTGAAAATCTGTAGATAGATCTCAAAAGAGCAGTCAATCTAAAACACCCCGAGAACCTCACAGAGCTAGACGCCTACAGCAAGGATGTAAACTGGGTACAATTCTAAATGTGCTACAAAAGGCATTTTCCAAAGAGCAACTTAGAAATACCCAGGTAAACATGAAGTAGATTGTAACGTAGGTACTTCATAAGGATATTGAAGTGAATCTTAAAGGTGTCTGGGAATAGTTATATAGAAGTATAATTAATAGCGCTAATGCTGTATACTTAGCATACGAAATACATGGTATATCAGAAATAGTACACTTTCAGAATCAGAACCAGAATCAAGCTTTATTTGCCAAGTATGTTCACACAAGGAATTTGGTTTAATGGAATTTGGAATTTGTAATTTTGGTTACAGTAGCTCACAGTGTACAGAGAGTAACAGCATTACACACAGTACACACACACATCCTAACACACACATCCTAACACACACGACACCTTACATACCTGAAAACCTTACATTCAGTGCACCAATTATACGTGCAAGGAGGTATACCCAGTATGCTTTAATTAAGTCTGCTTCAGTATACCTTTTCACACCTGGGTAACCATACAGGGTGTGCAAACTTTTGCTTCAGTCCCTTTTGTACTGTGAAAAATGAAAATATATTGCTTAAAATATTAAAGAAACATGTTTTCTTCATATCTTCATATCTTTTGGAAAAACCAGATCATCGTTTACTCACTAGGCTATTCACAGTAACAGGACTTTTGACCAGAGTGGGCACTCATTTTTGCATATACAGTATATAAAAATGAGATTCCCGAAACTGGCCACGAGCTTTAGTGGGCACATGTATCTAAAATGAAAAATGAAGCCAGGTGGATGGGAGGATCCGTGTAGACAGAAATCTGGGAGGTCTTCACTTCCATGTGCAGGTGCCTAGGCTCCCCAACAGCTACACGCCTAGTATGTGTGGCCCAGTATGTGTGTCCAGTGTTTTAGTTCTTAATGATCCCAAATACAGAATTAATGATGTTACGAGGGAACTTGGCTGGATCCTTATTCCAGTGCTATCGTTTGTACGTGCTGAGGGTAAGGTAAGGTTTCAGTCTGTATCTCTGAATCACCTCTCTTACAGCATAAAGCCATTGGAAAGCCAATCGCAGCTCTTCAAAAATGCGTCACATGGGAGTGACCTCACTGCTCTGTTCTATTCTATCACCTTACTGAATGCACTGAACAGCGAGTGACCAGTGTGATCTAAATTGACTTGCCTCTTTGACTTCACCGCCCTACCACACACACACACACACACACACACATACACACACCCTACACACAAACTACACACGCACATACACACACGCACATACACGTACACACACAAACATACACACACGCACATACACATACACACGCACAAACACACACAAATACACGTACACACACACACACACAGACACACACACACACAGACACACACACACACACACACACACACACACACACACCCTACACACACACACACACACACACACACACACACACACACAAACACACACGCACACACAGACACACAAATACACGTACACACACACAGACACACACACACACAGACACACGCACACACACACACACACCCTACACACACACACACACACACACACACACAGACACACACACACACACACACACACACCCTACACACAGACACACGCACACACACACCCTACACACATACACACACACACCCAGACACACACACACACACACACACCCACCCTACACACATACACACACACACACACATACACCCAGACACACACACACATACACGTACACACACGCACATACACATACACACACACACACATACACACACACACACCACCACCACCAAAGCCATTATTGACTGGTGCCTCTGTGCTCACAGGATGTTAAGTGATCTAATTTTGTCCAGCAGGCATGGCACTGTGCTGAGATCCAAACACTAAGCCATGGATGGTCATACGATATAAAAGAACCTTTTGGACTAAATCTGGTGGAGTATTTTGTAAGTCCTAGCTAACATCCTGAGTAACCACTGCATACAGCACAGACAGCAGCTAGACGGGCTGGGAGTGACTCAGTAAGGTCCTGGTAGGTTGCCACAGGTATCTGGAGCCATGGTGACTGAAATGCATCCCACAGTGACTGGAGGGCCAGTAACGACGATTACTAGAGTCCTAGAGATGCTCAGTTGGATTCAAATCTGGGGAAATAGGGGGCCAGGGAAGTACTTGGAAATCTTGCTCATGCTCTTCCAACCAGTGTGGGACAATTCTAGTCATGTGACATGTCGCATTGTCTTGCTGGAAGATCGTATCCGTTCCAGGGAAGACAATCAGCATGTATGGGGGCACATGATCTGCAAGAATGGATGGATACCCAAATCAACTGAGAGTGCCTTCCCCATGGATGGAGGGGGCCCTGGAGTATGCCATGAAAGCGTGACTTCCTTCTCAAGCTATATGCTGCCATTGTCAAAAGTAAGAAGTGGTCATAATAATGTGACTCGACTGTTTAAGAACCATAAAGAGTCCTTAAAGGTTCTTCACAACTTGTGTACGGTTCTGTAAAGACACTCTTGGCTTAAAGTGTCATTTAAGACCCTAGTAGAACCACTTTGCTTTCTAATAGAACCATGTTTGAAACAGAGAACCATTTATGTAATAAAGTCTTGCCAGTCTAAAGATACTTCTGAAGAAGTATCATATCTACTCACATATCTACTTTACAAAAAGTGTTCTCTAAGGAACCAATGTTCTTTTCTATGGCATTCTTTTTTAAACGAATGAACCTATCCACTGAAGAATCTTTAGGGAACCACGCAGAGAACCTTTCCAGGCACTTTGATTTTTTGGAGGTGGATCTATGGACTAAAAGATGCGGTATGGAACCAAAAAGGGTTCCTCTACTGAACCACACACAATCATGCTCTGCCACCTTTACTTTCAAAGCTGAAGCCGCAGGCTGAAAAGTAGTTCATGGAACCAAAGGGGTTCCTTAAGTGTGGGACCATCCGCTAAAAGATTCTTTGGAAGTCAAAAGTGGTTCTTTGTTGGAACCACACAAAGAACATTGTCTGGTACCTTTACATTGGGGCATTTAGCTGACGCTCTTATCCAGAGCAACGTACAAGGTTAACTGTAGTATAGTGCAGTGTTAGGAGTCTTGCCCAAGGACTCTTATTGGTGTAGCTCAGCATAGTCACCCAGACTGGGATTCGAACCCCAGTCTCCCACATGTAGAGGTGTTACCCGCTGAGCTACACCAACCATGGTACCTTCATCTTTTAAGGGTGGAGCCATTCACTGAAAGGTTCCTTCTAGTACCAAATGAGTTTTGTTTTTTTGCAAAGAACCATTTCTGGTATTTCTATTTTTAAGAGCTGATACATTCACTGAAAAGGAAGCGTGGCAGGTTCTTGTATGAAACTGCAGAGGTTGAGTAGTGTAATGCTGCCATCTGCTGGTCTGATGTGGGTAAAACTGGTGACTCATTTTATTACCGGGTCAGAAAGCCATTCAAAATGGATTTAAAGCCCTTACACTGAATCACTTTATCAAACCAGCCCTTTAATATATAGAGGTGAGTATATACATATAATGGTCCATGTATTTCCTGGGCTGTAATTATTATTTGATGTAATATAGGAATCTATTTCTCAATAACTGCCAGAAAAGATCTACTTCCATGGATTATTACATTCCTCAGGCTGTTCACTCTTTATCTCTCCTCACTGTCACCGTATGCTGTCTTTTATCACAGTGGAAGAGAGATTACATGGTTCCCTTCAAGGGTTTGTCCCTCATTCATTCATTATACGCTCACAGCTCTGCATATCTTTACAAACCCGATGTTTAAACGTTTGTATGAGACACTTGTTCCAATATATGCAGTAAAAAAAGGAAATCCAGTTTTCTCTCTTTTGGGGTTGCACTGGTAGGATTTTCAGTTGTACTCAGAAGGCTTTGGCTTGTCGTGAGAGGGGCTTGAGTTGTATTGGGCAGAGTTTGGTTTGTAGTGGAAGGGGTGTGGGTTGTATTGGGAGGGGCCTGGGTTGTATTGGGAGGAGTTCTGGTTACACTGGGAGGAGTTTGGGTTGTACTGGGAGGTCTTTTGTTTGTACCAAGAGGAGTTTTGGCTGTCCTGGGAGGGGTTTGGGTTGTACTGGGATGCCTTTCGGTTGTACAGGGAGGTGTTTGGGTTATACTAAGAGGAGTTTCCGTTGTTCTGGGAGGAGTTCGGTTGTACAAAGAGAAGTTTCAGTTGTACTGGGAGTAGTTTGGTTGTACTAAGAGGAGTTTCAGTTGTTCTGGGAGAAGTTCGGTTGTACAAAGAGAAGTTTCAGTTGTACTGGGAGGAGTTTGGTTGTACTAAGAGGAGTTTCAGTTGTTCTGGGAGGAGTTTGGTTGTACTAAGAGGAGTTTCAGTTGTACTGGGAGGAGTTTGGTTGTACTAAGAGGAGTTTCAATTGTTCTGGCGGTGGTTCGGTTGTACTAAGAGGAGTTTCAGTTGTACTGGGAGGAGTTCGGTTGTACAAAGAGAAGTTTCAGTTGTACTGGGAGGAGTTCGGTTGTACTAAGAGGAGTTTCAGTTGTACTGGGAGGGGTTTGAGTTGTACTGGGATGCTTTTGCGTTGTACTGGGAGGAGTTTGGTTGTACTAAGAGGAGTTTCAATTGTACTGGGAGGAGTTTGGTTGAACTAAGAGGAGTTTCAGTTGTTCTGGGAGGAGTTTGGTTGAACTAAGAGGAGTTTCAGTTGTTCTGGGAGGGGTTTGGGATATATTGGAAGGGGTTTGGGTTGTACTGGAAGGGATTTGATTTTTACTAGGAGGAATTTGGATTATACAGGGAGGAATTTTGTTGTACTGGGAGGGTTGCAGGTTGTCAAAGTCGTCATGGGTGCCACAGAGATGAATGTGTGGCTCAAATATGTTTCGGACCACCTCCTGACGCAAATGTTTCTTAGGAATGCTTACACTTGCATTTTTCATGTGGCTTGGCCTTATCCAAATATAATCCTGATACTCAATGCACATAAAATGACCAGGTGTAAATGGAACGCCATCTCAGTCTGAAGAAGATCTTTTCACAAAGAGTTCAAAAACTCCAAAACAACACTGTACAAGACCGTATCTCAACGGTTCTTTACTGAACCAGACTAAATCATGTAAGCTCAAAGTTATCAAGTGTTAATTAGCAGTGCTGGCTACAAAATGCATGAGCCTAATTTTTTAGTGCCACCAACCGAAAGTCTCATCTGGAGGACATGACGTCTCTGTATTACCAGGAGGTTCAAGTTTAAAAACAACATTAACATGCATTTTTCCAATAAATATTTATGTAATATATAACTTTTTGCTATATTTCTTTTAACAGCAATCCTGCAAAGCAGATAAACTCACTGGACAAAAAAACGAGTGATCATGACCATTTGTCACTATAGCTAAGGTACAAACCACCTGCGGGTTCCAGAGATATTCTGTTCTCCTGATTTCTTGCATGCAAAAGAATATGACCGAGGAGAGTAGGGTGAAGCAAAGTGTCAACTAAGGCAGGGGGGTCATGAAGTACCCTCTAGTGACCTGTACAGGCCCGTCTGAAGTTTGCCAGAGAGCATATGGATGATCCAGAAGAGGACTGGGAGAATATCATGTGGTCAGATGAAACCAAAATAGAACTTTTTGGTAAAAACTCAACACACCGTGTTTGGAGGAAGAGGAATGCTGAGTTGCATCCCAAGAATACCATACAGCTACTGTGAGGCATGGGGGTGGAGACATCATGCTTTGGGGCTGTTTTTCTGCAAAGGGGACAGGACGACTGATCCGTGTTAAGGGATAAATGAATGGGGGCCATGTATCGTGAGATTATAAGCCCAACCCTTCTTTCATCAGTGAGCATGTTGAAGATGGAACGTGACAATGATCCCCAACACTACGCTCGGGCAACGAAGGAGTGGCTCCATAAAAAGCATTTCAAGGTCCTGGAGTGGCCTAGCCAGTCTCCAGACCTCAACCCCATAGAAACCCCAAAAGAAACCCCAAAACATCACTGCTCTAGAGGAGATCTGCATGGAGGAATGGGCCGGAATACCAGCTACAGTGTGCACACCTGGTGAAGACCTCTGTCATTGCCAACAAAGGTTATGTTACGAAGTAGTGAGTTGAACTTTTGTTTTTGGACCAAATACTTATTTTCCACCAAAATTTACAAATAAATTCTTTAAAAATCCTACAGTGTGATTTCCTGGATTTCTTTTATCATTTTGTCTCTCATAGTTGAAGTGTACCTATGATGAAAATTACAGACCTCTCTCGTCTTTCTAAGTATTTTTTGCCCCACTGTGTATATATAAAAATGTTACAGTAGCAGGCTATTTAAACATCTTCAGTTTGAGACAACATTGATGCTGGTTAGCCACTGATAGAGAGGCTTCCTGGGGTCCTTTCACAGCTCCCTAGTTATTAACAGGTGGGCCTTGGGGTAGAGCAGTTTAAGAAACCCTGAGGTCAGGGCACTTAGCTCCGAAATGGTCCTGACAGTGGTCATTAGCTCTTTGGCCACTCTACATAAACCACTCCTTCCTTGGTTCATGCAGAGTGGCCCAGCGATGCACTGCAGGCTGTCTAGGGTGTTTTCTGCCTTCTGCCCAATGACTGCTGGGATAGACTCCAGCTCTCCCCTGACCTGAAAAGATGAATCTGGTTCAGCAGAAGTTAGTGAGTGAGTGAGTGAGAAAGTGAGTGAGTGAGAAAGTGAGTGAGTGAGGAAGTGAGTAAGTGAGTAAGTGAGTGAGAAAAAAGTGATGGAGTGAGTGAGTGAGTGAGTGAGTGAGTGAGTGAGTGAGTGAGTGAGTGAGTGAGTGAGCGAGTGAGAGTGAGTGAGTGTGTGAGTGAGTAAGTGATGAAGTGAGTGAGTGGGTGAGTGAGTGAGTGAGTGTGTGTGTGTGTGTGTGTGAGTGAGAGTGAGTGAGAGTGAGTGAGTGAGTGAGTGAGTGTGTGTGTGAGTGAGTGAGTGAGAAAATGAGTGGGGAAGTGAGTCAGTGAGTGAGTGAGAAAGTGATGGAGTGAGTGAGCGAGTGAGAAAGTGAGTGTGTGAGTGAGTGAGTGAGTGAGTCAGTGAGTGAGTGAGGAAGTGAGTGAGTGAGTGAGTGAGTGAGTGAGTGAGAAAGTAAGTGAGAAAGTGAGTGAGTGAGGAAGTGAGTGAGTGAGTCAGTGAGTGAATGAACGAGTGAGTGAGTGAGTGAGTGAGCGAGTGAGTGAGTGAGGAAGTGAGTGAGCGAGTGAGTGAGTGAGTGAGCGAGCGAGCGAGTGAGTGAGTGAGTGAGTGAGTGAGTGAGCGAGTGGTTGGGTGGGTGAGTGAGCGAGTGAGTGAGTGAGGAAGTGAGTGATGGAGTGAGTGAGTGAGTGAGTGAGTGAGCGAGCGAGCGAGTGAGTGAGTGAGTGAGTGATGGAGTGAGTGAGTGAGTGAGTGAGTGAGTGAGTGAGTGAGTGAGTGAGTGAGTGATGGAGTGAGTGAGTGAGTGGGTGGCTGAGTGAATGAGTGAATGAGTGAGTGAGTGAGTGAGGAAGTGAGTGATGAAGTGAGTGATGGAGTGAGTGAGTGAGTGAGTGAGTGAGTGAGTGAGCGAGCGAGTGAGTGAGTGAATGAGTGAGGAAGTGAGTGATGGAGTGAGTGAGTGAGTGAGTGAGTGAGTGAGCGAGTGAGTGAGGAAGTGAGTGATGGAGTGAGTGTGTGAGTGAGTGAGTGAGTTTTGTAGTATTTGATTAATTAATATTACCTAGTTGATAGAAGTGAATATGTGACTGAGCATTTGTTCAGTGGTGTCTTTGTCATGTGACCTAAAACCAGTTTTGGTGTTGGTGCATAAGGAACTTTGTGTATTCTCTCTGGTTCCATCATGTGACATTTTCAGCATGTAAAATCAGATTTGTGTGACCCAACATACACTACCATCTACGCATGGCTGACATGCTGTTACTGAAGATCACAGCCATGTAGCTCTACGTGATATGCCCCTGGCCATGCCTAAGTCAGGATGAGAATTGATCGTTTCTGGTGATTTGAGACTGAAATATAGGCCATCCACAAACCTCAGCTCTGAGTCTTTTGCTCAAGCGAAATCACTCACAGGAGCGTAACGTAGACCCCGTGCACCACCACTGCTGACCTATGAATGAATGGGCTGTTACAAGTCACTATAAATCTACAGACTCCAGCTACTGTACATTCTTGAGAAGACGATGACAGTTTGATTCATTTTTAAATGACCAGTGTTCCTTAAAACTACACTCATCAACAGAACCCTTGCACACATAGCTGCACAGAGAAGCAATCAATCATCAGGAATCAAACTTGGTGCGCAGGTTTGACATGTGATATTACCAAGGATGGGCTTTATTGCTGTACCTGCTTGTCCCTAGAGCCACAATTGTTGCCCTCCATGAGTCCTCCTGTTAGTGCTAGTACGAATGGCAGGCGGCTGCATGACGCAGGACTACATGTGCAGAGACGGTTGCGATAACTGCTCTTAACACCACAGCAACATCGCTAAAGACTGCAATGGTGTCATGCCACACTGTCATGGACTGACTCAGAATGGCACCTTCAGTGATGTGTCCCGCTCTTGTCTTGGTAGAGATGACCAGTACATCTGTGACACCGTGGTCAGCTACAGGATGAACGGTTTGTTTTCACACGTCACATGACCAGAAGGCCTGGTGTCACTTCACTTCCACCCCTACCACACAAACTGCAGGTACTGTGTGAGAATAATCAGTCTGCACCATTAGGAACCTCTACAACTCCATGCGTCTGGCACGTTGCATTAAACACTGCTTCTGTATGTGTAGCTCAGTAAATATTGTCCATATCAGTCAAACGTTATCATCATTCATGGTTTCTGGTGAGCTGTATCTTCTTCCCAACAGCACTGAAGTCCCACACTTCCTTCTTACACTACTTACAGCGCACTAACGCATCACACTTACTGAGTTACTGTACACCAACACGCTACTTACAGTACACTAACACATTACACTTACTGAGTTACTGTACACCAACACACCACTTACAGCACACTAACACATTACACTTACTGAGTTACTGTACACCAACACACTACTTACAGCACACTAACACATTACACTTACTGAGTTACTGTACACCAACACACTACCTACAGCACACTAACACATTACACTTACTGAGTTACTGTACACCAACACACTACCTACAGTACACTAACGCATTACACTTACTGAGTTACTGTACACCAACACACCACTTACAGCGCACTAGCGCATCACACTTACTGAGTTACTGTACACCAACACGCTACCTACAGCACACTAACACATTACACTTACTGAGTTACTGTACACCAACACACTACTTACAGTACACTAACACATTACACTTACTGAGTTACTGTACACCAACACACTACCTACAGCACACTAACGCATTACACTTACTGAGTTACTGTACACCAACACACTACCTACAGCACACTAACACATTACACTTACTGAGTTACTGTACACCAACACACTACCTACAGCACACTAACACATTACACTTACTGAGTTACTGTACACCAACACACTACTTACAGTACACTAACACATTACACTTACTGAGTTACTGTACACCAACACGCTACCTACAGCACACTAACGCATTACACTTACTGAGTTACTGTACACCAACACACCACTTACAGCGCACTAGCGCATCACACTTACTGAGTTACTGTACACCAACACGCTACCTACAGCACACTAACGCATCACACTTACTGAGTTACTGTACACCAACACGCTACCTACAGCACACTAACGCATTACACTTACTGAGTTACTGTACACCAACACGCCACTTACAGCGCACTAACGCATCACACTTACTGAGTTACTGTACACCAACACGCCACTTACAGCGCACTAACGCATCACACTTACTGAGTTACTGTACACCAACACGCTACTTACAGCGCACTAACGCATCACACTTACTGAGTTACTGTACACCAACACGCTACTTACAGCGCACTAGCGCATCACACTTACTGAGTTACTGTACACCAACACGCTACTTACAGCGCACTAACGCATCACACTTACTGAGTTACTGTACACCAACACGCTACTTACAGCGCACTAACGCATCACACTTACTGAGTTACTGTACACCAACACGCTACTTACAGCGCACTAGCGCATCACACTTACTGAGTTACTGTACACCAACACGCTACTTACAGCGCACTAACGCATCACACTTACTGAGTTACTGTACACCAACACGCTACTTACAGCGCACTAACACATCACACTTACTGAGTTACTGTACACCAGCACACTACTTACAGCGCACTAACACATCACACTTACTGAGTTACTGTACACCAACACACTACTTACAGCACACTAACACATTACACTTACTGAGTTACTGTACACCAACACGCTACTTACAGCGCACTAACGCATCACACTTACTGAGTTACTGTACACCAACACGCTACTTGAAATCCCACACTTTCTTCTGGGTACAACAGTTTTTTGGGGGGTTTTTTGGTGATGGGTGTATTTTAGAAAACTTAAACATTTGTTTTCATATAAGTGTTATTTTTCAAATGCATTACAGTAGATGTGAGTTAATACAGAAACATTTACAGGATAGACTGTAAATGATGAGCAAGTATACGCTTGGTGTTTAATCTAAAACCAGCTGTTTGAGACGGGGGGCAAGTGCCTGTGGGACAAAGGGCACTTGAACCGAAGGCTGAAACTACAAACATTCAAATTCCCTGGAGCAAAACAAAACACAAATTAAACCAAAACCACATAACACAACAAAGTGCACCCGGTTACCCTGCAACACGTCTCTGGTGTCTGGTACACACCGTCCAAAGAAAACAAGACATACAGTCTGCAATGTAAGTGTGCAAACGACAAGCTTAGTAGTATGATACAATACCTCCAGAGAGAGTCACGTTCAAAACTGCTGCTGAAAGCTGAGCACAATGATTTCCGTGTACAGTGAGTAAGTGCAATACTGCACTACACTAAATACAGACCTGACATGGTCTTCAGGGCCAACACAAAAGGTTTCTACTTCTGCTGTTTTCTATACTCTTGTCCATTAATGATGCAATTTCTCAGTGGTGTTATTATTATTATTATTATTATTATTATTAATAGTAATAATGTGATTTAACAAAGGGCAAAAGTCTGAACATTTTTATTCTGTTTCTGTTGCAAACTGTCAGTTTGAGCAAGCAAACACATGTATAGCATCGCTGTCCAACGAAAAACATGTATCTCCATTTTTGTCCATTTTAACTTTTATGCATCGTTTGAGGCAGCCGCTGCCATTTACACACTGTGAGATTTGCATGATGAACGGACCAACTGAAATGGTCCAGACGTGCTCGGAAGGATGTCTGGTTCCATTGACTTACATTAAAATCGAATGAGGTTTTTGGCCTCTCCTGTAAAGTTGCCATTTTGGAGATACTTTGGACAGCGACGATAGGATTGTAAGTCACACCTAAAAAATATGGCTTCTCGTCAAGTGTTCTAGGGTTAGGGTTAGTAAAGAAAATGTTCCATAAAGAACCATGAACTGGGTTCTATACAACACCAATAAGAGTTCTGCTATTGTTGTGATGTCAAGCTTACAACAAGAGCAAAAACCTGGCTTTGGTGCTGAATAGAACTGCACAATGGTTCTCCATAGAGCCACCTACCTCTTTTCCACCAATATGAAAAACCCACTAACAATGCAAAGGGTGCCTTAATTAGTAGGTGGAGTTCTTTGAGTGTTCATAGTCCTACATAGAACCATTTTTTCACCAAACAACCCTTGAAGAACCACCTGTTTCTAAAGCTCCAGTTCTGAAACTGATATCTTAGTTCTAATGTTGCCACTGGAGATGGGCACATGGTGGCAGCAGACTTTAAAGGGCAGCAGACTATATCAGAGCTGTGCGCTGTGATATAATCTATCACTATATGATGGAATATCGTCATATTACCAAGATATAAAATGAGAATCAGTTGTTTACTTGCTGATGATGTGCGGTTAGTAAATGGTTCGGCCTGTTCTCAGAGCTTGTGCACTTTCGCATGATGAGACATCCCACTGTCTGTATGAACAGCTGCTTAAGGACAACACAGAGGGTATTTCAACATAGAGGCACCCTTGACCACTCCACTAGGCATTCAAAAAGGCAAGGAAGACCTGAATACAGCAAAATCAGACGGAATAAGGCTACTACAGATGTATTTTCCAGTATCAACACAAACTCAACTGGGCTCAAACACTCTCAGCAACACGTGAACCGAGGTGAAGGCTTAAAGGACCAATAGTTTAACTAACGTTGTGTTTGGGCTCTTTGTAAGTTGGGGCCAAAAGGCTGAGTGACCTCGAGGTCAACTTTGAAGACTTTGGGGTTAGGGCAGGTTAAGGCATTTGTGGTTTGGTAGTTTTCACAAGGTGCTGTGAGAGCCAAAACATTTCAAAGCTGATATTGTTTTGCTCCATACAAAAGACTTAGTGAGTGGTCTTTAAACATTAAGCTGCTATCCTGACTACCTGCACTGCACACTTCATATATTCATCTACGGGTTATAAACACACACCTGGCTGCCTCAACATAATGTACTTTACACATCACTGTACTGCATAGGTTAGCTGCTGTTTGCACCTCAGTAACATTCGAACGTGCACATCTTGCACATCTGTATTGTATTGTGTCTCTTGTCTTTCTGTTATTTACTAATGATCTATTATGTAATGACTGTACTTAATGTTATTAGCCTAATAGTGTTCTGATTAACTGTACAACCCAGTATTAATACATTGACAATAACGTTTAATTGAACCAAACTGAACGATGGTATTTGTTCCCTTTGAGTATTGATCAAATAATGATCTCCATGGACAATCATCACTCTGCACTTTACATTAGCATATTTAAACTTGCACATATAGACTGACCTACTCTTATCTTTCATCCATATTGTATATCAGTAGTGTATATATATATATACACTACCGATATACTATATATATATATATATATATATATATATATATATATATATATATATATATATATGTATATATATACACACATAATATATGCAGATCTACACATTACCATATAGCACTATGGTAAGGCTGAGGTAGATAAGAGAATAAGAGATGCAGGGTATATACTGGACATAGAACATTATATATATATATATATATTATATTCTATGTCCAGTATATACCCTGCATCTCTTATCTACCTCAGCCTTACACATATGGTAATGTGTAGATCTGCATATATTATAGTTTTTATTCATAACTGTAAATGGTATAAACAGAGATTTCAGTGTTTAGTATTGTATATATTTATAGTCTAATGTATAGTTTTGTATTTAAGTACTGTAAGGGACTATGCAAGTTTTTCACTCACCTTCACACTTTTAAAAATGATTTTGATTTGATTTGTAGTATTCAATTTGGCATATGCCATGCACCCTATTATATTTGCTATCTGAAATTTTGCAGCATAGCATCATATTACTGAGAATGTACTGTATACGTATAAGTACTGAAGCTACCTCAGTTTTGACCACATCAGTATTTTCAATCACCACCTTAAGATGCTACACGTAAAGCAGTGACTGAGGCTAATACTTAACATACATAACTCTATACATCTATATCTGTTCTGCTTTTTCTGTCTTGTTGAATTAAATTGTTAAATTAAACTGTGTGACACTCATACATTACCCCTGTACGCCCTCAGCCCACCGAGCATTGCTAAAGGAGTGGTCAGGCAGCACATGACTTAGGAAAAACAAAAAGAAAACAGTACACAGCGCAGTCCGGATGGTGATTATACAGACGCTTAGCGAAGCCCCCAGTAATATGTGGCTCTGGTAACCTTGACAACCATCCTGACGTAGCCACTGTAAGCTCCAAAGGCCAGTCTTGCACACAACTTCTCACATGAGTGGAGTCCTCAGCAGCTCAGTGCTCCTCTGCCTCCTCCCCGGCCCAGGTCAGCCATGCATCTTTCTCAAGAGGACCGAAAGGTGGAGATCGGGCTGAAGGAAAACGAAGCCACAGGGCCGTCTTTCGAAGTAAGTGCAGCGAGTCCTGCTGAAGCAAATCTGCTAACTCATGCCGGCTTGCATGAGGACAAATTTAATTTTTAATCAATTGCTTGTTGTGTATTTTGGGCATCACAAGGTTTAGCACGTGCTCCATCCACTGGTTGTTTTCCCTGCAGAAGGCGGATTAAATTTTTCCAGAGTTTGTAAATTTCTTACCCATGAACAGACATCAGTAGATGAAATAAGATGTTGATTTAAAGAGAATTCCCACAAGCTTATTTTACTTGTCTGTGATATTTAATGGTTAAGTAAAACAGACGTGAAGTTATTTACAGTGGTTTAATGTGAAATAGTACATGGTAGAATAAACACACTGTGTCAGAATACTTTACAGTGGTGCAGATACGACCCAGGAGTTACAGTGTCTATAGCATATACAAAACATAAGCATTTTATTTACTGATCGAAACAAGATACAAAGATTTATGTGTAGTATTAATAATGGAAAGTGGTGGGCAAAGAACACAATCCATGCAGTTGAGTTACCGTAGAGATCCCCAATGTAAAATATTCCTCCAGTAAAAGTAGAAGTTCTTCCCTTTAGACCTCCACTGCAGTGAACATACTAAAGTATTTATCCTTAAATATACTTAAGTATGGAGAGTAACAGGAGCATGATTTATTATGGCTCTAATGTCCTATTATCATTTCTGGAACTCTTAATCAGCTCAGTGAAGGTGAAGATACTCTTGTGTCTCTCAGTCCACCAGTCTTTACTAGAAGCTCATTCAATAGTCTGACACTGTACACCACTACTTACAGCACACTAACACATCACACTTACTGAGTTACTGTACACCAAAACTCTACTGACAGCACACTAACACACTACACTTACTGAGTTACTGTACACCAACACACTACTTACAGCACACTAACGCATTACACTTACTGAGTTACTGTACACCAACACGCTACTTACAGCACACTAACGCATTACACTTACTGAGTTACTGTACACCAACACGCTACTTACAGCACACTAACGCATTACACTTACTGAGTTACTGTACACCAACACACTACTTACAGCACACTAACGCATTACACTTACTGAGTTACTGTACACCAACACGCTACTTACAGCACACTAACACATTATACTTACTGAGTTACTGTACACCAACACGCTACTTACAGCACACTAACGCATTACACTTACTGAGTTACTGTACACCAACACACTACTTACAACACACTAACGCATTACACTTACTGAGTTACTGTACATCAACACACTACTTACAGCACACTAACACATTACACTTACTGAGTTACTGTACACCAGCACACTAAATACAGCACACTAACACAGTACACTTACCGAGTTACTGTACACAACACACTACTTACAGCACACTAACGCATTACACTTACCGAGTTACTGTACACCAACACACTACTTACAGCACACTAACACATTACACTTACTGAGTTACTGTACACCAACACACTACTTACAGCACACTAACACATTACACTTACTGAGTTACTGTACACCAACATACTACTTACAGTACACTAACACATTACACTTACTGAGTTACTGTACACCAACACACTACTTACAGCACACTAACACATTACACTTACTGAGTTACTGTACACCAGCACACTACTTACAGTACACTAACACATTACACTTACTGAGTTACTGTACACCAGCACACTAAATACAGCACACTAACACAGTACACTTACCGAGTTACTGTACACCAACACACTACTTACAGCACACTAACGCATTACACTTACCGAGTTACTGTACACCAACACACTACTTACAGCACACTAACACATTACACTTACTGAGTTACTGTACACCAACACACTACTTACAGTACACTAACGCATTACACTTACAGAGTTACTGTACACCAACACGCTACTTACAACACACTAACGCATTACACTTACTGAGTTACTGTACACCAATACACTACTTACAGCACACTAACACATTACACTTACTGAGGTACTGTACACCAACACACTACTTACAGCACACTAATGCACTACACTTACTGAGTTACTGTACACCAACACGCTACTTACACTACACTAACACATTACACTTACTGAGTTACTGTACACCAACACGCTACTTACACTACACTAACACATTACACTTACTCCACTTTACGTAAACATTTCTCTAGTTTCTCTAGAATGGAAGCTTTCACTTTAAGCCATTCTGAATGTCACTCTATATGTACTTAGTGATTACATAACTTCATGATTTCACAGTTATGTGATGAAAGTCAAGTCTACGTTGAATAATCACTGAAGTCACTCACAAAACCACAAGAGAGGGAAAAGCTGTGCAACAAGTGCTTCATAGGCACAAACTCCACAGGTCAATAGAGAGTGTCCTTTCCAAAGATCCCTAGATCACAATGCCAGCCCTCAGGAAACTGAAGACACAAACCTGGGAATCTAGTACCCGACTTCAATAACACCCTAGGCGGCTTTGTTCAGAGGCTTGACAGCAGTGGAGGTCCATAAAGCCACAGAAATTTAGAGTGCTATAACTTGGGCCACTAAAAGTAGACTTCAAACTTTGCAGGATCATAGGCAGTGTTCAGAATACCCCGCTGAAAACCCTCAGGGGGTCCCATGTTGGCAGGCTACTCCAGTACGCAATGGGTAAGAATGGGTAACACCTCACATCACCTGGGAAATTCCGCTTTCAGATTCTCATATATACTACAGCGTGCTATAAAGCTTTTTAGAGGAATCCTAAGCCTAGGTGCTGCTGCTAGGCTATGAAGGATCGACTGGTTGAACCAGTTTTCTATAGCACCACCTTGAGGCAGAACAGTTGTCGTTAATTGAGAACACCAAAGACAGATGTTTCCTGATTGTGGGTGAAGCAGGTTAAACACCTTTCCCTGAATTTGTATATGAGTGTCTATTTTCCCCTTACTGACTGTATAACATCATTGTAAGTTTATTTTAAGGGTCTATCGGGGTAATAAGGGGGGGACCCTGTATTTTGTACCCTGATTATAGGGGCCTTATGCCCCCCTATAATGACACATGACGTTTTATTGTAGTCTTCAGGAATCATGAGGTTAATTAGCTGTGACCTTATTAGATGTAAATGTTGGTGAAAGTGGGTAAACAGTCTCAGGCAGGCCTTTCAGTCTTGGCTCCTCGTGCTAGAATAAATGAGTGAGTCACAACCATATTTCTCCTAGTGTGTTCACCAACTGACAACAACGTGCACCAGCAATTTAATGCTTTATTAAAAATGACGACTGAGATTCCAGATGACATCAAAAAGCTCTTGTCTAGATTACAAACAGTGATTCTTAACATCCATTCACAAATGATTATCCAAATTATGCTGTGACTGGTTTTTGTTTGGACAGTACTACATTACATTATTATGATTACATTACTATGATTCATAAATGCTGTCTATGTATAACCTCTGCAGCTTTGGGATGCAACATAGACCAATAGGCCTTTACAAAAACCACAAAGCACATGTAACATATTGTTCCTTTTTGTGGATGTATGCAGTGTTGAAGTGAACTGAGGAGAAATGTATCCGTGTAGAAGGCTTAATGCAGAGCGTGCACTCGGCTTGATTATTCTCAGACTATGTTGAGAATTAAGGAGGCTCGTATTTCCTTTCAGGAAACGTAGGGCTAATTACAATGGATAGGAAGTTTCTCTTCAAAATAAAAGGGACTATTTTCATACTCTGGCGTTTGGTTGCATCGAAATACCAGGACTAAATGCGGCTTTGGCCTTTCGTTGGAACACATCAAGGAAGACATCATTCACTGGCTCCCGGAGGGAATTTTAGAAATCGCATTACAGTTATTATGCTGCCATTTACTTGCTGCCATGCTGCTAATCTCACCCAGAATAGGTGAAACCTAGCTGGGATCAGCTGGACGGTCCTACATTCTTAAAAAAGGTTCTTCACTAAAGACGATGGGTCTGTGTAGAATCGTGAACACTTAACAAGACCCACTCTTGCATGGTAAAATGGTTCTTCAGACACATATGGTATGTGGTTCTATATGGAACCTTTATGATAATGTACTATATAGCACCCAAAAGGCTTCAGCTATTGCTATGATGTCAAGCTCGTAACAATACATTTCCAAAATGGTTCTACATAGAACCATACACAGCACATTCTCTATCAATCTGAAGTACCATGCAAAGAACCACTGAAGTATTCAACAGGGCTTTAAAGGTTTGTGGTTCTATTTAGAATTTGAGAGTCTTTGAAGAACCATCTATTTCAGAGGGTACTGTAGTCACCTACCACTATATGCAAATATTTAAGAAAGGAAATAGTAAGATAGAATATCTACAATAGAATGATGTATAATAGAAAAATCTATAACAATAAAGATTTTACATGATAAATAATAAACGTTAAATAAGATATTAAAACACAAAAAGTAAGAATGGAATGGAATTACAGTACATACACTAAATAGACATAAATATAGAATATGTGAAATTTCTTTACATAAATACATTATTTTTAGAGTATATATATATATATATCGTCGCTGTCCAAAGAAAAACATGTATCTCCATTTTTGTTGATTTTAACTTTTACGCCTTATTTGATCACATGGGTTGCTTTTTACACTGTTTATGAATTTCATGATGGATGGACAAACAGAAATGGCCCAAAACTGCTTGGAAAGACATTTGGTTCCATTGACTTCCACTCAAATTAAAGGAGGTTTTTGGCCTCTCCTGTAAAGTTGCCATTTTGGAGATACCTGTTTTTCTTTGGACAGCGATGATATATACAAAAAATTATATTTATGCTGATTTTTTTTTATTGTAAATAAGCACATCCTCTACACAGAACAACCTTAAATGGGCCAATTTAATGTGCAGTTTGTATATATATTTTATTTTGGAATTTATTAAACATACAAAACTTTAATTTTGGTCAAATATGCTAAAATTCATCAAATAAACAATAAAGGTATAGAAAACCTCTCTGTTCCCTGCAGAGGATGTGTTACCCTGTTTTCCCCAAGGAGAGCTCAAACGTTTTCATTTGTCCGTATGTTTATTTAGCACAGCTCATTTTAATGGTGCACTGTTGAATTCTATCAAGCAGCAATGAAAACTCAAACTCGCTAATCTGGCTAAGGATTACTGATGTTGGCTACATGCTAACTGGTTGATAGCCAGTGATTACTCAGCTGCAGCTGATGCGTATTTTGAGTTCTCCTGCAGCCTGATGGATGTATGTTTTGTTACTCAGTGTGTTTGTGCTTCTTATCATAGTTTATTACTGATCATCATTTTCATTATAGTTTAACTGGGTTGTCATGTTTCTCTGCATACAGTAAGTGCATTTCATAGCAAACTATGAGTTCTGATCTCAAACCCATTTCATTTAATATTAGAATGACTCAATCAAGCATCGAACCCATTCGCCGATAACTATTATAGAGTCCTGTAATAATCTATAAACATAGCCCTGCTTGTGTAATCGGGTTGTGCAAATTGCCTTGTGGTGCTAGCATGTTATGGACTTCTGGAAAGCTGATTATGTGGTTAACTGATATTTAGAATAAGGTAAATGATCTCATGTGATGTGGTGCCATTTCAGTGTAATGGTTAGTAAGCAGTTAGCCTGATTAAATATTATACCCATATCCAGTCCAGTGTATAAATAATACAGTACAGTATGAGACTATTGGTTAATGATTTAAAAGAGGACCGAGCGTTTGCTTGAAGTGGACCCAAAGAACTTTGTCTGATATGAATGAATGAAGACAGAATATGTATAGGTTCCTGAGAAGCCTCACCCAGAACCCACTGGACCTCATTTACAAACCCCCCCCTTAAAGAGAAACATCTGTAACCCTTTCTATGAATCAGGTATCCGTTAGCATTATGAGTACATTCATAAACATCTGTGAAGCATCATCATGGTTTATAGTGCTTGACTTATGCTTTTGTAGTTGTCCATAAATGTTCCTAATCACACTTATAAACTGGCATAACCTCGCATTATAAGGCTTCATAGCACAAAGGTGTAGATTTTTCCTGTTCTTAACACTATTGTTCAGCAGTTCTGTTTTATTCTCTACACTACTGGAACCATGTCTCCCAAACTCCAGATCAGATATTGTATTAGATCTGTTTATTTAGAAAATCACTAATGACCTCCAGAAGCCTGTTTTTAGAACCATGCTCGCTGTGCGTTTCACCCCAGCCACCGCTCGCCAGTCTCTCTGTAGGTCACTTGAGGTCATCTTACGGTGGGTAAGGGACATTGGGATGAGGTGGCGCTCATCACGGTCAGTAGAGAGTGGAGTTGGCCCTCTGCCAGTCTGTAGCTGTGTGTTTGCTGCTTGACCTTGTTCTTATGAACCAGACGCTCACTGTATCTGCCAGTAAAGCTGGAACCCAACCTTCTGTTTCTCACCAAGAGCCTGCTGTACATGTGGAGATGCTGATTGAAGAAGAAACTGGAGTGGTCTGTTATTTAGAGCTGTACATTCTAATGCAGTATGTTACATTGAAGCTTTATACTGTTGTGTTATAACAGTTTATGTGTGTGATTATGAACGTTTATGCACAGTTATAACGGCTTATTTCTAGCATTATAAAGATATAATAGCAGGTGACATTACATATATCTTAAGCACATTATTGTTGTGTGTGCTAAATACAAGACAAAATGTTATAATATATAAACGTATATTGTAAAATATATTACAAGTATAATAATTACAAGTGCATTTTATCTCAGTAGTACTTTAGTGTACCTAAGTATACAAAATAAGTATATTGTCAGACAAAAGACTTCGAGACCGACGTGTGCAGAACTAAAAACCAGGAATGGTTTATTAAAAAACAGGCAATCACAGCAAGCACCAGTACACAGCGAAAACAATGGGAGAAGCTAAATCAGAGTCAGGGACAGGCGGAGGTCAGAACCAGGTAGAACAAGCAGCGAGGGCGAACAAGTTTAAAGGGGAAAACCGAAGAGAGAAAGCAGAGATACAAACCGTAGAGTCAGAACACGAGCAAAAGGGATAAGGCGAAAGAGTAGTAGAGGAACGAAGGGAGTCGGAAACCAGAGTAAGACCATACGAGGAAAGACCGCTCAGGATTGCTAACCTAGGTTTGGCAAAGCTTCGCAAAGTGTGAGTGTTTGTGAGTGGCTTAAATACAGGAAGTAATTAGATACAGCTGCGGTTAAAACTCGGGCGATCTAGAGCGAATCACAGAGTCCGACCGGGGGCGCATAGACATGACGTCATCGAGCGTGGCCCTCTGGGAAGTGGAGTCCTGAAGAGCGGAGAAGCCGGGGAGACGCGTGACATATATATATATATATATATATATATATATATATATATATATATATATATATATATATATATATATATATATATATATATATATATGTATATATATGTATATATGTATATATATATATATATATATATATATATATATATATAAATTGCACTTAATGTGTACTTAAGCATCTCTAAATGAATCTAGGGGTTGTCTCAAACTAGTACAGTTAAGTATAAAAGTTAAAGTTAAATTTAACTCTATTAAAGTATATATTAAATCTATAAAAGTATAAATTTAATAGCACTATTATACATTATATACATATTTAGCATACTACATCCATAGTATATGAAAATAGCAGACTCTCAGTATATTAATTATAAGCTCCAGGAGTTATATTAAGTATAGCTACATTATGTATATTTCAGTGTACCTTTTCCCCTGTAGTATAGATCTTTATGAATGCACTTATTATGATTATATACTCATAGAAAGAGTTACCAAAACTTCTTCCTAAAACCCACGTACACAGTTTCCACACTGGTGGACCAGCGTGTTCTTATTCTCAACATTTATTCTTAGGTAAGAATGGAATCTGAGCACAAAGGTGCCAACAGTTCTGCGGTTTAGGAACATGCCGTGAATCTGACACCTAAAAAACAAAGAACATTTTCAAAACAGCTCTGAGCACTTCATCCATCTTAGCATGTCAAGCTCGCTGTGCCTTCAGGGCTGAACATCTGAGGTTAATATGCTAAAGGCAGTGAAAGGCCTAGTGTTGTCAGCAGAGGATTCATCTTGGTTTTTTGGGTGGTAGGTGATGAGCTGTTGTCAAGGCTGCACTGCTGCAAAGTTCAACATCTGCTAAAAGGTGTGGGGTTTTTAAACAGCATCTTGTCCTCTGGAGTAATCCGGCTTAGTTACAGGCATTAGCAAATTGGCACACTAGGTGTGTTGGGGGGTGGGGGGTGGTGGGCACTGTGATATGTTGATGAACCCTTATTGTGACGGCATGGGTCATAAAAAGCCAGAATCCGGTATTCATAATGTATTCATAACACAAAACCATTAATAAGCTGTTATATGGCATACATGATACCTTGTAACACTTGAATACCTGATACCTTGTGTAATTACTTACAACCAGTTATAATTATGCATAACACTTTATAAAACAGAGTATGCAACTTAGTATACAATAACAGGTATTATAATGCATTATAACATCTGTTCCTGAGAACACTGAAGGATGAATGTACTAGGTCAGCCATGGCTTCAAGCAAACCTTGATCTTGCAGCAGCATATAAACTGTGTGTACCGTATTACCAGACAATATCAGAGAGTCTGTAATGGTGTGGCATAAAACTCTATAAAGCATTATAGTGCATTACAGCATTAGTCTACAGTGTCTTTATGAGCAGATATAACATTATAAGGCGTTATGAAAGCTATATATTATAAAGTTGCATACTCTTCTATTATTAAGAATAATGTATGTCATTAAAACTACTTAAGAGGCATTAAATAAGTTTATGCCAACTATTATAAGGTGTTATGTATGCTGTATAATGCCTCATTCATGTATTTATATTGCATTATTGATACAGGATTTATAGGAAGTATACTTTTTTACTAATTAGCCGCTAAACAACAGCAATAACTAGTGTTCGGTAACTGTTTGAAGATTAAGTGAATCAGATATCGCATTTTGGGTCTCCATAACCTGACATATTTCTGAGTGAACCATGCTATTCTGGCAGGGCGTAATTGTGGATGGGGGGATAATGTACTCTGCAGGTTCTGATTGGATGGTCAAAAGCCAGCATTCCAGAAAAAACACGGAATCAGATTCAGCACAATCCATGTGTTTTAGGTAAAACCAAAGGGGCAAAAGATCAAAGTCAGGTGCTACAATACTGTGATGTGCATGTAGATATGGTGAAACGCAAGCAAGCAAGGGAAAAGAAATCAGGAAAGAAAGATGTCAGGTTAAATAAATCCCTGTACGGGTATAATTACCCAACGACTGAGCAAGAGAAGCAATCTGAATTAAGATGATTATTTTATAACTGGTCCATAAAATAATAATAATAATAAAAATAATAATGATGAGTGTTCTTTCTTGATGATTGGTCAGGTTGGTGGAAGGGCACAGACTCAACCTAACAGCACACGGCATAAAAAGAGATGGACAGAAATCACTACACTTTGATCAAAGACAAATAAAGAATGTATCAATGATACAACCCAGTGACCGAGGCCACAGACTAACTAGGTGGAAAAGGATATTCTGATTTCTCATTGACTTTAAACTGCATAGACATGAGTAGCTGATTCCATACACCAGTAACAGCTGTGAAATGATTTGACATGGACTGGACACGTCTCAGACACACTTGCATTAAGGTATTGTGCAATAGGTCCAGATTTGGTGGATGCCTTCCCTGGAACAGTTCTGAGGAGAGTTTCCTGTAGACTGGGATTTCAGCCACAGCTGGTCATATGAGCGTACACTTCCATACACCTGCAGATTCAGCTACCTCCTTCACGCTATGACCTTTGGCACACCTAAATGCCATTACTCCTTAAAGCCAGGCATCATCCCTGTGTAGGATCTGCAGGAGTTAGGCCTTAAGTTAATACTAGCTTACTGCTACACCAGATGTTAAGCAAATGAAGACTGAAATCAGCTGCTCTGAGCAGTGCTGGAATATCATCAGAAGGAAGAGGAATCGTTCCTACTGCCTTCCTACTGCTGGGAATTTCCACTTTTAAACCAACCTCTAAAATTTATATCAGAGCACCCATGAGCTAGCTGTGTTTACAGGTACAGTAAAATAACACCAGGAGGTCGTAATAAATTGGTTCCAGTCTTTTTAACAGTCCCTGGCCAACATTTATCACGAGTTGTTGCTTCTCACAAAGCTTTTTATGGTGCTGCTTTAGGTTTTGTCTCAAGCTTTAAAGGGTTACAATAATGAAAGAAACAAGCTAATATGTGTGGTCGTGGCAACACCTGGAGGCCACGGGTTTCTCCCTTCTTACACCGTTTAGTCAAAAGGTCTATTCTAGCACACAAACACCTGAGCGATTAAAACAGCAAGCTTTGGACTTGACTAGCTTTAGCGCTTTTCTGTATGAGGACCAGAGTCCTTAGAATAATAAATTTCAGCTGTAAAAAGGGATCCCGCCGGGTATTGGACAGAGCTTTGGTGTCCTGGTCCAGCCTGCTGATGTGAGTTCTCAGGGCACAGTCCTCTGAGCACATGGCAAAGGCCTGGAGCTAAAACGATTTATAGACTTGTTCTCAAGAAGTCAGACTCCAGCTGGGCCTTCAGTGCAGAGTTTGGCCTTCAGTGCTTTTGGAGTCAGTGGCCTTCAGTGTCAGGCTTTCAGTGCAAAGTTAGGCCATTAATGCAGAGTCAAGCCTTTAGTGCAGAGTTGAGCCTGCAGTATAGGCTTCAGTATAGGGTCAGGGCATCAGTACAGAGTTAGGCCTTTAGTGGAGAGTTGATCTATCAATACAGGGTCAGGCCTTCATTTCCGAATCAATCCCTCAGTGCAAAGTGGAGACATTGGTGCAGAGTCAGGCCTTCAGTACAGAGTCAATCCTGTAATACAGAGTCAGGCCTTCAGTACAGAGTCAATCCTGTAATACAGAGTTAGGCCTTCAGTACAGAGTCAATCCTGTAATACAGAGTCAGGCCCTCAGTGCAGAACCAACCTTTCAGTGCAGAGTGGAGACTTCAGTACAGAGTCAAGTCTTCAGCACAGAGTCAATCCTGTAATACTGAGTCAGGCCCTCACTACAGAGTCAATCCTGTAATACAGAGTCAGGCCTTCAGTACAGAGTCAATCCTGTAATACAGAGTCAGGCCTTCAGTGCAGAACCAATCTTTCAGTGCAGAGTGGAGACTTCAGTACAGAGTCAAGTCTTCAGTACAGAGTCAGTCCTGTAATACTGAGTCAGGCCCTCACTACAGAGTCAATCCTGTAATACAGAGTCAGGCCTTCAGTACAGAGTCAGTCCTGTAATACAGAGTCAGGCCTTCAGTGCAGAACCAGTCTTTCAGTGCAGAGTGGAGACATCAGTGCAGTGTCAAGTCTTCAGTACAGAGTCAATCCTGTAATACAGAGTCAGGCCTTCAGTGAAGAGTCAAGTCTTTAGTGCAGAGGTAAGCCTTGAATTGCAGAGTCAATCATTCAGTATAGTGTCAGTCCTTCAGTGGAGAGTCAGGCCTTCAGTACATGGTTAGGCCTTCAGTACAGAGTTAGGCCTTTAGTGCAGAGTTAGGCCTTCAGTACAGAGTTAGGCCTTTAGTGCAGAGTTAGGCCTTCAGTACATGGTTAGGCCTTCAGTACAGTGTTAGGCCTTTAGTGCAGAGTTAGGCCTTCAGTACAGAGTTAGGCCTTCAGTACAGAGTTAGGCCTTCAGTACAGAGTTAGGCCTTTAGTGCAGAGTTAGGCCTTCAGTACAGAGTTAGGCCTTCAGTACAGAGTTAGGCCTTTAGTGCAGAGTTAGGCCTTCAGTACAGAGTTAGGCCTTTAGTGCAGAGTCAGGCCATCAGTACATGGTTAGGCCTTCAGTACAGAGTTAGGCCTTCAGTACATGGTTAGGCCTTCAGTACAGAGTTAGGTCTTTAGTGCAGAGTTAGGCCTTCAGTACAGAGTTAGGCCTTTAGTGCAGAGTTAGGCCTTTAGTACAGAGTTAGGCCTTCAGTACATGGTTAGGCCTTCAGTACAGAGTTAGGCCTTTAGTGCAGAGTTAGGCCTTCAGTACAGAGTTAGGCCTTCAGTACAGAGTTAGGCCTTCAGTACAGAGTTAGGCCTTTAGTGCAGAGTCAGGCCATCAGTACATGGTTAGGCCTTCAGTACAGAGTTAGGCCTTTAGTGCAGAGTTAGGCCTTCAGTACAGAGTTAGGCCTTTAGTGCAGAGTTAGGCCTTCAGTACAGAGTTAGGCCTTTAGTGCAGAGTTAGGCCTTCAGTACAGAGTTAGGCCTTTAGCGCAGAGTTAGGCCTTTAGTGCAGAGTTAGGCCTTTAGTGCAGAGTTGATCCTGTAATACAGAGTCAGGTCTTCAGTGCGGAACCAATCTCTCAGTGCAGAGTGGAGACATCAGTGCAGAGTCTTGTCTTCAGTACAGAGTCAATCCTGTAATACAGAGTCAGGCCTTCAGTGAAGAGTCAAGCTTTTAGTACAGAGTGAAATATTAAAATCATGTTTTTAATTAATGTTCAAACTCTTCTCTCTCCAGGTCATCGTATCTGGTATCTGCAGTAAACCTGGAATTACAAGGGGATTTTTTTGATGCATGTTCACACTTTGTCCCAGTAGGTGGCAGCACACCCTAAGCAGTCCTGTATTTGGGCAAGCAGCGATACATTGAAGCACATACATGTGCGTATAAGCATGTAAGGATGGAGAGCATTAGGTATGAATTATTATTCCAGTATGAAAAGGCCCTGTCATTGCCCTCTATGGGCCAGCGAACACCAAAGAACGGACAAGTTTAAAGTGCGGAACTGCCCTTCACAGAGCCGCTTTTCACATCAGTCGCCATAAATCACAAACCAGTAAGAAGACTGTAACCGTGTCCTCATCTGTTGTCAGTCACTCTCAAAAGAGACTCGTTCTATTGAGCTTCGGGGAAAAAAGAGAACATGTAGAGAGAACACTCTCTTAAATGCTGTCCGTGGGGACTTGTACTTTCGTGCCTGACCCTTCTGTGTTCAAATGAGTCACCAGTTTCTGGTAGGCTATCATGTTTTCCCAGTGAGCCATGCTGGCCTAGTTTAGCATCATGGCAGTTTATTCACTGAAATAGTGCTGTTTAAAGTGCCAAAAAATAAAAAAATGAAATAAAAGAAATTCCACCAACAGCAGGCTTTTGGGTGAACTGCCATGCCATTGGTCATGCATGATTAAGGTAGGTATGACACAGCAGCAAACAAAGAGCCCTGAACCAAAAGAGAAAAAAAAGCAACATGGGAAACGAAAGCAGTGTGAGGCAAATGGGCAGATAAGAAGCGTCTAGCCAACTTTGAGAGAAACCAACCTTGTTGGTTTTGGTGCATGACTGCAAAATGTGGCAAGATGTTCTTGATGATTTTGGCCCTTGAAACTATTCTGGCTTCTCCCATGTCCTTGGAATGTCTGACGTGTTATACAGAGAAGCTTAACCGGTTTATTCAATTTACCATAACACAGGTTATGTTCAAAGATCTTCATTTCGAAGTGCAGCAGCCCTTGAAATATTGTGTTTACCCAATACCTCCACAGATTCCAGATGGCAGCTGCCGGCCAGACCACATGATTATAACAGAACCAAGGAGTGACAGCTTAGCTGAGGGTCTTGACCAAAAGTCTGAGAATACCCTCATCTACTCCATCAATGACCGTCCACCCTGGTACCTCTGTGTCCTTCTGGGCTTTCAGGTAAGAAGATGTCTTTTTCAGCTCTCCAGTCAGGTCCATCTTCACTGTTGCTACACACAGGCCTTTTAGGAAGCATACGAAACACCTTCCGTATGCAGCACTAACCAGAAGCCCACCCTTTAGTTTCAGGGTTAGGGAAACCAGAAGACATATCGTCACTGTCCAATGAAAAACATGTATCTCCATTTTTGTTGATTTTTACTTTTATGCCTCATTGGATCACATGAGCTGCCCTTTACACTGGGCAGAAATTTCATGAAGAATGGACCAACAGAAATGGCCCAAAAACGTTTGGAAAGACGTCTGGTTCCATTGACTTCCATTCAAATTTAATCAGGGTTTTGGCCTTTCCTGAACAGTTGCCATTTTGCAGATACCTGTTTTTCATTGGACAGTGACAATATTCAGGTTGTCTTCTTGCGGAGGAAGGATGGACAGAAACGTCTGGGGATGTTTTTCAGATCTGAAGCGAAAGTGAAGCTTGATGCTCTCCTCTATTTCAAAGACGAAGCTTTGAAGTACTGTTTATCTGATGGACTCAAATTTGTTGGACAACCAGGACTTTCACAGTTGTTCAGGGTCACACAGTTTGCATTTCAAATCTGGGCTTTGTATCCATTGTCCTGGGTTTCGCAATCAGAGGCGCTGATCAATCTATCGATGTATCAGATTGCGGATTTAAAGACCATGCTGTTGATAACATGAGAAAGGCTTGTAGTTACAAGGCAGGTCTAGCTCATTAGCCTGATCTTCTCCAAAGAGCGTGCCTGTCCTTTTCTCCACCCCTGGAGACCTCCTCCCTTCCCCTTAGACTTATTTCCAAGCCTGGTCCAGCGCACCTGATCCATTTAGTCTAAAGATTCAAGGGAATACTTGTGCAAGATGTGTTAGATTATGGTTGGAATGAAACTCCGTGGGAGGACTGACTTCCAAGAATGTGGCTGGAGATATGCGTTCCATAATCTGTCAATGAACTACTGCAGTGGCTTGGGCAGCTGGATTTGCTGCTTCTGTAGCTGGAGCAGATCAAAGAGAAGAATGTCTTAAAGAGAAGTATGCTCTCAAGAGAGTTCTGGAGCCTCAGTGCACATCATGATGGAAAGGTAGGAGATTCGCACCCCCTCTGGCCTCACCTCCAGTGTGGTCCTTTCAGCACAACACGTTATTTGGGTTTGCTGAAGCAATGGCATGCTCTCAATTACCTAAGTCGATGACTAACCTAGCTGAACCTGAATGACTCCTCTCAGCGTTGTAGTTCTTACTGCAAGACCTGGAATACAGTCATGTTGAACAGCTTGGGGGGTCCTGGTTAAATTCCATCTTTTAGTTTACCCACCCCTCTATGAAGATCAAACCTCCGCTCATATTAATGGAGGGTATCTGTTTATTTGTTGAACTGAATGCGTCCTACTAAACATATCCTAAAATCCATAATGGCAAAACATGAAAGAGGCCCATGCAAAGGTTATGGCACATTCCATGTGTTATTCATAACAGATAAACAAAAAATGCACCCTAAAATCTGCAGGGAAACAAAAAGTTAATTGAGAATAAGAATGTTTTGCTGGCTAGCTGTGCAAATGAAATGCTTCTGAAGCCGTAGGAGCTCAAACTTTTACTGCATGCATGATTTAGGAATTGCAGGAGGGGAAGGAACATATAAAGATGTTAGAGTAATGAGAATGTGGGATATTGTTGAGTTATTTTATTATGCTGATAAGATAATATGCTCCTATTTTAACCCTTGGGTTACCAACCCAGCAAAAAGCTACTGAGGGAAGCTACGTAGCTCACTGTAATGAAAAGCTAGTTGGTACCTTAAGGGCTTTTAAACTGTGCATGTAAACAGTCTGCATATTCGCTGAGTTCCGAGTACATGCCAGAGGGAGAACTCGTTCCCACGGAAACCCCTTTTCCCAGCTGCCTGAAATGCCTTGTTGGAATTCCAGCCTATTACAAGGTGATGTCATCTTGTAACACAGCTTGGTACATCCTGTCACAACAGACAGAAAGCTGAAACAGTTAAAACCAGTACCATTTTAAAAAGTTCTTGCGAGGGTGGGCCAATCAACTTTCAACAATCAACAATCAAACCGCTTTATTATTTACCATTACTTTATCTTGAGTATCAGGATTATATCTCAATGAGGCCGAGCCAAGGCTAGTGCAAGGGCATCCAAGATGGATTTTAAACAGATTCAAATCCAATCACTAAGACCACTTCGGGAAGTAATCTGAGTTGCACTGAACCATAGGCTGTACCAGTGTAAACAGATTCTTCTCTTTAAGACACATTCTACAACCAAACCTCCACCCAGTACAACCAAACCTCCTCCCAGTACAACCAAAACCCCTCCCAGTACAACCAAACCTCCACCCAGTACAACCAAAACCCCTCCCAGTACAACCAAACCTCCACCCAGTACAACCAAACCTCCACCCAGTACAACCAAAATTCCTCCCAGTACAACCAAAACCCTTCCCAGTACAACCAAAAATCCTCCTACTACGACCAAACCTCCTCCCAGTACAACCATAAATCCTCCTAGTACGACCAAACCTCCTCCCAGTACAACCATAAATCCTCCTAGTACAACCAAACCTCCACCCAGTACAACCAAAAATCCTCCCAGTACAACCAAACCTCCTCCCAGTACAACCAAAAATCCTCCCAGTACAACCAAACCTCCTCCCAGTACAACCAAAACCCCTCCCAGGACAGCCAGAACCCCTCCCAGTACAGACAAAACCCCTCCCAGGACAGCCAAAAATCCTCCCAGTACAACCAAACCTCCACCCAGTACAACCAAAAATCCTCCCAGTACAACCAAACCTCCACCCAGTACAACCAAAAATCCTCCCAGTACAACCAAACCTCCTCCCAGTACAACCAAACCCCCTCCCAGGACAGCCAGAACCCCTCCCAGTACAGACAAAACCCCTCCCAGTACAGACAAAACCCCTCCCAATACAACCAGAATTCCTCCCAGTACAACCAAAACCCTTCCCAGGACAACCCAAACCCCTGTACAACTCAAACTCCTTCCTATGCATCACATCACTGGGCATGTGATCCGTGTCTGTAAGGAAGAAATCATGGAGGACGCATATGGTTCTAGACTGGAAAATGCTTAAATGGCCATATGGACAAAACAAGCTGTAGACTGAATGGACACAATTGGTAACTGGTTGCAGTACAACTAGTTGATTTGCATATTCCACCCCACACAGCTATGGGCTTTCAGTCTGATCAATGCATAAGTCTAGATTCTTACCGGGATACAAACCTGATACAAGTCACATGAGGTGACCGGGTGTAAATGGGGTCAGCAGAACAGATTGGCTGAGCCAACCAATCAGATTACACAGGACTCATCAGGAGGCAGGGCTTATAGACACAGGAGCTCTAACAGAGTGTTTCAGACAGAGGGTGAATACAGATGTACAGCCTAGGAAAAGTGAAGCATGTGACTCTATTCTAGTAGACACCAAAAATAAAATAATGAGCACTGAAAATGAGCATCATAGATCTTCTTATTTTTTATTAATAGTATATCTAAATAAAACATCAAGTAACACAGTACATTTCATGATCAGTGGCCCAAAAGAAACAGCTTAAAATATTGTTGTGAAAAAGGCAGGTTCCATTGACTTGTATTAAAAGCACAGTTATGTATAGTAATAATCCTGAAACACTGGAGTACTGCAGCCCCGCTTCCTGCCTCGCTGCAGGCCTGGAATACAGAGCCAAAACACAGAAACTGTGGGTCAGCACATGTGGGTAAAAATAACTGTGAGTCAGGTGTTGATGTGGAGCCTGTAAAATAGCTTTAGGATGAGAGGTTCGCAAACAATACTATGAGATCCTGCATACCAAACCACGCCTGCCATTCTATCTGCTAGGAAACTCTGTGCTGGTTGTGACGCTGGTGTACGAATTTGGGGATTTATACAGCACCAACATCTGTTCAGTATAGATTCCACACGACAGCACGCAAACCGCTGATTCAAACTACAGTTAACACTGATCCTACATTATTCATCAGAGTTTACACTCTGTGGTCTTTAAGCAGCGAATAGCATTCCTATATAAGAACCATTTTCACTAAGGAAACCAATGGTGAATGTGTATACATGTGTAGGGTTTCAGTTCTGGTCAGTGATATATATACACAGTTGAGTCACATTATTATGACCCCCAGAGTAACCGGTCACAGGTATCTGAAGCCATGCTGACTGCAGCGCATCCCACAGCTGCTGGAGGGTGTTGGGGCTGGATCCATAGAGCAAAAACCACGATGAAGGTGGTCCCACAGATGCTAAGTTGGGGTCAAGTCTGGGGAATTAGGGGGCCAGGGTAGTACTTGGAAGTCTAAGTCATGCTGTTCCAAACAGTGGCGGACATTTCTAGCTGTGTCACATGTAGTCTTGCTGCAAGCATGTATCGGCCCTTAAATTCACTGTGAATGTTCTGTATGGTTTATTCCCCATATCGAATTTATGATTACACTCCAGTTAGTTGAATTTAGATTTCTGAATGCAGGAAGTTCAGATTACAGTACATAGTGTTCTATATTGCAATGCACCAGGATGATATGGCTATAAATACCTGCAGGGTGTGAGTGACGCGATCCATAGATTCTGAAGATGTGCTACAGTGCAGTGAATGTCTCGTTCTGTGTGTGGAAATTGGCTCCAAGATGTTAATGATTGGGCGTGGCCAAAGACCATAGTGTGAAGGAAGCAGCTGAATCTGCAGGTGTATGGAAGCGTACATTTATGCGGGTCTACCAGCAGTGGCCAAAATCCCAGCCTACAGGGAATTCTCCTCAGACATTTGCCAGGAAAGGCATCCACCAAATCTGGCCCACCTGCGCAATTCTTTGATGCAAGAGTGTCTGAACATGATGTGGCCTACATCCAGAAACCTGTCTACTCCATGCCAAATCTAACCATAGCAGTAATTCATGCTTGTGGAGGTATTACACAGTCACAAGGGACAGATTATTTTGCTAATTACGGTGATCTTACTTCCTTCAGGATCATTCATTTGACCGAAAATGGCCTCTCTTTGGGCCAAGACGCCCACTATAGCACCTTGAAGGAAAAAGAAAGACTGACCAAGCAAGAGACCAAGCAAGAGTAAATCTTGGACAGGCCGTTACTGGCTGGCGAGAGAAAAAGGGGTGAAAGACACACAGCTAACGGGAAAACAACACAAATCCTACAGCAGGGCGTTCATGCCTGCCAGTGTTCAAACTTTCCAGGCATATTTAGTAAGATTGATAAAGACTGACCAAACGCTCTGGCTTAAACATCCTTGCACCTGTTTGACATGCATGCATATGAAAGGCAGTCAGACTCTGTATCCTTCAGCTCCTCAACAAATGCATGTGTACTTGATGAGGGCTGAAAGCACGATTTATGTTTATGACAGCGGAGAAAAAGTGAACCCCAGAGCGCCCTTAGAGTATACTTTCACCTTCTCAATCATCAGAAGAAGGTTAGTATGCTGACCCCCAACCCCTAGGCCTTACTCTATGTAAAGGTACGTGTTGTAGTTTTTTCATCTTTGTGAGAAAGGACAACAATTCAAGCTCTGCCATTGCTTCACATCTGAACAACTTAATAAAATCTACAGGTGGACAATCCAGACCTCAGAGTCTCAAAGACTTAGTAGTAATATCCAGAGTAACTGCCGTCTGCAGCTAGACAGGCTGGAGTCACTTAATAAGGCCCTGGTAGGTTGTCATAGGTATCTGGAGCCATGCCTTGGGGAGGATCCATAGAGCGAACACAACGTACGAGGTGGTCCCACAGATGCTCAATGGGGTTCAAGTCTTGGGCCTGGGAAGTACTGGAAAGTCTAGGTCATGCTCTTCCAACCAATGTCGCACGTTTCTAGCCATGTGATATGTTGCGTCGTCTTGCTGGAAGATCGGTTAGATTGGGCATGGACTGGACAGGTTTCTGGATGTAGACCACATCAGTGTTCAGACACACTTGCATCAAAGTATTGGTCAGTTGGTCCAGATTTGGTGGATGCCTTCCCTGGCACAGTTCTGAGGAGAGTTTCCTGTAGACTGGGATTTTGGCCACTGCTGGTAGACCCGTATGACCATACGCTTCCATACACCTGCAGATACACCTTCCATACACCTGCAGATGGTTTTTGGCCACGCCCACATGCAGTCCCTCCTTTTAGCCAATCATTAACATCTGCTTTGGAGCCATTTTCCACACATGGAGCGAGACATTCCCTGCACTGTAGCACCTCTTATCAATACCATCACTCACACCCTGCAGGATTTTGTAGTCCCATCATCCTCATGCAGTGCCATCTACAGGAGCCTGAAGTTACTACCATCTTAAACACAGTTGTCTCATTTTTCTGATGAGCTTTCTGTTTTCTGTAGAGGAGCTTTATGTTATGTTTTCTGCCTTCATTTCTCACACTTGAAGCTCATTCAAAACTAAACAAAGGCTCTCTGACTTTTGCATGGCCCTGTATTTCACACCCTGGCTATATAGAATGTCAAGCCTCTTCCACTTGGTTCCATTGGGAAAGCGAATTTTGACAGGCCTCTCAGAAGGGCTCGGAAAGAGACAGACAGTCTCCATCTGTTCAAGCGCACTTTCAGAACAAGAAACATGTAAACATGAGATTTATCGATTTGAGGATGCGTTGCGTACAGAAAGATGGCCAGCATAGATTTGAGCAAACAAATCCACAGCAATAATAAAAACATCAACATTTAATGTTTCAGCTCGCATACTGTAGACACCAGACCCTCCAGCTTTAGTTGTTTTGTTGAGTGCTGCGCATCTGAAAAATGAGAATAGTCTTCCCAGCATGCAGCCCGCTTCATGTGACCATTGTAATGAATCAATCAGTTAATAAAAACACATGCAATCATGGGACAAGTTATGGGTTGAATTAAATATGATTGCTTTTGTCTGGCACCGCATACTTCACATAATACTGTGCACCAAGAAGAATCCAGTATGACTAATGATAAAAACACACTGCGAAGAAGCCACAGACACTATGGCCTCTCAGCAGCGGCCACCATAAGACAGACAAATATCTATTAGGCGTTGAATATCAACTGAGTTATCAGTCACCGCTGAGCAATTCTCATTTTGAAAATTCCACGTTTGTCAACGGTATGCCAAGGAAGTAACCTTAAACCTGCTATTAGCGTAATCTGAGCACTCGGGGGGGTCTAAACGTCACGGATCTGAATCCTTAGTAAGTGGAGATTAAGTGGTTAGGCTAGAGTAAACCTTTGTTTGAGACGAGAGTGAAAGACTTTTATAACGGCTGCATGTTTTCTGTGGCAATTGAAAAAGGTTTCCACGCTCAACACCACACGATACAGGCAGACAGATCTCTTCTCGGGAGTTTCTGAACATTTCACCAGTATGAATTCCTTGAAGCCGAGCTTTAATAATGATGTGTTTTGGTTTAGTTTGAGTGCAAAGTCGTTTCAAGTTCCTACGCCGGCGTTTGATGGATTGTTGTTCTACAAAACATCCTCTTTTCGAAGTTGAGGACTTGTCTTTTGCCCAGTAGAATGTTTCCTATTTGTCTGTAGGCTACCAGGGAAACACAATATTGGATCTGTTCTGAAACAAAACATCTGTTTAAGGTATGTTACTGCAGGAAGGATTTCACATCATACAGCATTTTTTTTCTCCTCCACTTATGGGCTTTTATGGGAGGCACTGGCTCCAGGTATGGGCTCCCCTGCTTTTGAAGAGAGGAGCGAATATTTTCATCAGCGTTTAAAAGCATTTGAGGGGGAACCGCGTAAAGGCGGCAGCAAACTTGGGAGAAAGACTTTCCTATCCCAGGCTGAGAGTACTGTTACATACTCCGCTCACCACATTTGGCAGTGGTGGGCAGTAGGGAAGTAAATGTTATTGGTCACTGTACTGTTAGTAGTGTGTTGGGGTATCTGTGTTGAAGTGTTTCCATTCTGGGGGTCTTTTTACTTTAACTCCCCCTACATTTCATGTCCAAACAAAGCAGGTGTGAAGCGAGCCCAGCAATCTAGGTACAGCGATCACTTTGTTTTGAGCTTGTATTGACTTATTGGACAGAGCTTGGTTCTAGCTAATGGACGCTGTTCTCCTTCAGTGTTCTGTGCTCATGATCATTTGAATAGACATCAGTGTCAGACTAATTAATGAAGTTCCATTTTTGGTGATGTTGACATGCACCAGTGGTACTGACACTATCAGGATGACTCATGGAGGCATCACTCCTCACTGAATGCCTGCAATCGTGGTCGTTGGGTCAGTCAGGTACAACGATTAGGCCCATCCTTGCTTATGCCACATGCGCAGCCGAGCGTGAAACTTGAATCATTCACATGTCTCACAATGTCAAACCTACCTACCAAGTTTCATTCCTGTGGGATTCCTTCTAGGTACAACAGACGTGTAGACGGATGAGCAAACTAATGAAGTAATACAAGATGGAACAGATGAAAGAAGGAATGCAAGACAACTCCAGTTAGGAGGTCTGGTGTGCTAGTTTTTGGTTATGCTAGTTAGCTTTAGCTGGCTCGGTTTTTCTCGCGGTTTTGTGTAAGTGGGGCAAGAAACATCAACTTTATGATTGGTAAGGAAATTTTAGTTTATGGAAGCATTAAAACAAACTTAGGTCCGCCCACGTAACATACAGAGAAGAGAAATATGCTGAAAGACATTTATTACACTTGGCAAAGTTTTTCATAAGGCATTCTCTGTACAGGTGCAGTATATTGTGCCCTGGAGGAAGAAGATTAACTTCACTAAAAGGAAAGCAGACTTCCTGGGGCTTCAAGGATTACAGTAGATTACAGCAGAGCTTCAGGTGTTAATTTGCATTAGTTGATTACAGAGAAGGAAGTCATACAGCTTGGATGACGGAGCTTGGTGCATAGGTGTTTAGCATTGAGAGAGTCACTACAGGCGTATTTGCTCTTAATTAATATAGTGGCAATTAAACATTATGCAGATCATATCAGTGGTGGGCAAAGTACACAAAGCATGTAGTTGAGTTAAAGTGGAGATTCACAAGGGAAAATACTCCAGTAAAAGTAGACGTTCCTCCCTTTAGACCTCCACTGGAGCAAAAAGACTAAAGTATGTACCTTCAGATGTACTTAAGTATGGAGAGTAACAGTACTAAAGTATTTACCTTCAGATGTACTTAAGTATGGAGAGTAACAGGAGCATGATTTATTATGGCTCTAATGTCCTATTATGATTTCTGGAACAGGACTCTTAATCAGCTCAGTGTAGGTGAAGAGACTCTAGTGTCTGTCTCAGTCCACTAGTCTTTAATAGAAGCTCATTCATTAGTCTGACACTGATGTTTGTTACAATGATCTTAAGCACAGAACACTGAGGGAGAACAGGTTCCATTAGCTAGAACTAAAAAATACATTTTTTGCAAACCAAAAAAGTTTCGTTTAAGTTTTGGTTTAATTTATTTGAAACTAAGTTACAAGTTAAAGTTTAATAAAAGTTTAATGAGTTGTCCTTTGCTACATGACATCTAAAGATCCCTTTTCATAAACACAAACTAGCCAAAACAAATTACTATACAAGGAAACAGTGTTTGTATGAATGCGGAAAAGGCACTCACCAGTCACGTGTGCATGTGTACATATTTCTATATTGTGACTATTTCCCCCCAAAATCAGGAACCAAATGTTAGATCTGTTTACTAACCCCATCCTGCTTTACCTACATTCCTCCAGGTGGTCCTTAATGTAGTCCAGGCCTGAAATGAACATTTCCATAGATCCTAAGAATACAGGAATAAACTTGTTTCATTTTGACATGTTACGTTTTTACAAGCAGATAAGCTGAAAGGAACAACAACATTTGCATAATGCAGTGGAGTTAAAAATAGATATTAAACTATGAATTGTGGTGAAGGTAGCAAAGTCGTCCGAAATGAAAATACTTGATTAAAGTATTTAATACACAGAAAACCTACTTATGTACAGTAGCTGATTACTTCGTTACTGTCCACCACTGGGCTTTAAACACACCAGACTGTTGCATAAGTTGTGCAGTCGGAGAAAAAAGAAAAATTTAAACATCAGATTTCACAGAACGTAGCTGTTACCTGCAGAGTGTATGGGGAAAGTGGCCTGTGTGCAGTCTGGACCAACGTGTCTCTGAATACCTTAACGACGGAGGTGGTTGTGGTTTTACTAGTTTTTGTTAGGGTGCTTTTATTTTTTCTTTTACATGTTTCATCTACATGTTTAATACAGTCACATGACCAGTTACCTCACATTTACCTCAGAGCTGTAATTACTGTTTAGAGCTAGCTGCTGCTAACGCTGCTCAGTTCAACTGAAATACGGTTAGCCTAGCTGTTAGCTACCCTCGGCTATTTCACTCTAAAACTGATCCTCTAAAGCGAGTTCATCTTTTATTAATCTTCAGACCTGTATATTTAACTTTCTGTGGCTCATTCTGATGAAAACACACTCCACTACAATCACTACACCCACATTTACCTCAGAGCTGTTATTACTGTATCCACTGTTTAGAGCTAGCGGCTGCTAACGCTGCTCAGCTCACCTGAAATACGTTTAGCCTAGCTGTTAGCTCCTCTCGGCTATTTCACTCTAAAACTGATCCTCTAAAGCGAGTTTATCTTTTATTAATCTTCAGGCCTGTATATTTTAACTTTCTGAGGCTCATTCTGATGAAAATACACCCCACTACAATCACTACACCCACATTTACCTCAGAGCTGTTATTACTGTATCCACTGTTTAGAGCTAGCTGCTGCTAACGCTGCTCAGCTCACCTGAAATAAAGATTAGCCTAGCTGTTAGCTCCCCTCGGCTATTTCACTCTAAAACTGATCCTCTAAAGCGAGTTCATCTTTTATTAATCTTCAGACCTGTATATTTTACCTTTCTGAGGCTCATTCTAATGGTCACACACCCCACTACAATCACTACACCCACATTTATACTCGTTGTTTACTGTGTTTTGCTCCTCAGTGTTACCTGTCATTTGGCTGAGGCAGGCTGAGCTGGTGAGGCTGTGGTGCATGATGGGATGCAGTACACCATGAAAAAAGCTCCCCCTATATACTAGAAACTCTGGCTGGAGTAGAACACCATCTGGGTATCTTCAGTACACTAGAGATTTACAGAGGTTGCAACACCACATTGCTTGATCGGTCTATATTAGATTGCTTTGTTGATAGAATTAATTTTACATTGAGATAAGAAGCACGACCCAAAAGCAGCTGGAGCTCCAAGCTGCTAATAATGTACTGACTGAGGCCTAAGTTAGTGCCAGGATGTTTGTAAAAACTGGGTCACACCATATAAATCAAGTAGATTACACTACAGTATGTTATTAATAGCTCAGTGCTAATTATGAATATCAGAAACTGTAAAGAAGATTTCCTTTTTTGAACTCTGCAATAAAAAAGAGTCTTCAGCAACTCTTATTATCAGCTCTTTTTCCAGGGAACTGTCTCAGTACTGAGCCTAGCCACTCGGGACTTCATTTCCCAGGATACCCTGGGTGAGCATGTGACCTCCAGTAGGCAGCCAGCAACATATTCTAGAGCGACCTCACCTGATTACTGAGTTGTGTCACATGTTTCGTGGTCTATTTAAGATATTTGCTTTATCTAGCCCTTTACAAAATATCACATCTGTACATACTACCCCTTTCTCTTCTCATTGTGGTCTCTGTTTTTTAACTTGTGGCCCTCTGAATGTGAATTTGGATCTCCCTTTCGTGTATGTTTGCCCTTAATGGCCCCCTCACTTTTTTTTTTACTTTGACCTGCTATGGTGATTTGGTAGTAAGTTTTTTTAGCCTTATCTGCACACGTCATACCTTGGCCTGATCTTCACAGGAACAATCCATTTTGGCCATCGAACAAGTAAAATGTGCATTTGCTTGTCTATAGGATTGATAGAGCTTAAAGCCCTGTCGTATATTATACCTTATTGACTGTCTGGCCAGAAACAAGTCGCTAATAATTACTGCAGTGATTACATTATGTTTCAGCTGGAAACGATTATTTGAATTTGACCGTGATTGGAGGTCACACTTGGTGAGGTGGAACTGTAAAAATCATTAGTAGAACTCAGGGCGGCTGTGTTTAATAGTAAAAGTAAGAACCCCTACCCCCCCACCAACACACAGACACAGGTTTGGGATTAAACGGCTTTGTGGCTGTAAGAAAACCACGTGTTAGTGATGCTAATTGGAAAGAAAGGCTCCGGTTTGCTAGCAGCCATAAAGATTGGGCTCTGGAGCAATGGAAAAAAAGGTCATATGGTTTGATAGGCCAGTCAAGTGTTACAATCTGAGGTTGCTTTAATTAGCCAGGTCCAGTGTAAGGAAACCTTAACCATTTCCAGACCCTGTAATATCTTAATAATATCGGAGTACTGTAATTTACTATCAATAATATTAAGGTAGTCTCTGTTTTATATATATATATATATATATATATATATATACTTTCCGTGCTCTGAAGCTTGTGTGCCTTTTGGACCCCAGTCTACTAGACCCGCAGTTTTCAAGTTATAGACACCGTTCCAACTCCGGAATGTTCTGTAAGGATGAAAGCGTGGGGTGCAGGAGCCAGACAAGGGAAAAGGCACTGGTCCCGGGACTCTCTAAAGACACACGCCCAGGACACACTCCATGCGGGGTAGAAATAGCGTTTATTGGCCCAAGTAACCACACATCTCACCATTACTGCTTGGAGAAGCAGGTGCATCAGACGGGAGGCTAGGCTACAACTAGCTCCTTCATGCAGCTGTTGGCGCTCATATAAGCTGTATATTAGAAATATATGGTAGGTAAGGTAGGGGGTTATGTTGTCATGTTATAGAACTGGAACGTTACTGTTATGAGTCTTCTTCTACACTCATCATCAAAACAATAGCTGCACCCAGAAGGAATCAGATGACAGGAATGAAACTTGGTGGGTAGGTGTGACATCATGAGATATGGGCATGGAGATATACATTCCCATCCATTTGATGAGTCATCCTGTGTTAGTGACCCCAGTACCATTTGCACTCAGAGTGTTCCTCCATGGTGACTGTAAGCCCATTGGGCACTTAAACACCACCTCACCACCTCAACATCACCAAAGACTCCAATGGTGTCGTGGCAGACTGTCATGGAGTGACAGGCAGAGACTCATCTTTAGTGACGAGTCCCACTTTTGCCTTGGTGGAGATGACCAATAAATCTGTGTGTGGTAGGGGTCCTTCGTCCCGCACAGAGAGCTACAGCTCAGCGTGCATGCGCAATAGTAAAGTGCATGTAATCAACCGTTACAGTTTGTTCTGTTCAGGAATGGTGGGCTTGTATGCCACTGTTTTATTAGATGCTGTTGTCCAAGTAGCAACAGATTTTTGTGGAATTTTTTTTCTATTAAGAATGAATGGGATGGAAAAGTGCATGCAGGACTTCCCCTGAGCAAGAAGTCAATGTTGGTTTTCCTTTATTCCCCCATCACTCCTTCATTCCATACAGCCCCATACATTTTCAGACCCTAGGGTTTCCGTTACCCTTCATCCACCAAACTGCATGTGCTCACTCAGGGCAGATTCCCAAAGTGTAATCCACAGCCATACTGATCCGCACTCCTCTATGCATTGTCCATTCATCCCTTGTTCTTACCATACACTCCCATTCATTTTCAGCAACTACTTAGCATCCGGCCAGCAACCAGCATCAGCTGTGCAATCACTCCTCATGTGCTTCAGGAAATCCCACTAGTTGACGTAACAGTGTACAGAAACTAAAGTGTCGTAGCTCAGCATCTGGGTCTCAGAGCGCTTTTCCGGATTAACTGAGCACCACTAGGTAGTCCAAGTTCCGGGAACAGGCCCAGGTGTAGATGTCTGATGTAAGTAACGGCTGGACTGATAAGGAAGTATAAAGGAGAACGTGACTATGACTGAGGTGTAAAACACGGCTCTTGGCAAAGACACTCATCTTGCACATCTGTTTCCTCCAAGAGCCCCCCAACGTTACGTGGCAATAAAGAGAAGGCAGAGCACCACCTGAATGTACTGAATGACCAGGTTATCCCATCAATGGATTTACTGATGGCAGGGACATATTCCAGAACCAGGAAGCCAAGATTCATCAGGCTCATATTGTGAAAGAGTGGTTCGGGAAGCATGAGGAATCATTTTGAATTGGCCACCACAGAGTTGTGACCTTAACCCCATTGAAAGTCTCTGGGATGTGCTGGAGAAGACTGTAAAAAGCGGTTTGTCTTTCCCGTCGTCAAGACAAGATCCCAGCCAAACATGAACGGATGGAAATAAATGTTGTGACATTGCATAAGGTTGTCGGAACAAGTCCCAGTAAATGTGTGTCGTAATCAAAGCTTAAGCCCAACCAAACATTAGACCTTTTGCCCTTTTCTTTTGGCCAGGCAGCATATGTTGCGTTACCGACGTTAAATCTTTATATGTTTACACACTGTAGCAAATCTGGTGCACATGCAGCTGTTGGCGCTCATATAAGCTGTATATTAGAAATATATGGTAGGTAAGGTAGGGGGTTATGTTGTCATGTTATAAAACTGGAACGTTACTGTTATGAGTCTTCTTCTACACTCATCATCAAAAGAATAGCTGCACCCAGAAGGAATCAGATGACAGGAATGAAACTTGGTGGGTAGGTGTGACATCATGAGATATGCAAATTATTCAAGTTTCACACTCGCCATGCATGTGATGTAAACAAGGAGGGGTCTTATCAATGTATGTGATTGACCCAACACCCATTGACATTCAGCAAACAGTGATTCCCTCCATGAGTCATCCTGTAAGTGCCAGTACCATTGCACTCAGAGCGTTAAGGCGACTGCCCTTAACACCACCTCAACATCACCAAAGACTCCAATGGTGTCGTGGCAGACTGTCATGGAGTGACAGGCAGAGGCTCATCTTTAGTGACGAGTCCCACTTTTGCCTTGGTGGAGATGACCAACAAATCCATGTGTGGAGGCACCGTGCTCAGCGCCAAGAGGAACAGTTTGTTGTCACACGACACTCCACCTCCACCCCTACCGCACCATCTGCAGGAACAGTGTAAAAATATTCAAGATGCATGGGATGGATTATCACAGGACACCATTAGGAACCTCTACAACACCAATACCAAGATGTCTGGGATTTTGCATTAGCAAACATGGCGGCCCAAGACCATATTGAGAGACACTACTTCTGTATGTGTAGCTCAGTAAATATTGATCATATTAGTCTAAACTGATCATCAGTTATTGATCCTGGTAACCTTTATCTTCCTTCCCGAAAGCACTGCAGTCCCACACCTCCTTCTGGGTGCAGCTGTTCTTTTGACGATGAGTGTAAGTAAGCCTTTACTACTATGTGTTTGTTTGTGGTCAGGGCTTTCTTAAAGCTCTTTAAGCTGTCGGCAAACATTTAATGAGTGCTGTCCGTCGGGAGAAACGCCCTGGAAACTGGCTGGAGTTCAAATGGTAGCTGAATGAAATCAATTAAAAAATAAAAATATAGCAAGGACCAAAAAAACAGCAGTGACAGCTCCTAAATTCATCAGTCAGCTGAGCCTTAACAAGACCTTTATTACTGTCATAACTCCATTAAGGGCTTTTGTTTTTCTCTTTCTTTGCTTTCATAGAATGGAAAGATGAAAGCCAATCCTTCCAGCCCACTCCAGAGTGTGTTATTCCCCATTATTTTTTCCAGTCTAAGGGGAATAGAACATGAGCCAAGGCTTCTCACTCGCCTAGGCCATGAAGGCGGCAAGATCTAAAGGGGGAACCCGAGGAGGGGCAAGAGAGGAGTGAAAGGAGTACATGAGAGACCTGCACCGTAATGTGAGACAAGGAGATTTGCAGGATGTATAGAGGAGCACAACGAGGGGGCCTTACTCCTCAGGACCCCTGCACTTTTATCTCTCCAGCAACTTGGAGGGGAGGATAAGGCGGGTATTTCATGTCACGGAGATCTCCCAAAGGGAATTGTGCTTGCTGCTACCCTTTTGCTGTTAGCAGGAACGTGTTTATGCTACACTTCGTCCCAACAGCTATAAAACAATAGGCCGAACCCAGGGTCATTTGTCACCACGTCAGGGGTGTAGCAGTCCAAAGGGGGCAAAGCTCCTGAGCACGGGGGTATGGGGTCAGTGCGAGCCTAAGGGGTTTGAATACATTCCACCCGTTTTGATATGTAAACCTTCTTCGGTGTATCACTGGCGTATCCTTGCTAGAACCTCACGTCAAACTAGCGGAGGCCCTAGCCAAAGGTTTGTCTCCCCCTCACACAATCCCCACCCCCCAAACTCAACAAATTTATGAAGCTTGTTGTCAGGAGAAAAAGCACTATCAATTCACAACAGATCACCCAACATCTGTCTTCCATTTCTTCGTGTCTTTCTGGCTCAGCCGAGTAGCACTTAGGCCTTAGCTACATCTTTTTGTGATCATCCGTCTGATGGCTTGGCGTAGTCGCAGGTTGTTTTTGCTTAGTTTCATCCACGTTTCCCTTTTCTTCTCTCTCTCTCTCTCTCTCTCTCTCTCACTCCCTGTCTTGTCTCCTCCTGAAGCACTACATACTGGCATTCGGTGGCATCTTGGCAATCCCCCTCATCCTTGCTGAGCCACTGTGCATTAAGGACAACAATGCAGCCAAGAGCCAACTGATCTCCACCATCTTCTTTGTCTCAGGCATTTGCACTGTGCTGCAGACCACTATTGGAATCAGGTAACCCAAAAGCTCCATCCACTGTAATACAGGTGGGCCAATCGCGTGAAGATCATGTGTTGTTTCAGCTTTAAGCTGAAAGTAAAACATTTGTTGCCAGTAAACTTGTTCCTCCACTCTCCATCCTCAGGCTGCCAATCCTGCAAGGTGGAACCTTCACCTTCATCACTCCGGCACTGGCCATCCTGGCACTGCCTAAGTGGAAGTGCCCAGAAGTTTCAGAGAACGCTGATCTCAATGCCACGGCAACATCTGACGCCCTTGCAGACCCTGAGGAGGTGTGGAAAGTGCGCATGCGTGAGGTACTGCCAATGACTACGCACTGCATTCACAAGCTGAATACTCCACAAATGTGGTTTCCAGTATCCGGTTCTGGAAGCCCCCTGCCCCTGTAGCTTTAAAGGACCATGTGTTTTCCTTGGGGGTTACTGAGGTTGCCTAGAACACTTGTATGCATTTTATTAAAAGAAGCCATAATTAAGTATTACGTGGCTGTTTCCCAAGATGTCTTTATCATGTACACTCATCATAGGAAGAATAGCTACATCCAGGCGGAAGTGTGGGATTGTAGTCCTATTGGGAAGGAAGATAAAGGTGATGCATTTAGACTGATATGGGGGATATTTACTGAGCTACACCTACAGAAGCAATGTCTCTCAGTGTGACGCCACATGCAACTTGAATATTCTCACACAGTCCCTGCAGATTGTGTGGTAGGGGTGGGGGTGGAGGTGGGGCAACACCAGGCCTTCTAGACATGTGACGCGTGACAACAAACTGTTCATCTTGGTGCTGACCACGGTGCCTCCACACACGGATTTGTTGGTGGTCTCCACCAAGACAAAAGCGGGACTCGTCACTGAAGTTGGCCCACTGGCATTCTGAATCACTCCATGACAGCCTGGCACGACACCATTGGACTCTTTGGTGACGCTGACATGGGGTTAAAGAAAGTCACTGTACCAGTCCTGCCAACAATGCTGGCACTAACAGGATGACTGATGGAGGCCATCACTGCTCGCTGAATGTCCGTAGTCGTAACTGTTAGCCTTGCGACCGTCACATGCACGAAGTGTGAAACTTGAATCATTGGCATGTCTCACAATGTCACACCTACCCACCAAGTTTAATTCCTGTTGGTTGATTCCTTCTGGGTACAGCTAACCGTGCAGCTATTCAATTTTGACGATGAGTGTACCCGCCCTGTATCACGCCTTCTAACTTCAGTGTGCCGTTGGCTAAACTGTCGTTGTGGCTTGTGCTTGGCCTTATCCGCCATTGTATTTCTGCTTTAAAGAGGGAATGCGTCGGAACACATTGATCCCTGTGCCAGTTCTGCTGCCAATGCATGCCCAAGATGCCTCTAAAACGAAATACAGCTAAGAAGTGAACATCCAAGGCAATTCCAAATTTTTTTTACCCACATTCTTATCACTCATTAGATGGCATGCTAACAGTCACTCGTGATCTTTATGTTGGCAATCATTTTCTAAAAGGACCATTCTCTTACAGGTTTACACCTAATAAAGCAGCAATGACTTCCAGTTAAGTGAGTCATCCTAAGGTGCCGTCTGGATAATTCAAGCGTTTGTTCATTTTTGTTTTCTTTGTTTTTCATAACATACTTCAACTGCGAGACTCCAGTTACACTAATAACTACACCTGTCTCATGTTTCATTGTGAGCTGGTATAAAATACCGTACTTCCCTAATAGCAAGTAGCTCATTTATCGACAGGCAGTTGGCGGGCCATGAAACAACAGAAACAAGCGTTTGTGTATAACTGACACAGTGGGAGTTTTTCACCACCAAAACTCCCATCACAGAGCCCCTACATAGGATAAGATAATCCTTTATTGATCCCACAGTGGGGAAATTTGCAATGTTACAGCAGCACAGAGGAAAGAACAGAAGTGTCAGCACAATATACAAATAATAAATAAGATCTATATACAAAAAGTACAGACAAATATATAATCAAATACTAAAAATTTAAATCCAGAAGACAGCAGTTTTATTGCACATAGTGGAATAGACTAGTGTAGAAATAGACTAGTGTAGAAATAGACTAGTGTAGAAATGGACTACTGTAGAAATAGACTACTGTAGAAGTAGACTAGTGTAGAATTAGACCAGTGTAGAAATAGACTAGTGTAGAAATAGACTAGTTTGGAAATAGACTAGTGTAGAAATGGACTACTGTAGAAATAGACTAGCGTAAAAATAGACTAGTGTAAAAATAGACTAGTGTAGAAAAAGACTACTGTAGAAATATACTACTGTATAAATAGACTAGTGTAGAAATAGACTAGTGTAGAAATAGACTAGTTTAGAAATAGACTAGTGTAGAAATAGACTACTGTATAAATAGACTACTGTATAAATAGACTAGTGTAGAAATAGACTATTGTAGAAATAGACTAGTTTAGAAATAGACTAGTGTAGAGATAGACTAGTGTAGAAATAGACTAGTGTAGAGATAGACTAGTGTAGAGATAGACTAGTGTAGAAATAGACTACTGTAGAAATAGACTAGTGCAGAGATAGACTAGTGTAGAGATAGACTAGTGTAGAGATAGACTAGTGTAGAAATAGACTACTGTAGAAATAGACTAGTGCAGAGATAGACTAGTGTAGAGATAGACTAGTGTAGAGATAGACTAGTGTAGAAATGGACTAGTGTAGAAATAGACTAGTGTAGAAATAGACTAGTGTAGAAATAGACTACTGTAGAAATAGACTAGTGCAGAGATAGACTAGTGTAGAGATAGACTAGTGTAGAGATAGACTAGTGTAGAAATAGACTAGTGTAGAGATAGACTAGTGTAGAGATAGACTAGTGTAGAGATAGACTAGTGTAGAGATAGACTAGTGTAGAAATGGACTAGTGTAGAGATAGACTAGTGTAGAGATAGACTAGTGTAGAAATAGACTACTGTAGAGATAGACTAGTGTAGAGATAGACTAGTGTAGGAATAGACTACTGTAGAAATAGACTAGTGTAGAGATAGACGAGTGTAGAAATGGACTAGTGTAGAAATAGACTAGTGTAGAAATAGACTAGTGGAGAATAGACTAGTGTAGAGATAGACTAGTGTAGAGATAGACTACTGAGGGGAGCGGCTGTTATACAGTCTGACGGCCGGAAGGAAGGATCTGCGGTATCTCTCCTTCACACACCGCGGGTGCAGCAGCCGGGCACTGAAGGAGCTGCCCAGTGCTTCCAGAGAGTGGTACATGGGGTGGGACAGGTTCTTCAGCATGTGTTTGAACTTAGTCCTCATTCTCCTGTCCCCCACCTCCTCCACTGGGTCAAGATGACATCCCAGGACAGAGCTGGACTTCTTGATGATTCTATGACCAATAGGTTAACCAAAACGACCAAATGGAGCCCCCTTCATCACAAAGCGAGCAGGCCAGCAGCATCCTGCCCCAAAGCATCATTTACTAACACCTGAAACACCGTTGGGCTCTTATTGTACCAGCTGCTAGCCAACACTTTTCCAGGACCTTATTACATTGTGGCTTCCCAACCAGTAGATGTTATCACGTCCAGAATCAACAAACGCTTTATTAGATGTCAATCATTTGTCAGGCCGTGCTCGGGCTGTCTCGTTATCAGTCACTCATTGACTAAACTGCATGAAAACCTGGCTTTTGGTCTTATAGCTGTTTGCACACAGGCAGTTACCAACACGTTTGCCTGTGATATGAATATTTTGGTGGGTATTTGGCGTTTACCAGGATTGCAAGCTGTAGAACCAAAACCAGTCTCTTTAGATTTCCCGCTGGACAACCCTGGGTTTTACACTCATCAGATAAGGAACCCAAAAAGGGTCTTTAAGACATACAGGTACACTAACAGCCATAGGTTTGGATACACCCGCTCGCAGTAGGCTTTGTAATATGGGTAAAGCTATTAACGGTGCTTCAGAGATTATACACATTACTGAGTAGTACTAGAATAGAAATGTTGGAATTGATCATTAGCTAATTATAGAACTAGGGGCTAACATTAATTTATGTTTAATACAGTTTATAATCCTTTAATTAATTAATAATTAAGTAATGTCTCAATTATTCATTAAACAATGTACTGCTGTATAGGTCCGTTGTCTAATCTGGAGTGTTCTTACTCTGCATGTTTGTGTTTCACGTTTCACTGCTCCAACTAATCATCATCCACAGCATCTTCCCAGAAGGAATCACCCGACAGGAATGAAAGTTGGTGGGCGGGTTTGACATTGTGAGACATGCCAAAGAGCCGTGACTGTAATATGAGCAAGGACCGGCTTAATCACTGTACCTGACGGACTACATAGGGTCGTTCTGTTGCACAAGCTTTCCATTCTGACTTGTGCTGGTGTGTTGGTAGCATCCTTTGCAAAGAGGAGTTTGAAATCAGTTTGGAAGAGATTCAGAGGGGTCACGTTGTAGGGCTCCTGGAAGCGAGATGGTCGCTTTGCGAACCATACCAGTTGTGTGGATGCCACCATAGCACGCTGTTGGCAGCAGTGGATAGAAGAAGGCATGCACCAGCAACATGAGGGATCTGGGAGACCTACATGAACCACTGAGAGAGACAGACCAGACTAATTGTCTGATATGCGTGGGGTGACCCAACAGCTATGACTGCGGACATTCAGTGAGCAGTGATGTCCTCTATGAGTCATCCTGTTAGTGCAGCACCATTGGCAGACGGCTGCACAGTGCAGGACTGCATTCACACAGACCGTTACAACAACTGCCCTTAACACCTGCAAAGCTGTCGTGCCAGAATGGCAGCAGGTCATCTTCAGTGACTTATTAATAATAAGAGATATTAATAAGATTATTGTGAGGACGGACAGACAGACTGTGACACGCGCTGAGCTAAATGCAAAGCTAGGTTTATTAAACAGGCTCGTAGCACAACACAGCAACCACAAGGCACCAGCGGACACAACCAAGAGGGCAAGGACTGAGTCAGAGTAATGAGACAAGCAGAAGTCAGAACCAGACAAAACAACCAGACCAGCAACAGGAGCCAAAGGGGAAAGACAAAGAGTAAACCAGAAAGTCAGAAGGGAGTCAAACCAGGTAAGCTAGCTAGAATAACAACAGAGGAAACCGCTCAGTATGCACAAGGAGGCAATACTTCGCAACGGCTCAGTGGGAGAGAGGAGTATGTGTACTAGGCTAATCAGCTACAGGTGGAATCAATATTCTGGAGACTTAGACCTGAGAGACGGGACAGGACTGGAAGATGGTGGACATGTGACTGTGACGTCTTCGAGGGGTGGATTATGGGAAACGGAGTCCAGGAGATTGGGAATGAGAGGAGAGCCAGCAGGCGTGACAATTATATAGATTATTAAAGAAAGTTGTTATTATTTTTAATATATATATATATATATATATATATATATATATATATATATATATATATGGTATATACCTACAAGTATATAATTTATTATTTTTTAATGTATTACTAAAGTGTTATTAATAATTATTTGATGTTCTTTGCAATTTTATTGTAAACTCATATGCACATCTCTTCATCACTAACTGCTTCATAAGTGCGCAACAGTGTTTAATAAATATCACATAACCAAAAATATATTTTACCTATAAATTTCATAACCGCTTGATAAACTCCGTGTTTATACGCATGTATAAAGGGTTCTGAGGTACATATTTAAGACTTTAATGAAGATTTAATTTGAAATGATCATTATTGCTTTCTTCCTACTGTCCCCATTGTTGAGTAGCACAACTATTATTAATACGATTATGTAATTATTAATAGAGACATCACTGAAGTAATTAGTAAGGATTATAAACTACTTAATAACATCTAAAAATGTTAGTCATCATTTCTATCATTAGTAAATGCTTAACTGCTACACTTATTGATGCTTATTACTGTTTATAGATGTTTCAGCACTTGTTTACATAGCCACATTTGATACATAAATCCATGTTCATGTTTTAATCTATAAACTGTGAAACTGATGTGAAACTATGCACAGATAAACCCACATTTCCATGTGCCATGCAAACATACAGGCATCAGATTCATGTGCATGTCATTCATGAGCACTGTGTTGTTATGACTAGCTCACATACAGCTTGTAAGAACTCATCTTAGGTAGGTAAGTACTTCATGCTCGTCAGTGATCATCATGAGCTCGTTTACATTTGGTTTGCAGGCCACAGATTAGCGTTTCTCTGATACAGACCCTTTCCTCCAGATCCAGGGGGCCATTCTGGTGGCGTCGGTGCTGCAGGTTTTGCTTGGGCTGTCTGGTCTGGTGGGGCTGGTGCTAAAGTTCATCGGGCCACTGGCCATCGCGCCCACCATCAACCTGATCGGTTTGGCGCTCTTCAGAGAGGCTGGGTTGAAGTCAGGAGCGCACTGGGGAGTTTCAGCTCTGTGAGTCACTTCCAGCACGTCCAACTAAGGCAGCACTGAACAAAGTCAGGAGCAGTGTCGGGTCAGCTTAGACCAAGCATAGGTAAAAAAAAAATTGCAGTTGGTAGATTCAAGGGTGCAGTGACTCACCATCACCTCTTGAGGTACAAAGTGGCATTACGAGGCAGGGCAGGCTAGGGCTAGCTGGTTAGCATGCTAACATACGTCCCGCATGGTTGCTAGCAAACCCCAAATCTGTTATTAGCTCCTGGATTTGGTTAATTGTGTTGGTGACATTTTCCATCCTTGTGCAAATGGACTATCTGATATCATATCTGAAGACTGAATTATGAATGATGTTTGCTCAGAACTTTAGGCATGTACTTCTTTATGGCTGTGCTTTCTGCTTTGCCTACCACTTGTAGGGTTGCCACCTTTCAGAAATGAAATGAAAATGGAGCAGAGTTAGATCAATCATGCGTGACACACGTGTTTATCGGACATTTACGGTAATACGAAACAAAGTGTGTCCTGTATTTGAGTCCAGGGGTGGGTGACAGACCAGTTTAATACTGGACGCAACATTTAATTGCCAAATAAAGGACGATTCTGTATCCTAAGGGACGGGTGGCAACCCTAACCACTTGGATCACCACTAGGGTGGCCACACAGTCCGTTTTCTCCACCCCCAGTCCTCTGCCCAGCACCATACTTGGATACCTATTAGTCCTCTTTTCAAGACAAACTATTTAAGATGTTCACTTGCCAACAATATTATGTGTGCCATTGGCTCACATCCGGGTCAAAAGGCATGCCTTACATTTCATTGGTTTAACAAGGTCATGTGACATCGCTCACCTACCGCAGGTCAGCCTTCTAAATGCTAGTCAATTAGTAAACTCTCATCTGAACGACAAATGTCATCCATTCCACCCTATTAGATTAGTGAATTCTGTTTTTAATTATGATTAAAATTTAAATACTGTTCTAGGATTGTGCCCAACGATGAAAAGTGTCCATCCCAGTCACCACACATTGCCTTAAATACGGTTTCTAAATAGAATATACTTATTTGTGATTGTTTTTATGAATGGTAATTTCCCAGGGCAAGCCTTAGCCTGGATTTGGAATTTCCTTTGGTGATTCCATTGCCAGTCCATTTGCACAAGGGTGGACAATATCAATTCAAGCATAGGCTTAAATCATATCTGAGAAATCATCTCAATAAGACTGTAAACCTTATAACTGAGTAATAAGCCTGCTGTTTAGAAGGTTCACAAATATTTAGACGCATATTAATCAGTCTAATAACATTACATTATTGCCTGAGGAAAGATTTGTTGGCCAAATGATGCACTGAGTTTATTATCCTGGGTTATCTGGAACAGCAATGCTAACCCTAAACCATGGCTGGATCAGATACAGAGAGAGAGAGAGAGAGAATGACCACAATGCCTCCTGTCTGGCCTTTTCCATTACGGAGCTCTGAGAGTACATTTAAAGGCAGGTGTATCACAGAGCAGTACTGCGTGAATGCACTTACACCTCAATAGCATCTCCATTAGGCAGACCATTAGCCTGCCAGTCCATGTGCCTCTGTGTCATGGCTTATGCATGTATTCGCCTGTGTGTGTGTGCACATGCATGTTGTCTGTGTTTAGTCGTTGCAGACTGCAGCCTGAGGCTCATCATTTAGTTCCATTCAGGACTCTAAATACTCCAATCCATCTTCCAGCCTGTCGGTTGGCCAGCGTGGTTAGCATGGGAGTAGAAAAGCCGTTTTCCCTTTATGGACAGGAACATGCTTGAACGTGTTCCACTGTTCTGTGGCTTGTAGTTAAGCTCGAATTGAGCTGTAGCCTCATGTCATCGAAACCGTTAATGGCCTCAAGTAATTAAACACATTGCGCTTAACGATTTAGTGTTCAGCAAATGCTTCGGCACATTTAATGAGAGGCTTGTTTTTAGGACCTTTCCTGTAGTGTGTTTTCTGGTGGTTCTTTGGTTTAGTGTCAGGATGTTCACATGTGAACTGTGGTGTGTTTGATCTTCTTGTTTACAGGACAGTGTGCCTTATTCTTCTCTTCTCCCAGTATTTGAGTAAGGTCAACGTCCCTCTCGTCGCCTACAAGAACAAGAAGTGGAAGGTGTTTCAGTACCCGCTTTTCAAGCTCTTTTCGGTAAGGCCTTTTCTGTTTGTCCTTTGTTAAAGAACCATTCTATTCTATTCTATTCTATTGCTGAAATAATGGCTCAATATGACACTCATCATCAAAGCAATAGCCGCACCTAGAAGGAAGTGTGGGACTGTAATGCTATTGGGAAGGAAGGTAAAGGTCACCAGGAACAATACATGATGCTAACCACCATGTGGTTGGTGTAGCTCAGCGGATAACGCCACTTCCCGCCAGGGAGCCACCACCACATGTGGGAGACTGGGGTTCGAATCCTGGCCTGGGTGACTACACTGTGCTACACCAATAAGAGTCCTTGGGCAAGACTCCTAACACTACATTGGCCTACCTGTAATATGATTAACCCGGTAAGTCGCTCTGGATAAGAGCGTCAGCTAAATGCCGTAAATGTAAATGATAAATTTAGACTGATATGGGCAATATTTATTGAGCTACACATACAGAAGTAGTGTCTCGGTATGGCTAATGCAACATGCCAGACATCTCAGTAGACGTCTCTGGAGTTGTAAGGGTTCCTAATGGTGTCCTGTGATAATCCACCCCATGCAGCTTCAATATTCTCACACAGTTCCTGCAGATCTTGCGGCAGGGTTGAGGTAAAGTGGCACCAGGCCTTCTGGACGCCTGACTGGTGTCAGTAAGTGTCTTGATGTGGTGCTGACCACGGTGCCTCCACCTAGGCAGAGCCGGGACTCGTCACTGCAGATGGCCTGCTTTCATTCTGAGTAACTCCATGACAGTCTAGCCAGCACCATTGCAGTTTTGGCGACGCTGACATGGTGTTAAGGGCAGTCGTGGTGCAACTGTCTGTGTGCATGTAGCCCTAAGGCGTGCAGCCGTCTGCCAATGGTGCCGGCACTAACAGGATGACTCATGGAGGGCATCACTGCTCGCTGAATGTCCGCAATCATAGCTGTTCCCAGAGGTTGCATGAGGCTTTAGCTTGGTGTGAATTGTCTCAAACCAATGGGGGTAGGGAGATGCATATCGTCGCTGTCCAAAGAAAAACATGTATCTCCAAAATGGCAGCTTTACAGGAGAGGCCATAAACCTCATTTCATTTTAATGTAAGTCAATGGAACCAGACGTCTTTCCAAGCCCTTTTGGGCCATTTCTGTTGGTCCATTCATCATGAGATTTTCACAGAGTGTAAACAGCAGCTGATGTGTCCAAATGATGTGTAAAAGTAAAAATGGACAAAATACATGATACATGTTTTTCATTGGACAGCGACGATATGCATCTCCCTACCACCATTGGTTTGAGACAATTCACACCAAGCTAAAGCCTCATGCAACCTCTGGGAATTTTCCCATAGTGGCAAAGGAATCCTGACTGCCAGTGTAGCTGCCGAAAGGTTTAATATATGGAATCTGTGGTCTGCAACTGCTTTGTAGTAAGTGAGACTGACATTTAATAACCTCTAGCTGTTGCGAAGCATAATAACTAGTATAGGCCTCGACACCATCAGACTGAACAATGTATAGTTACAAGGCCATTATGGTCGCTTCTCATCTTCTAATTATTTCAAATGTTGACAGAAGTGGGAAAGTTTGAGTGTCACTGCCAGCGGATGAAGTAACTAATATAATCAGGGGATAAAAGGCTTTCAGAAAGTATCGCGTGTAATAAGGGGTTGTGTTTTTAACAGCATGCTGTCAGGAGAAAAGTATAAAGAGTTTGGGTTAAAAAAAAAAAAAAAAACCTTCTGGAATTCTCCCACAATGCCTTTTATAACTGAACCCGTCTGTCAGGCTTCGGAGGAACCTCTGCAAATCTCTGTCAACTCTTTTCAGGACTTTTGCTGGTAGGAGTGTTGACTAAGAGCCCCAAACACCCCAGGCCATTGACATGTGCTATGCGTGCCGCATTTTACATGCTACAGTTTACATTAGGAAGACTGATGTTTTTGGTTTGGGCTGCGGGGCCACATGTCAAGGACCTTTTTCCATCCTATCTAGTGAGCAGAGGGGAGATTTGTATGCAAATGGGGGTCGATTTCGCAACGGTGGTAAAATCACTATCTGGGGAAAAAGCAGAGTTAGAGAAGTTCCTGTTAACTCCTTCGGCTCGGGAAAGAGATGCGAGCAAACGCAGACAACTGTTCTTGTTTTGGCTTCTTCGGCAGGCCCTGTTTGGGATGTGCGGAGCCTGGCTGGTCTGCTTCCTCCTGACGTACTTCAACGCTCTGCCCGCATCCCCGGACGAGTACGGTTACAAGGCCAGGACGGATATCAACCTGGACGCGGTAACTAGCGCCCCATGGTTCATCGTGCCCTATCCAGGTGGGTATGTGTAGGAGTGGCTCGACATGCAACATGCCATGCAGACTAATAAAGGAGAACGTGTGCAGGAATTTTCGGGTTTCGTATTGAACAGTGTGGGAGAATGTGTGCGGTTGAAGCGTAAAGGGCACATTCCAAACATTTCCAGCATTTCTGATTCAACAAACGGTCAAATGTCAGAGCGGTTTGAGGTGAAATGCTCTGTTCTAGAGAAGCCTGCCAGACTCACAGTGGTGGTAATAGGAACCAGACATCTGACAAGCCTAATACCTCTAAAAGCTCCCTCAAAGAAAGTTATTACTTGGATTGCTTGTGAATACGCTACCTGATCCCTGAGACATTGTTTTATGGTAGTTCACATGTTTTAAAATCCATTTATGGTGGAGGGGGACGTGCAGAGTGTTGTGAAAGAATAACTTGCTCTTCCAGATTTCCCCACTCTTTTACCACCACCAACATGACATAAAAAATACAACGGGAACAAAATGGCTATCCCGGATGCCCGGCCCCTGCTTTCGGCCCCTGCTTATCCTCTCCACGATGCACCATTTCAAATGTATTCGCTTGCATCTCGATAAATGAAGCAGACTAGCGATTTGGCTTGTTTAAGCCACCAGAAAGATGGATGGAGAGTTAAGTTTCAAAGCACCTGAATTGCTTTTTGACAAGAGATCTACAAGTAGTGTATATTATCATAGGAAATATCACTAACTTGTAAAGCTCCATGTTAAAGAAGCATGAGCCACTCTTTGTGGTTTAAAGCTTCGCTGAGATCCATGCTCTTCACTGCAGTGAGCACTTCATGGAAGAAGTACATCGAAAGAAAGCTGGAGATTGGCAGAGGGACACACATGAGGGGTTGTGGTTTAGTGAAATAGCTTGACGAGCTATCATACAAGATCTCGCCCACCCAAACGTAGTCAGTTTCCCAAGACATGTTTGGTGTTTGACTCATGGGTTTTTGAGTTTCGCACTGGGAGTATGAGGAAACTATAGCCAACAAGGAATAGAAGCTCACAGCCAAACAATTAGCATTGTGCAAACTCAACTAGCTGAGCTGAGCCTACAAACTGAAGTAGCTTATGCAGTTTCTGGTCCAGTATGGCCTGTTATTATCTACCAAAATGGACAAAAACCTAGTATAACTAAAATTCTAGGTGAGGCCAATCATTGTCTGACTAGTCTACAGAGGTTTGAGCCATATCTTGACTTTTCTGCATACATACAGAGGAATTCACCTTCCGCATTCGACTCCATGAAGTGAAACACACACACACTAGTGAGCCCACACACTAGGGGTGGTGGGCAGCACCTAGTGCCTTGCTCAAGGAAGCATCAGTCGTTATTGTCTTCTTGGGGAATCAAACCGGCGACCCCCGGTTACCAGTCTGGTTCCTCTACCCCACGACTGCCCCACTACTGAGGTGAAAGAGGTGTTACTAAGCACTGACGATGCATGGTGCCCAAGACAGTAAAACAGTAAAAGATGGAAATCTTGGTCTTTCTCAGAATATTAAAGAAATGCATGGCCTTTAACTTCATGTCTTTTGGAGATCAGTTCATCTTTTACTCATTTAATTCATTTACAGTGAGAAGGTTTGACCAGTAGTGCCCAAACTTTTGCATGGCACCGTGTATCTTAATTATAAAAGTGCTGGGGCGCATCATTAGTGATGCAACCTGGGGTAACTTGCCCAATCAAGAGATGCCAGCTTTCCTCCCAGCGGCATTCATCCACTGATCTGCCGTTTTGATCCAAAGCTACCTAGTTGCCTTCTCTGCAGCTCCAGCAATGGTGTATGGTCTTCCTCTTTGTCTCCCCAGTGCCCAGTACTGTTACCGCTTTGCAGAGCGCTATAGGTGGGGCTTCACTCCTCTCCTGCAGTGAGGAAGGTGATGGTCTTTCACTTGTGGGGGCCATTGCTGACGTTAACGGCTGTGACTATGCCAGTAGTAGCGTCCATCCCCAGAGGCTTTTGGGCAGCTGCCAAGGAGGTGTTGCAAGTTTCAGAATGCTGAGGTCAGAAAGGTGTCTTACTGTTACCGCAGGCTTGCTGAACTTAGTAGGAGATCAAAGGCAGTTTGGATCAAGAACCAGATGCTATGGAAGTCTGTTTGGCAGATTTTGGACCAGGTGATCTTTTGCGGTTTGGCCTCTAGCCCATGCTCCTTGCTGTCCCATCCCCACCATCCTGGTGGCTTGTACCTCCTCCACCTGCTTGCACTTCTTCCTGAATGAGTCTGGATTCTGGATGACATGCTCTGGATACTGTCAACCCTGGACTCAAGGAAGTAGTCTATTCCTGTACACCCCACTGCTGCAGTGCCCACCAATGGCTATTGCCTCAGCCATGACTCAGACACCTGTAGAGTTTTGGTCTTGTTCCATTTCAAACCTGGATGCCAGCATGTCCCTTGTGATCTGTGGATTTCCTGGAGAGCTTCCCATGTTTGAGACACTAGTATCAATCAATCAATCAATATTTATTTATATAGCGCTTTTTATAACCAACGTTGTCTCAAAGCAGCTTCACAAAAAGTCAGTTTGTCATACAAAGAAAAGAACCACAAGGTTAATGTACAGACATGTAAGGGGGGAAAAACCGGGTCCGAGCCCACCTTGAGCAAGCCAGAGGCAACAGTGGCGAGGAAAAACTCCCTTGGGTAAGGAAGAAACCTCGAGAGGGACCAGGCTCAAGGGCAGAACCCAACCTCCTCAGGTCAACCCGGATGAGAAGAAAGAGACAGACAGAATTAACATAGAGGAACATCTAACAGATCCAGTCTGATTAGATCCAGTCTGATTAGTCCAGGAGGCAGTAACTGTGAGTTGGAGTCGACCATAATAAGCATGGCCAGACGCTGGTCAGTGTAAGGTTGTGGTCATGCCGGGTGATGAAACAGGACAGGAGACACACAGTGGCGCTGATGCTCAGGTGCCTCTATCCACTCTGGGGGTTCTGATGTGATGACGTCAATCCAGTGCTTAACACAGAAGAAGAAAGAAAGAGAGAAAGAAGGATAGAGATAGGGAAGGTAAGAGAGAAAGAGATGGAGACAGACACTGATTAGGAGGATTAAGGATTAAGAGGTTGGTATTGTAATTTGTTGAATTGGGAGTGTGTAGTCCTGAGAGTCCTGTAGAGGATTCCTCTGCGCTGGTAGCCCCTCAGTGTGATCCGTCAGGAATGATCCGCTCATAGAGGAGACAGATAAGAGGGAGAAGTTTGGGTATTGGTCCATTTATGGAGAAATGTAAATTAAAGCGGTAAACAGATGTTATCAGCTAAATGCTTGTGCAAACAAGTAAGTTTTGAGTCTAGTTTTAAATGTAGAGTGTCTGATTCCCGAACGGATAAAGGGAGAAGATTCATAGTTTCGGGGCTACGCAAGAAAAGGCTCGACCACCTGCTGTGGTTCTTCTGAACCTAGGTACTGTCAGCAGGCTGCTATTTTGTGAGGGGAGCGCACGTGTGGGTTCGTATGAGTGAAGTAGTAAACTCCTCAGCAAGGCCACAAGATGTTACTGGTGCTGTACACAGCAGCACTGTTCCGATTCGTCCTCTGCTTTCATGAGGCTTTGTAAGTGATAGTGGGAGAGAAGCCTATAATAACAGGTTTTGCTCAAACAATCGTCTTCCAGCGAACTTGCTGGCTAAAAGAAGACAGCAATTATCAGACGGCATTAGCACTTTCCTTTCACAAGATTCCCTCCACCGTAAGGTCTAACTACTTAACCGTGAGCAGCTCTTGTGAAGGACCTTCTTTGATACTAATCATATTACATCATTTGGACCAATACAAGAAAGAGCACTGACCCATGTGACCCTTTTCACCCTTTCACATTCTGCTTTTTGGTAGAGCATATTTTGGGTCACTATATCTTAATAAAGAAGTTACTGGACTTAACCAATCATGCCATCTCTACCAAACGGCAGAGGTATGGTAGGCTAATAGAATTTCCTAAAGGCACAGTTTTTCCACAGATATGCATTCAATGTTCACAGCCAGAGAGGAAACAAACAACAAGTAAATGACTCCACACACGTGGACTGTTGTTGGTAGAGGTTTCAAAGGTATTCACTTACAGCTTCTGACGTTTTAATGAACAGAATTATGTAACTTCATAAAAGCACATAAAGGAGTCTAATAGGGGTAAAATAATGCCAGAAAAACATGCGTTACCAAACAGTCGAATTGTTTCTTTATACTAAAGGTGTCTATGCTGAGCTAATGTAACTACAATTGACCACTTGCTTTGTCGCTTTTGCCCCTTAACTCGACCAATCATGCCATCTCTACCAAACGGCAGAGGAGTGGTAGGCTAATTGAATTTCCTAAAGGCACTGTTTTTCCATAGATATGCATTCAATGTTCACAGCTAGAGAGGAAGCAAGCAACAAGTAAATGACTCCACACACGTGGACTGTTGTTGGTAGAGGTTTCAAAGGTATTCATTTACAGCTTCTGACGTTTAATGAACAGAATTATGTAACTTCATAAAAGCACATAAAGGAGTCTAATAGGGGTAAAATAATGCCAAAAAAACATGCGTTACCAAACGGTCGAATTGTTTCTTTATACTAAAGGTGTCTATGCTGAGCTAATGTAACTAAAATTGACCACTTGCTTTGTCGTTATTGCCCCAAACAAATAAAAATACAAACAATAAAATAAATTTCCTTTTTCTTGGTGAGGATGTTAAATGTGTTAAGCACGTATGACTAAAAGTTATAGGCGGACTATTTTTACCTAGTCCTAATACCGTACTACCACCCAGTGATTTCAGGGTAAGAGCAATGAAATGTCATCCGTGTCAAAATGCCTCATGCAACTCTTATTTTCACAAGCTGCGCCTGCATCCTGGCACACACTCCAGCTGCATTTTTCAGAGAGTTCATTGGAACAGTGTTTCCTGATCAGTTACGTCAAAACATTTCCTGGTTATTTACACTGGGTTAGTGTGATAACTGTTCTCTGAAAGTTCTTTAGCTTGTCTGCACATGTTAGCCTGAAATGAATTTGCGCTAGGCTAAGCTAACTCAAGTTACTGCCTGTTCTGGAGGTCCCTTCATCCGCTTTCATCTTCAGTTATGTTAAAGGAATGTGTATGATGTACAGAATAGATAACTAACTTCCTTTTCCCCCAGTTGGGCTTTCAGATTTATCTCAGTACGGCCCCCCCTTCACCCCTCATTGCTGGCTAGCAACTCAACACAGAGTCACAACAGTTCACACGCAATAGATTATGTGATAACACATTTCTGGGTGGCGGGGGTATATTATAAGATTCTATTCATTAAAATGTGGTTAATTAAAAATAAACCCTGTTGATTCAATTTTCTTACATTACAGCATCTATTATATAATTAGTTTAATAGTTAGTTAATATGTTGTTATTTATTTATGTAGTCTCGTTCCAGGTCCAAGTTTAAAGTGTCCTTCTTAACAGAGTGTCCGCTTCCGAAGCTGAACTGAATGAAATGTTAATGCTGCAGATTAATAAACGTTTTTATTACATCAACACATTTATGGCCTAAATCAATAAGCTCAGCGACAGCAAAATATCCAATGTAACATGCTCTACTCATCCATAACTCTATGAATCATGTTTATGACTATCACAGACCTAAATATCATCTCTTAATGTCATAAACTCACTGGACAAACAAATCAGCCAACTGTGACTGAAAGGTACCTACTAGCATGTAATACCTCCACCTGTGTGAATAACCGCTGTGACTGGATTTGGCATGGACTGGACAAGTTTCTGGATGTAGGCCACGTCAACGTTCAGACACTCTTACATCAACGAATTGTGCCGTTGGGCCAGATTTGGTGGATGCCTGCCCTGGCACAATTGTGAGGAGAATTCCTCGGGAGACTGGGATTTGTGCCACTGCTGGTAGACCCGAAGAAGCTGACTTGAGCTCCATACTTTCACTGTTGGTGGGCTTTTTATGTTTAAGGTGATTCATCAGAGTTCAGTGTATGGAGTTTTCTAAAGCATGGTAACCCACCACAGTTTATTACAGATATTAATAAGGAATGTTTTTGCTGTGACAGCAGTAACTGTTTCAAGGCCATGTAGAGTGGTTTGATAAGAAGTGCTCTGTTGTAAAATCATGGTGGTAATAAGAACCAGGAAAGAGTTTAAAGTCTCCAAAAGCTCTCTTAAAGGAATTGGTTAAAGAGATACTTAAGGAAATGCTGTCTTATGTCTGAAACTTTGTTTTACCAAGTTTTTTAAAAAACTCTGTAGCACAGTGAGGCAAAATAGTAGGTATGAAATTTTTTTTTCTGATTTAATTCCATTTTACTATTAGCCATATATCAATTTTACCATTATCAGCATTATATATCATCAGTGTCCAAAGAAAAACAAGTATTTCCAAAGCAGTAACTTCACACTTTACTCACATTCTCTGTCCAAGTTAATGTACGACGTTTTATTCCCAGTGACTTTGGAGCATTTTGATTGGTCCATTTATGATGCAACTGTAATAGGATGTAATTTAAGTAAACAGTGTAGAATATGTATTTGTACTCAATTCCCCCACCAGCTGGAGTCCTCTCACAGAGCCGCCAGGCTTGGAGAAAAGGGGCTTGGATTGGTTTCCTTCTCTTGGACTCCTAGTTCTGGATGACTGTGGCACTGCTGGGGTTACTCAGACCTCAAAGATCTCTTGATAAGCAAGTGGATACTTCAGCCTTCCCATTTTCCCATGCGGGAGCGTCTGAAGGTTCAGTGAGTGTAAGATACAGATATAAGACACAGATTTCTGTTTGTTAATATTTGATATTAGCACAAATTACACTCAGCGTAAAATAAAAAACTATGCTGTATCTGTGTATGTTCACCGGTTATCTCAGAGAATATTTATAGAGATAAATGAATACATAAATATAATATATATATTTAATATAGTGATGTAATGAATAAAAATGATGAAATAAATGTCTCTACAATAACAAAAATTCCATTTTTAAAGACCTTAGCTACTGAAGAATGCAAATAGAAGATGATCTATGGAATTCCCCCTTCACCTACAGCTCGGGGGGATCTGGTCATGCAGCTTAGGATGCCTTCCATCTCTTCTCTGCAGTGTTTCCTGCGTACAGTAGATTCGGTTGTTTGATAATACGGTTGTTGGCACTGTACTGCAACAGAGTTATGTTAGTTTGGTCTACGCTGTCTTTGACGTGAGGAACTCTGTCAGCACTTTTTTGTCTTGGCACAATGGTCAGCTTAACCAGTTAGGCAGACAGCATCAGGCATGTACTCCGAAGACAGCTCCTCACACCCGAGTGCTTTCAGCATGTCAGAGCGCTGGTGAAAAGTCAAACTCAGAGTCAGATTTATGCAGCTCTTACTCCAGTTATACTCAGTCAGCCAAGACAAAGTTTGCTTCCTTATTTTTGGATTAGTGCATTAAGAAGGTACTAATTACCGACATGTAACCCAAAACAATTAGCCGTGTGCGAGCTGTGTGAATCAGCACACGTGTTGCTCATGTGGTTTTTTGCAATAAGCAGGAGTATGTTATCATATGTCTTCATTACTATCTAATTAAAAGTTCATAAAATAACCGCACTAGGCAGTGGTGGGTGACTGAACGCTCCTCTGCTCGTTCAGCAGTAGATGGTGGCTTGGCAAGATTGTCATACTCTACAGGAGCCACAAATCTTTTATCGTATTTTGCGTTGGCAGCTGTTTTGTAAAAGCTATAAGCCACTCCAGGCCATGCATTACTGCATCATGGGGAAGGGGGCTTTATTAGGGGCTCCACAGTAAAATCACTATAAGGCACAGCCTCTCGAGACCCATTGCTTTAGTGAACTCAATAGCACTGGAGTTCACCCACCTTCAGGGCCTCTACTAACTCATATTCTTGGTGGTACAGCTTATTTAAGTAAACAATACAGGCTATGTATTTGTATTTAACTCCCCACCAGCTGGAGTTCTATCACATTGGTGGGAATAGGAACCCGGAAAGGAGTTGAAGCCCAAAACATTTATATACCATAGTTTTGGAAAGGCTTTTGGCCTAGAAGTTTTTAGCAGAGCAGTATGTGCAGAGCAAAACAGTATCCAAAGGAGAAGTTTCTTTTTCTGATTTAACTCCATTTTAATATTACCAGTACCATTTACCAATTTTACCATTATCAGCATTATATATCATCACTGTCCAAAGGAAAACAAGTATTTCCAAAGCAGTAACTTCACACTTTACTCACATTCTCTGTGCAAGTTAATGTACGACGTTTTATTCCCAGTGACTTTGGAGCATTTTGATTGGTCCATTTATGATGCAACTGTAATAGGATGTAATTTAAGTAAACAGTGTAGAATATGTATTTGTACTCAATTCCCCCACCAGCTGGAGTCCTCTCACAGAGCCGCCAGGCTTGGAGAAAAGGGGGTTGTATTGGTTTCCTTCTCTTGGACTCCTAGTTCTGGATGACTGTGGCACTGCTGGGGTTACTCAGACCTCAAAGATCTCTTGATAAGCAAGTGGATACTTCAGCCTTCCTATTTTCCCATGCGGGAGCCCCTGAAGGTTCAGTGAGTGTAAGACACAGATATAAGACACAGATTTCTGTTTGTTGATATTTGACATTAGTATAAACTAGAAAAGTGCATTTCCTGAAGGAAACGCGGGATGGTTGCGCAGCTTGCTCAGTGAGGAACGAGGGATGAGTAAACTAGTGCGGGTCGGTATGACTGTGGATTAGCATCTGGGGGCCTGCCTTTAGTGAATATGTGAAGTTTGGTGGGTCTCGGGCGAACGAAAGCATTACTGCTTGGTTTTGGTCGAAAATGACTGGGACTCAATGGGAGGAACAAGGGATGAATAAACGACAGATAGGGGAGTGCGGGTCAGTATGGCTGTGGGTTTGTGTTTGCATACAGACATGCATATGATCCAAGTTTCACACTCGGGCACGCATGTGACATAAGCATAGATGGCCTTCATCGTTGTGCCTGACTATAGGTCGTCCTGTTGCGCGAGTTTTCCATTCTGACTTGTGCTGCTGTGTTGGTAGCATGCACATACCACCAGAGCACGCTGTTGGCAGCAGTGGATAGAAGAAGACATGCATCAGTAACAAGACGGATCTAGACGACGCACATGAACCACAACGTATCCGAGATGCGTGGAGTGACCTAACAGCCATGGCTGCAGACATTCAGCGAGCAGTGAAGACTCACAGACCACTGCTCACTGCGTTTCAGTGCACACAGACCCTTAACAGCTGCCCTCAACACCACGTCAAACACATCGCCACTGCAATGGTGTCATACCGACCAACGAATCTGTGTGTGGAGAGGGGTCGTGGGTGTGGGTGGGTTTAGTTCAGTCACGGTTGTTTAGAAGTCTGACTGGTTGTGGGACAAAGCTGTTGCAGAGCCGTGCAGTGACAGCACAGATGCTCCTGTACCTTCTGCCAGACGGCAGCAGTGAAAAGAGTGGGGTCCTTCACAATGCTGATGGCCTTACGGGTGCAGCGTGTGGGGTGAATGTCTGTGACAGAGGGGAGAGAGACCCCTATGATCTTCTCAGCTGTCCTCACTATTCGCTGTAGGGTCTTGCGGTCTGAGGCATTGCAATTCCCAAACCGGGCGATGATGCAGCTGCTCAGGATGCTCTCCACAGTCCCTCTGTAGAACATGGTGAGGATTGGAGGAGGAAGATGAGCTTTCCTCAGTCTCCGCAGGAAGTAGAGGCGCTGCTGGGCTTTCTTGGCTATGGAGCTGGTGTTGAGGGACCACGTGAGGTTCTCCGTGATGTGGACGCCGAGGAACTTTGTGCTCTGGACGATTTCCACAGCAGAGCCATTGATGGTCTCCTCGCACTCTTCTGAAGTCAACAACCATCTCTTTAGTTTTGTCGACATTCAGAGACAGGTTGTTGGTTCTGCACCAGTCCGTTAGCCGCTAACACATCAAACAAATAGTTTACCTCATAGAAACCAGATTAAAGTCATCACAGGAAGCAGGGCTGGCAGTAAAGGGTAAGGCTTCCTTTACTGAAGATAACGGCATAGCCAGCATCAACAACTGACCAACCAAATACATCAGTTTTGATACACCTGGGGGCAAGGTAGGGTCATACACATGGATATGAATTTGATTAGCCACCAGTATGAATCACCAACTATGAGATCATTCCCATTTGGAGGTTGTCCAGTGTTAGATATTCACATCTCCTAGCAACAGTACCTCCCCTTATTTTTGCACAGATAAGCTGCTCAGTTACGCAAACCCTCCTTCATTTCTTCCCCTTCAAAATCAAACTCCTGGTGATTTACACTTTTCCAAAGCATAATACTTTTTTTATTTTCGGTACCACTTTAGAATAAGGCTACCTTAATAAAGTATTCATAAATGGTTTAAAAATAGGTTATTATCACTTATTACTTAGGTCATTAGCACTTTACAAAGTATTAATAAGCAGTTATAACATGTCAATGAAAGGGGGAACAGATGAGAGCCTCGATAAGATGTACAGGGGTTGGACAATGAAACTGAAACACCTGTCATTTTAGTGTGGGAGGTCTCATGGCTAAATTGGACCAGCCTGGTGGCCAATCTTCATTAACTGCACATTGCACCAGTAAGAGCAGAGTGTGAAGGTTCAGTTAGCAGGTAAGAGCACAGTTCTGCTCAAAATACTGCAATGCACACAGCATTATGGGTGACATACCAGAGTTCAAAAGTGGACAAACTGTCGGCGCATCTGTGACCAAGACAGCAAGTCTTTGTGATGTATCAAGAGCCACGGTATCCAGGGTAATGTCAGCATACCACCAAGAAGGACGAACCTCCACCAGCATCACGTAGTGACCTGGCCACTATCCTGCAAGAAGAATGGCTTAAACTCCCTCTGACCACTGTGCAGGACTCGTATATGTCATTCCCAAGACGAACTGACGCTGTATTGGCCGCAAAAGGAGGCCCTACACCATACTAATAAATGATTGTGGTCTAAAACCAGGTGTTTCAGTTTCATTGTCCAACCCCTGTACATGAATATGTATTGATGCTGAAAGGGTTTATGAGGACTCATGGAAATGCTGAAGTATGATCAGTAAACATCAAAAGCTGAGATTTAGCCGTATAAAAATGTGAGTTCACTGCTGTAACTTCTTATGAATTATTTTACGGTGTTTATGACCTAATTAATAACCATTAGAGTAAACTCTTTTTAAACCATTCATAAACTCTTTATGAAGGTAGCCTTATTCTAAAGTGGTACCCTATTTTCTCTTCTGCTTGATCGAACAGTGAACAGTTCCAGTTCCAGTTCTTGCTACCGTTCGGTTCTAATGACGGCCAACAGCATAATCGCATTGACCCACAGGCCTACCCACAGGCCATATCAGTCACAGTGGTTAGACAGTACTTCATACCATCATCACATGCTGTCTTCAACCCCGATTGCATCCAGCCAGATATTTCATTTTCCCTTTTCTGATTGTTTTAATTTATTAAGGGATCTTATACATAATCATAACCAGGTTTCTTCTAACCCTTTCGGATCTGCATAGAACCCGTAATTTACTGCGCTGCTCTTTTCAACAAGCATCTCCACCTGGAGCAGAGCCAATCTGATAACGCCAGGCACAGAGGGAGCCCCTCTGCTCCATACAGAGAGCTGTGTGAATATGAATTCAGCCCAACTACACTGATACTGTAAATGGTTAACTTGTGAAATCGAACCATCTATTGTTTTATCAGTTCTAAAAATTTTGGGCATTATAAAATCGTCCTACGGTGGTGAATGCAAAATCAGCATTACGCTGGTGATGAAAGTATGAGGATGATGGTATGATAGTAGATTATTCACTTACATCCTCAGGAGACACGTCCTACGTCAAGTTTTGACTGAGTTCTCTTTGAATGAGTTCTCTTTTAACACCATTACAAACATCAGGTTCAACCACTTGGGGAAGGGGGCTGAAGGTTCAATCACTGACCCTCTGTTTCACACATTTCAACCCATTATATAGTTCTACCAGAGCGGTATTCAAAACGTCCACAGTGTCGATTTTTTAAAATTCTATTACACTGTATTAATATTTAATATCTGCAGAAATTACACTCATCATTAAACAGCTATAGGAATTCCTTTAGGAGTAACACTTGGTGGGTAGGTTTGATGTCATGTGACCTGCGTATGATTCAAGTTACACAATCTACTTTTAGGTGTTATTCATACTGCACAATGTTTTTATTTTTTAATTTGTATTCTTATCTGTGCTGTTTTTTGTAAAACCGCTACTGGCTGCTAAATTTCCTTCGGGATCAATAAAGTATCTATCTATCTATCTATCTATCCATCTATCCATCTATCCATCTATCCATCTTTCCATCTATCCATCTATCTATCTATCTATCTATCTATCTATCTATCTGTCTACCTAACTATCTATCTATCTATCTATCTATCTATCTAACCATCTATCTATCTGTCTATCTATCTATCCATCTATCTGTCCATCTATCTGTCCATCTATCTATCTATCTATCTATCTATCTATCTATCTATCTATCTATCTATCTATCTATCTATCTATCTGTCTGTCTACCTAACTACCTATCTATCTATCTATCTATCTATCTATCTATCTATCTATCTATCTATCTATCTACCTATCTATCTATCTATCTATCTATCTATCTATCTGTCTGTCTGTCTGTCTGTCTGTCTGTCTGTCTATCTATCTATCTATCTATCTATCTCATTATTAGAAAGCACTGGTCAGTACAGTCCATACATTCATTTGGTGCACATCTCACTAATAACCTTCTTATGTATCCTAGGCCAGTGGGGTCTACCGACAGTGAGCTTCTCCTCGGTCCTTGGCATGGTGGCAGGGGTGCTGGCCTCCACCATGGAGTCCATCGGGGATTATTATGCCTGCGCGAGGCTCTCTGGCGCCCCTCCTCCGCCCACACATGCCATTAATCGGGGGATCGCTGTGGAGGGTCTGGGCTGCATTCTGGCTGCTCTGTGGGGCAGCGGCAACGGGACAACATCGTACAGCCAGAACGTGGCGGCCCTAGGAATCACCAGGGTAGGTGTGATGCTACCAGTAGCGACACGGCCCGTCAGATACCCTCTTGGGTTTAGTCAAGTCTGTTGCTGTTGTTGTTATGTGTTACAGTACACGATCTGATAATTGCGCGCTGTTTGTGAATTCTGCACAGGTCTAGTTCTATACAGGAAAATCCGAATGAGGTTTAAACATTACTGACTGCTATATAAACAGCACAGTCAAGTTCCCGTACAGGTGCGTGAGAGGCGTAGCCCAACACCCGAAAGGAAAACACACACTATACTGCCGTGCCAGGAGTAACCTCAAGTATGGTGGGAATTTAGGATTAAGGCTGAGATAATTGATTGTAACCTGGTGAAAAACAAGAAGGAAGCCGTTGTCAAACTACTGTCAAAACCGTAAAGGGGCCATTAATCACGTACAGAGGAGGGTAGGGCAGAGGCTTTGACTGGGGCGATGGATTAAACCTACACCCTGACATGTACTCCATCGTACAGATCTATACCGTGACCAAAACAAACCCCACTACCATGAGACTGCCTTTTTCTGTTTGTAGTACTGGGCTGAAGTCGGAGACATACTGTCTGTGTCCACAATTAAATCAGCTATTAAAACAACTGGAGCTGTAGTGAACCTGCCTGCTGGACAATATCAGACACTGATTTCTCCAGCTGGACAGTGTCTGGGGTCTCGATATTAGACCTTACGTCATTACGAGCTGTGTGCACAAAAATGAGTAATGGGCATGTAAATATGTACATATATTTCTATGTATGTGTTTACTGTAACGCCTCCATGGACGTCTACAGTCTGCATGTTTGACCCATGACCTTTGGTGTGGTTAATGATGCCTGACACCCACTATGTCTGCTAGGTTGGCAGCAGGCTGGTCCTGCAGGCGGCAGGCCTCCTCATGGTCTTCCTGGGACTCTTCGGGAAGTTCAGTGCCGTGTTCATCACCATCCCAGACCCGGTCATCGGGGGCATGTTCCTGGTCATGTTCGGTATGATCTCGGCAGTGGGAATATCAAACCTGCAGGTAATGGCAGCTGATTTGTAGTATTCTGGGAAGGAGCTGAACTGTCAGTAACTCAGGGTTTAGTCTGGAATTGACATTAAGGTTTGATTGAGTGCAATAATGTAAAGTAGCTCTGTAACGTTTGCTCAGCCACCTGTCAGTGCATCGCTGCAGGAAAACCAAACTTCTTATCAAACCAGGAATATGATGAAATCTACACAAAGGTCGGTAAACGGGGTCTAATTGCTAGCTGACTGTTAAAGGCATCTGGAATCTGAAGGCTCAGACTTTGATGTGTACTGTAGAACGTGTTTGTGAAAGTCGTAATTATCAGCTAGTGTTATGTTTCTTTGTGCCTCTGAATGGTAATGTCATTTATGCAGAATGCAGCCTCGGTGGTATGAAACCACAGGATCGGATGGCACGTAGGACTGGATGGCCTTTTATTTTCAGAATTGCAAAGTTATTAATCAGCGTTCTGCACATAGCATGCTGGGCATGTCAGGCATTGCTGAACAAAGCCAAAGCCCTACCTAAGTTCCAATGTAATATGAGAAAACAATAAAGGCTACACATGATAAATTAGGTCAAAAGAGAGCCAACAGAATGTGTCATCACAGCTATGAATATCATAATAACAGCAAATAATAATCTAATATATATATTATTATATTTGTCATTTATAATTAAAATAAATTGTAATTATTTCATTATTTATTTGGTTTTATATCACTTTAAAATGTCTAATTTGGTTAATGGCTTGGTTACTAGCCGACTTAGCATAAATGCTAATGATTTACTTTACACCTACGTCACTTTTATGAAAGTTTTGCAACTGATCAATTAACATACCATAGTTTACATAGCTCCAGTGGAACTTCTTCTTTGTGGTAGTGTTGTGCTTTGTGATTGTACAGTATGTTCAACTGGAAGAGTCGAGATCTGAGTATAGGTGTCACGTATTGCATTTATTCAATATTTGAAATTCTTCTGTGATGTTCTACATCGACACTATGTAATCGTGAACTAACAGCTTTGAATTAAAGTGATCCAGATTTCTGGTAATTATGCAGCAGCTGAAGCTGGGCTTCCTAATAGGAAAATAGGGAGCCAGCTTTTAAGGACTTATAAATAAGGAAGCTCCGTTTAGAGATGAACATCAGCCATGCCCACTGACAGGTCGGGTTCTTTGGAAAGGATATGAAAAGTGCTAACAGTCCCAGCCTGGAGCTTGAGAGTTCTGCACGTAGCCTGCCATTCATTAATGTTGCTTCGTTGTCATGTGTACATTCTATTACCATGCTATTTCGTAAATGTATCATTTGTATTTGTGTACATGTAGGATTTTTGGCAGTTGTTGGCTTCAGGTGCAGGTGATACCAGAGACAAAAGAAAATCATTTCATTCCAGTCCCAGTTGTCGGCGCCAAAGGGTCTACTAATTTGTTCAATGGAAATATGCCCTGCATATTTACCTGACTAAATATACACCCATACACCAAGAAGGAAGTGTGGGATTGCAGTGCTGTTGGGAAGGAAGATAAAGGTTACCAGGAACAACACATGCTGATACATTTAGACTGATATGATCAATGTTTATTGAGCTACACATACAGAAGTAGCGCCTCTCAGTATGGCGAGAGCCGCCATGTTTGCTTAGACAACATGCCAGACGTCTCGGCATGGAGATGTAGAGGTTGCTAATGGCGTCCTGTGATAATCCGTCCCATGCAGCTTGAATATCCTCACACAGTTCCTGCAGATGGTGCGGTAGGGGTGGAGGTGGAGTGACACCAGGCCTTCTGAGGGTATGATGCGTGACAACAAACGTCTCCACCAAGACTGAAGCAGGACTTGTCACTGAAGATGACCCGCTGCCATTCAGAGTCACTCCATGACAGTCTGGCACCACACCATTGCAGTCTTTGGTGACGGTGACGTGGTGTTAAGAGCAGTCGTCGTAACGGTCTGCGTGAATGTAGTCCTGTGTCTTGCAGCCGTCTGCCAATGGTGCTGGCACTAACTGCTTGCTGAATGTCTGCCATCATGGCTGTTGGGTCAGTCAGGTACAGCGATTAGGCTCATCCTCGTTTATGTCACATGCACGGCCGAGCATAAACTTAAATGATTGGCATGTCTCTCAATGTAAAACCTACCCACCAAGTTTCACTCTTGTCGGCTGATTCATTCTGGATTTGGCTATTTGTGCAACTATTTGTTTGATGATGATTTTATATATTGATAAAATAATGAGAGATATTAATGTACGATATAAGTATAATAATAAAATGGTGGTCGAACAAAAACTGAGCATTAATTTGGGGGTAAATAAATGTGGTGCCCTAAACCGAACAGCACACATTGCCCCCCATAGTCCCGAGAGTCACCTTTTAACCTACTTATCCAGAACGAACTAAAGACCCCTTAAGCATATTATTGCCAAGAATTTGACCTTAACACCCTCGGCTGACCCTTTGAACTCTTCACCAACCTGTAAGTGGTCAGCTGGTGCATTACCATTGGGGACATTATGTTCAGGCCTTGTACATGCTCCTGTGCCTGGCTTACAGGCTTGTACGTGACCTAGGTCACTGTGATTCATTTACTTAGTAAAGTAAGGTGAGTATTTAGCGCCTACAAGGGATTAAATACTGTTGAAAGAACAAAGAAAACAAGACCCCCGTGCTTCAGAACATGTTAGGATTACAACCCCGGCCTAATCTGCTTTGCACTCATAGCCAGACATAATAAAAAACCTCAGGGCTTGCTAGTTATGGTGCCAGAGCAGCCCCATATTACACAGTAGTGCCAGTTCAATTACGCTCTTCACAGCAGACATTATCCCAGAGACGAGTTACAGACCTGCAGGAGAACCCCCATAATGGGGCCCCCATTACTAACTTACTGAGATAGATGAAGACTGAGAAAGAGAAACTCCATAAAACACAAAGTGCCTTTGAGAAGAACCAAGAGCTTGTGAAAGAAACACTGACAGACACTCGAAAACCAAAGGAGAAACTTCTTAAAAGTATAAAGATGAAACTCAGAGAGAAAACAAAACTCAAAAGGAAAGAGGGAAGAAGGAACAAGAGGATTCAAGACTCAAAAGAATGGATCTCCCCATGGACATAATGAAGAACCACTGGGAAGGTCCAATACTCAAAAGGAGCAACCCCTTAGGAGCTGGCAGGAGAAACACGGAGGAGACCCAAGACACAAAAGGAAGAACTTAAAAGCATAAAGACAAAACAAAGACTCAAAGGGGAAGAGGGAGGAAGACAGACCATGATGACTTGAGAAAGAACCACTTAAAAGAACCAAGACTCAAAAGAGGAAATTTACTAAAACCATGATAAGAAACACGGAGACGAACCAAGAATCAAAAGGAGAACCTTCTTATCAGGAAAGAGGAAAGAAGGAAGAGGAGGAAGGACTGAGAGGAGTCAAGACTCAAAGGAAAGAATCACACTGTGGGCACGAGGAAGAGTCACTGACAAGACCCTAAAGAATAGATTTCCTTAAAACATGAGGAACAAGAACTGAAAAGAACCAAGACCCAAAAGGAGAAAATTCCTAAAACGTGGGATAGAACCTCTGAGAAGAATCAAGACCCAAACGGAGAACATTGCTAAAACATGGGGCAGAACCTCTTAGAAGAACCAAGACCCAAACAGAGAACTTTGCTAAAACATGGGGAAGAACCTCTGAGAAGAACCAAGACCCAAACAAAGAACATTGGTAAAACATGGGGAAGAACCTCTGAGAAGAACCAAGACCCAAACGGAGAACATTCCTAAAACATGGGGAAGAACCTCTGAGAAGAACCAAGATCCAAACAAAGAACATTGGTTAAACATTGAGGAAGAACCTCTGAGAAGAACCAAGATCCAAACAGAGAACATTGCTAAAACATGGGGAAGAACCTCTGAGAAAAACCAAGACCCAAACAAAGAACATTGCTAAAACATTGGGGAAGAACCTCTGAGAAGAACCAAGAGCCAAACAGAGAACATTGCTAAAACATGGGAAAGAACCTCTGAGAAGAACCAAGACCCAAACGGAGAACATTCCTAAAACATGGGGAAGAACCTCTGAGAAGAACCAAGATCCAAACAAAGAACATTGGTTAAACATTGAGGAAGAAACTCTGAGAAGAACCAAGATCCAAACAGAGAACATTGCTAAAACATGGGGAAGAACCTCTGAGAAAAACCAAGACCCAAACAAAGAACATTGCTAAAACATTGGGGAAGAACCTCTGAGAAGAACCAAGATCCAAACAGAGAACTTTGCTAAAACATGGGGAAGAACCTCTGAGAAGAACCAAGACCCAAATGGACAACATTGCTAAAACATGGGGAAGAACCTCTGAGAAGAACCAAGACCCAAATGGAGAACATTGCTAAAACATTGGGGAAGAACCTCTGAGAAGAACAAAGACCCAAACGGAGAACATTGCTACAACATTGGGGAAGAACCTCTGAGAAGAACCAAGACCCAAATGGAGAACATTGCTACAACATTGGGGAAGAACCTCTGAGAAGAACCAAGATCCAAACAGAGAACATTGGTAAAACATGGGGAAGAACCTCTGAGAAGAACCAAGACCCAAACGGAGAACATTCCTAAAACATGAGGAAGAACCTCTGAGAAGAACCAAGACCCAAATGGAGAACATTGCTAAAACATTGGGGCAGAACCTCTGAGAAGAACCAAGATCCAAACAGAGAACATTGGTAAAACATTGGGGAAGAACCTCTGAGAAGAACCAAGATCCAAACAGAGAACTTTGCTAAAACATGGGGAAGAACCTCTGAGAAGAACCAAGGGCCAAAAGGAGAAACCTAAAAGCCTAAAGCAAACTTTAAAGCATTAAGACAAAACACAAAGAGGAGTCAAAAAGGGAAGAAGGAAGCAAAAGGACTGGGATGATTCAAGACTCCTTTCAAGACACTTTTCTATGATGGCATGAGGAAGCACCACTGGGAAGAACCAAGACTCAATGGGGAAATTGCCTAAATGCATGATAACTCTAAGAATATGAAGAAGCATTGAGAAAAAACAAGACTCAAAGGAGAAAGCCCGTAAGAACGTGCAGAGGAACACAAGCAGAAAGGAGGAAAAGGGATTGAGAAGATAGGAGGCTCAAGATATTTCTCACTGATGGCATGAGGAAGCGCCACTACAGACTCAAACGGGGAAATTCCCTAGAAGCGTGATGGTCCCAGCAGAATCTTAAGTATGAGGAAGAGCAGCTCAGAGGAGCATACGGGTACCTATCCCCCCCTGATCCGGACTGTACAGTGCCGTTAGGACACACGTAGGACAACTCTTCATATCACAGTGGCACCGGGATCATACAGACGAACGGCCCTTGGGATAAATCACTGGCCAACACTGACCATGTTCACATGCAGCCTGATAATCCATTAACAATTCAATTAACAGCTCAGCTGGAATCTGATATCTTTTAGCCCATTAAATCAAAACATAGTCATATAAACTCCTGTATCTGATTACATTCCCAGTAGAGAAATGTGCATGTGCATTTGTGTCAAAACTGGAGTTTTAAAGGGAACGCTGAGTGTTAAGGATACGCTGAGTGTTAAGTGAACTCTGAGTGTTAAGACCTGTATACCTTATAACAGTGTACTTGTCCAAACCCACTTAAAACACACTTTAAGTGTGTACAGTAACTGTACATTTAGTGTTGACTAACTAACTATGAAGTAATGCATTAGCGGAAGTTAACTAATAAAGTAGACATGTAAAAATGTGAAAATATAACAACTACATGTTTACCTAACATTAGTTAAGCATTGTAACCAATGTTAATACATTACTTCATGTAAGTAAGTCAACACTTATATAAAGTGTCACCCAGTTTTGCATAGAAGCCAAATGGAAATTTTGTTTACCATAAAAAACATGAGAAATAGACACAATTTTATTAAAATTATTTAAAAATTAGTAGGCCGTCATTGTGGAGCCAGTCCTACGGTCCGACATAGCTCTAGCAACACTTAGACAGGATATATATATATATATATTTTATGTTTTGTATATATCATATCCATAGATAGTGACTCGCTGTATGTATAGTTCTATAGCCTATACCTTAATAGTTAGTAATACTGCTGCCGTTACTGAACATCCCTTTTAGGTTTCTCATACTGCACAACACTGTTTTATTTTTATATTTTTGTATTATTATGTGTATATGTGCTGTTCGTTTTTTGTGAAACCGCTACTGGCTGCTAAATTTCCTTCGGGATCAATAAAGTATCTATCTATCTATCTATCTATCTATCTATCTATCTATATATATATATATATATATATATATGTATATACAGGGGTTGGACAATGAAACTGAAACACCTGTCATTTTAGTGTGGGAGGTCTCATGGCTAAATTGGACCAGCCTGGTGGCCAATCTTCATTAACTGCACATTGCACCAGTAAGAGCAGAGTGTGAAGGTTCAGTTAGCAGGTAAGAGCACAGTTCTGCTCAAAATACTGCAATGCACACAACATTATGGGTGACATACCAGAGTTCAAAAGAGGACAAACTGTTGGTGCACGTCTTACTGGAGCATCTGTGACCAAGACAGCAAGTCTTTGTGATGTATCAAGAGCCACGATATCCAGGGTAATGTCAGCATACCACCAAGAAGGACGAACCACATCCAACAGGATTAACTGTGGACGCGAGAGGAAGCTGTCTGATAGGGATGAAAGGGAACCCGGTTTGTATCCAAAAAACATAAAACCACGGCTGCCCAAATGACGCTGTATTGGCCGCAGAAGGAGGTCCTACACCATACTAATAAATAAACCAGGTGTTTCAGTTTCATTGTCCAACTATATATATATATATATATATATATATATACAAAACATATTTGCTAGTGGACATGAACGCAACATTCAGGGCCCACATGTCTTAACAGTCAGGGTTCCCTTCAACATGGCAGGAGCCAGAAGCAGGTCAGCAGAAGAAACTGCATTTTGGTTTTACACTTGTAGTGAGCAGGATAGACGGCCATGTTCAGACAAGAATACGAGTGAATCGGCTGCTACAGATCTCACTCTGACTGGACTTACAGGATACTCGCTGTAACATCTCCACTAAGTGCTACTTAATTATGCGTGTAGTTTTGGATCTGATTACTGGTGCTGTGCGTGGAAACAGAGATTTTTATCAGATTGTTGAGTAGAGGTGTGCGCATAAACACCTCCGTTTTAATCAACCGTTGGAATGCATTCAATCGGACTGGTGAAGGTCTGGCGAAAGCCTCCACTAGGGCACAAGTTCTCAGCGAAGTTTCATAATCTACATAAAATACATTCATGTTTTCATCAGTTTTGGTTTCGGGTTTTTGTTTTGGAGTGGGTCTGAAATTATGGCTAGTAGATGACACACTGGAGCCATACTCAGCACGACCCTTCCACTAACACTATATGGTTATAAAAACTAGAGAGCATTAGCATCAACTTGGTCAGTGCCCAGCAGCTACGTTTCACACTGGGAGCCCCCCGCTCACTCCAGTTACAGCTCACTGGCCCTCCTCGAACAGAGTTTCGCTAACTTCAGCGAGGGTAACAGCATTTATAAGTTATGTGGTCCTTTGAGTTGCCAAGCCTGCTGAACTCGAAAACCAGGCAAGGTCATCGTGTTGTGTCTCTGGGTGGTACGTTAGCCATGGCCACTTACAGTTGATTCTCGGTAAAGTCAGTGTCATCTGACTCTGGTGACTCAAACATGAATGGCTGTACAAGCCCAATACAGATTTGGTCCTTATAGCATTTGACACTTGAGAGAAGCTTCACCTTTCCCATGATTGCGCCTGGTTTTGGCCCAATCGGTGGACACGTCACCAGTGTTTGATTTTTTGTCCGAATTTTGAAACCTATATGATCATTTTCTGTAGTGTAACAAACCCAGAACACATATTTATCACTGTCACGAACTGACTTTTAAGAAAGTAGTCTAACAGAACTGGAGAGTAGAGTTGTGATTTAGGTAGCACGAATAACAGTGGCTCTCAGGTTGGATGTAGTGTGCAAGAGCTAAAAGAAAAACACTGTCATTCATTTGCTTCCAGCCACATTTGCTTTCGTGAAACCCGAGTTACTGGGTTGCATTCTTCTGTATATCAGATCTGGCTGGAAGTACTCTGGATGTTTGTTTCTTTTTCACTAAAACAAAAAAAAACAAGCTTGCTCATCATAGCAGCCCCTGATTTACAGCAGATAATAAATATGGGAAAATGCCAATACTTCTATTCATTTCAGCAGACAAATAATTTTTGTCACCTTGTGTGTTAGTCACCTTGTGTGTTTAAGGTGGTAGTAACTTCAGGCTCCAGCAGACGGTGCTGCACGAGGGTGATGTGGCTGGTGTGAGTGACGGGTTTCATAGATTGAGAAGAGGTGGTACAGTGCGGGGAATGTCTCGTTCCATGTGTGGTAGATGGCATCAGAGCAGATGTTAATGATTGGCTAAAAGGAGGAACTGAGCATTTGGGCGTGGCCGAAGACCATAGTATGATGGAGGTAGCTGTATCTGTAGGTGCATAGAAGCATATGGTCTACCAGCAGTGGCTAAAATCCCAGCCTACAGGAAATCCCCGGAATCTTTGGAATTGTGCCAGGGAAGGCATCCACTAAATCTGGCCCACCTGACCAATTCTTTGATACAAGATTGGCTGACCATGGATGCGGCCTACAGCCAGTACATACTAAATCCAATCATAGCTGTTATTCATGCTCATGGTATTACATGTTTTACATGCTATTAGGGTCGTGTCAATCACAAGTGACTCATTTTTATATATATATATATATATATGAAGCTATAATTTTGATACAGCTGGTTATTTATTCGAAACACATTACAGCATCCTCAATGTGTCACGTAGTTGAAGATCAGCCTGTAATACATCCAAGAGCATCCTTTCTGGACAGGATGCTCAGAGCTAAGACTAGGTGATCTTGATGCACATCTTAATCGGCCTTCCTAACAGTTGTAGATGTGGTTGTAGCAGCCTTGCCAGCGTGAACATGTTTAGCCTCATAGCAAAATGGAGCAAACAATAATGCAACACATACATTTGTAGTGGATATCATCCATTCGTCATACAATGGAGAGCAAGGTTCAATTCCCCATTCAGGTAGGAGCATCATTGCTACAGTTTCCTGATGTTGTATTAGCAAAACACAGATCCCAATTAATTTGGGTAAGAGTGCTAAAATTATATATGTAGCCTGAGAGAGACAGGTAGGATGAAGATCTAGTGCATAAGAATGACCACCATGGGCCGTCGGGGGGCGGGTGGGTTCAGTAAGTTTGCACATCTCCCCAGTAACAAAGGTCTGTTGGTGAAAGTGAATGTGCTTGTGGTTTAACCATCTATTTTTAAAGCCATTTCAGAAAAACTGCATTAGATTAAAATTTTGAAGATATTCTTTTTAAACCATGTGGACCAGACCTGCTCAGCCCATGGTAAAGCCTTCAGTGAATGGCTACAGGCTAAAATGCACAGACATCTGCAATACCAGTGTTATTAAAGCTGATATCATGAATATCATAATAGTCATTAGAGATAATTACTGCAGGATGTTGTGCATCCCTAGTTCATAGACCCTAATGCTAACTCCAGGTGCCAGTTGAAGAACATGAGAATACGCAACGTGCAGTCAATGCAGGTTGATTTGAAAGTCCGTCCAATGGGGTTTGACCAGCATCAAGCATACAATGGACTACTGTGGTGAGCAAGAGCTGACCAGGCCACGGCAAGGCTATGACTGCGTCTGGTTGTCCATATAATGATATTGATCAGTAAATAAGATCTCAATGGGAAATCTTGGAATGAAATGAACTGAAATGATGAGCTACAGCATGTGCCACAGAATACAGCATCTTCAACAGCACTGAGCGGTAGCTCATCCAGGCCAAAGACTTCTATTAATTTTAGACCTATATTGCACATATGGTTATAGAACTGTAGCTAGAGATGTTGTTGGTTTGCTTTCTGTTTCTGTTGTTTCGCCATATTCTGTGTATTGTGTGAGACATGTTACTAAGGGAACCAAACCTGTAATGGAGACATTCTGTATTTTGGACTGTGTTGAGTTGTTTGTTGGGTCTCCTTTTGATGCTCAGTATAACCAGGTTGAATGCGTTTGCAATGGCTGATGCAGGAGAGTTAACAGAACAGACAACTTCAACATCAAAAGTAGGGATGCACTGTTCTGTGAATTCTGGGCTGATGCCGATATCAGATAAATTCCTTATACATCTCTTTATATCTGGTGCATGCAAACCTGCCTCCTGTAAAGGTCACTGTACACCAGACGTGTTGCATCGTGCAGCATCCAAAAACTCCAAACCGTTGTTATGAATGGAGGTATGCACACCAGCGCCGACATGCTGTGTTGACAGGCTGGCACTCAGCGACGGTTCAATATCTCAACATGTCGCAGCATGTCACAAAGCAGTTTACCATTACTATGTTGAATTTAAGCCATAATGACCCACGGAAAGCCACAGTACGTCACTCGCCGCTTGAAAGTTACACTGAGAAAGGCAACCGGTCTTTTGGATAAACTGATGAATGATAATCGATCAATCGGCCTTGATTTTTATCCAGAAGAACATTAAGGGTGACCCTCGCTTTCAGTGCGCATGAGCATTTAGATCTTGAAGGGATTGAAGATCATAAAATGGAAGTTAATCGAGTTCAATTAAAATGCAATAGACTACAGGGGTTGGACAATGAAACTGAAACACCTGGTTTTAGACCACAATCATTTATTAGTATGGTGTAGGGCCTCCTTTTGCGGCCAATACAGCATCAGTTCGTCTTGGGAATGACATATACTGCGTCCTGCACAGTGGTCAGAGGGAGTTTAAGCCATTCTTCTTGCAGGATAGTGGCCAGGTCACTACGTGATGCTGGCGGAGGTTTGTCCTTCTAGGTGGTATGCTGACATTACCCTGGATACCGTGGCTCTTGATACATCACAAAGACTTGCTGTCTTGGTCACAGATGCGCCAGCAAGACGTGCACCAACAATCTGTCCTCTTTTGAACTCTGGTATGTCACCCATAATGTTGTGTGCATTGCAGTATTTTGAGCAGAACTGAGCTCTTACCTGCTAACTGAACCTTCACACTCTGCTCTTACTGGTGCAATGTGCAATTAATGAAGATTGGCCACCAGGCTGGTCCAATTTAGCCATGAGACCTCCCACACTAAAATGACAGGTGTTTCAGTTTCATTGTCCAACCCCTGTACATCAAAAATTAAAAATAAAATCAAGATTTAAAAAAAAAGCAACTAATTTAAAAATCCATGAGGTTTAATTCAGGAGGGCAAATCAATAAGTCAAACATTTAAAAATAAGTCAAAATAAAATTGATTATAAAAGTTAATAAAAATGAAATACATAATTGGAAATAAACTACATTTAAAATAAAATCAAAAAATAATAAAAAAGACTACATTTTTATTAATATTTATATATTTGAAGAGAATAATAAAATGATAAAGGAAATGATAAACTCAGTAAAAACACTTCCAGGCTGTCTGAAGGTGGCTAGAAAGTAAAAGTTTAAAAAAGATTGATTGTCAGGAACAAAGAACCAGGACCGCCATGCGCAGAGCTAAAAGTCAAACGGGCTTTATTAAGCACAGGAGTACACAAGCACAGCAGCAATACTCTGAAAGACATAAAGGGAGAGACAAGGTCAAAGTCAGAGAACATGCAGAGGTCAAAACCAGAGCAAGCAAGCAGCAAGGCAACCAAGGTGGAAGGGCTTGGCAAGACAATGGTCAAGGTAGCAAACAAAGGTCGATAGCCAGAGAGTAGAACAAGAGAGAAAACCAACAAGGCATAAGCGAAAGAAGAGGTCAGAGCCAAAGGGAGTCAAAAAGCCAGAGATAAACGCTCAGAAATGCAAACTAGGTTTGGCAAAACTTCGCAATGAGGAAGTGTTTGAGAGGAATATATATACTGAGGCTAAGTGGATGCAGCTGGCTAAAACTCAGGTGACCTAGAGCCGTGCTGATTGGATGGCTGGGGACATGTGGGTGTGATGTCATTGGATGACGCACTCTGGGCAATGGAGTCCAGGAGAGCAGAGGGGCTGGGGAAACCCGGAAGCGTGATTGACTGGCACCGGCATGCTGAGTTTTAGAGACTCCTGTAGTGAATTCTGTGGCTAAATTTCCCCAGCTCAGTAAAACCTCTCTGTACCTGACAGGTGAGCCAGCCACTAGAGCGTCTGATGGTTACTGTCATCCATAGGAATCATAGCAGAGGTGGCAAACGATCTGTTACCTCAGCTAATGTTACTAGCCTAGCCATTTCTAACTTGTATCTTTCAGCTTCAAACCCAGCTTTGTGAAAGGATAGAGAACTGACACCAAGTGTGATAAGTGACACTAACAGACCCCTAAACACTAACATCAACACAAAGCAGCTCAGAAACGCTCCAGAAGGTCTTCAGCTATGATCTCCCCATTCAGGGAACACCCATTCACCATGGGAGAACTAAATCTAACTGGAGGTATCCAGTTCTTTGCTGAATCTACTGGTGATGGACAAGAAGCATGAGCTTTCTGTGGCTTAAATCACAAGGATATATATCACTATTGAAGGAGAATGAGAGGTTTTTGGATCTGTATATCAGAAAACAGTTGATACCACGAGGCTTACGATTTCCAAAGCATGGCCTTCTGGTCAGGACGAGGTATCCATCAATGTATGGAGGACTGTTCAGAATAAATCTTCATTTGCACTAATGTCAGTAGACATCCAGTATCTGTAGATGATACGGGAGACTAATGTTCCTAGAGATACGGACAAAAGACACCAGGCCGGTACTCCAACATATGGAGGACACTGGAATCAAACTCACATAATTAAAATCAAATCAAGGAAGTAAAGACGACATTTTTAGGAGATGACTAAGACCACAATGCTGCAAATACCTCTGGTCAAAACCTTCTGCTATGTCCGGGGGGGTTTCTGTATCTAACTGTAACTAAATAGATGAACCCCAAAAACAGGAAGAAGAATTCAAAAGTTCACTAATATATATGTGTATATATACAGGGGTTGGACAATGAAACTGAAACACCTGGTTTTAGACCACAATCATTTATTAGTATGGTGGCCATACTTGCGTCAGTTCATCTTGGGAATGACATATACTGCGTCCTGCACAGTGGTCAGAGGGATTAAGCCATTCTTCTTGCAGGATAGTGGCCAGGTCACTACGTGATGCTGGTGGAGGTTCGTCCTTCTTGGTGGTATGCTGACATTACCCTGGATACCGTGGCTCTTGATACATCACAAAGACTTGCTGTCTTGGTCACAGATGCGCCCAGCAAGACGTGCACCAACAGTTTGTCCTCTTTTGAACTCTGGTATGTCACCCATAATGCTGTGTGCATTGCAGTATTTTGAGCAGAACTGTGCTCTTACCTGCTAACTGAACCTTCACACTCTGCTCTTACTGGTGCAATGTGCAATTAATGAAGATTGGCCACCAGGCTGGTCCAATTTAGCCATGAGACCTCCCACACTAAAATGACAGGTGTTTCAGTTTCATTGTCCAACCCCTGTATGATGAAAATTTCAGACCTCTCTCATCTTTCTTAGTTGGAGAACTTGCACAATCTGTGGTTGACTAAATACTTTGTTACCCCACTGTACCATAGCCAGACACATTCTAAATAAAGAGAATAGTCATTAAGCGTCATTATGAATGTAGAGGATTAATGCTCTGTTCAGGATGAAAGTTCCACCCTTCACGAAAAAGAACCAGCCCCACCCCCTCCCATTGTAGCGGAGATCTGCAGACATGGTAGCCAGAACCATTTTTTGTGCATTACTGAGCCAAAGGCAACACATTGCTTCTGAGGTTTTGTCAGATGTGAATCAGCGAGAGATGGGTTTGAAAGGGTAATTGGATGGTTTTGAGATTTAAGATAGCGGTCTGGTCTTTTATGGCTGTAAATAACTGCCATAAATAATCAAGTAAACAAACATTCCAGTAAGGTCTTGTGGCTGTGGCTCACAGAGACGCTGAAGAGACACAGCGGAGAGCGGAAACGAATATTCTTGGATTGCATTTCCTGCTGAACCTTCAGTCATGTGATCCACACAAAGCATTATAACAACTAATTTCATCACAATAACTAGTTTCCTAATGTACAAAAATGATGTACAGTATACCCCAATAATCGAAAAGACCAAGACCAGGCAGCAAAAACTGATATCTTATTATTATTATTATCATTATTATTATAGAAGTGTTTAATTAATTGTGCCTAGTTGTATTTTTTTTTTCTTTTTTTTTTTGCTTACTGAGTTTTTACTTTTGTTTTAAGTGTTTAAGACTAATGATCTCACTAACTAGCAAATATTTTAGCCTGTGTCCCCGGCCAGGGGAGGGGCCTAAAACACACTGACTCAGAAAACCTCATCTAGACTCAAAAACACACACACACAACAGCACCTAGCGCAAGTCAACCAGTTCCCTGCATTTACACATAACGTACCACACAAACCTCAAACAGAGCTTCCTCAGCCCTCTCTGTGGGTCCTCCAGCCCTCAGGCTTGCTCGCTGCCATGTGCGGCAGTAAGGCCATACATCTGTCCTCCACACTGGAGAGACTCAGTTTACTAAGGCCCTATGCCCTGCTTCTGATCCCGCACACCTGTGTGTGATCAGTGGGGAACACGTGCCCACTTCTGCAGGGATAGGCAGCGACTCCACCTCACATCCATCACACTCATTCCTGCACATTTCTTAGAATAAGCAAAGACCTATCAGTATAGTCAGATACTGTGGCTTACTAAAATCCCTTAAACCAAGTAAAGTCTAGAAACAGTTTTTAGAATCCCATAATAAGCTTATAATGATCTCAAATAAGAAGCATCATATCATATATAACGTATCAACTAGCTTACTTGGCACCACATGGGTGGTGAAGAAGGCACAACAGCGCCTCTTCTTTCTCAGGCGGCTGAGGAGGTTTGGCATGGACCCCCGCATCCTCAGAACATTCTACACATGTACTGTGGAGAGCATTTTAACTGTCTCCATCACCACCTGGTATGGGAACTGCCCTGCTAATGAGCGGAAAGCTTTGCAGAGGGTGATGCGGGCAGCTCAGTACATCACCGGGGTTCAGCTTCCAAACCTCCTGGATTTATACACCAGCCGCTGCCTGAGGAAAACCAGGAAGATTCTAAAGGACTCCACCCACCCAAGCCACCGTCTGTTCTCACAGCTGCCGTGTGGGAGGAGGTTCCGTGGGATAAAGTCCAGAACCAGCCGCCTCCGAGATAGTTTCTTCCCCCGAGTCATCAGGCTACTGAACAGCCAGTAGTGCTGATGCACCGGTATATGGACCTGCTTCAGCACATCTCACCTATATCATCTAAACGATGATCTCCATGGACAATCATCACTCTGCACTTTACATTAGCATATTTACACCTGCACATATAGACTGACCTACTGTTATCTTCCATCCACACTGTATATCTGTAGTGTATGTATATACATATGTAATATAATATTCTATGCCCTGTATATACCCTGCATCTCTCATCTACCTCAGCCTTACCATAGTGCTATATGGTAATGTGTACATCTGGATATATCATAGTTTTTATTCATAACTTTTATTCATAACTGTAAATTAGTATAAACAGAGATTTCAGTGTTTAGTATTGTATATATTTATTGTCTAATTTATATGTTTGTATTGAAGTACTGTAAGGGACTCTGCACCTAAGGTTTTCACTCACCTTCACACCTGTGAATATGTGATGTGACAATAAAAAAAAGGGATTTGATTTGGCATCATCTCATGGTTTGCAGGGCATTCCTATGGGGTTATCCTGTTCTGGCTTGTTTGCACTATAAAGTAGCTAACCCCATTAGGCTATGCAAATTTTTAGGAGTAGCACAAACAGACTCTTACAAGTTCCCTGCAAGAGTAACTGTTCACACGGAAGGATAAGCTGTCTGCTTTTATTGATGATGACTGATGTCTGTCTCACTTTGTTTTACTTGGGATGGTGAGAAAATTGTCAGTGTGCTTCACGCTGTGGAGGCCCTGGTTGCAACACTACTTTCGCCATCATTCGAATTCCTAAATGTCTGTTTTCTTTTAGTACGTGGACCTCAACTCGTCCCGGAATCTGGTGATCCTCGGTTTTTCAACCTTCAGCGGCCTTGTCCTGCCAACATGGTTCCATTCCAACCCAGGCATGATTAACACAGGTACCGTATGCACTAGGAATGGCTAGCGAATCCAAATTCCTGATATCCAATTACTGTACTGCATTAGCTTGAATTGAAGGACATCAACTTTATTGTCTCATCGGAGAACCTACATCTTTGCATCATCGCAGCATAAAGGTCTTGCGGGAAGTGTTTACACTAGAACACCTAATACTGGATATCATCACTGTCCAAGGAAATACATGTATCTGCATATTGGTCGATTTTTACTTTTATGTTTCATTTAGTCACATGACCTGAATGGACCAACAGAAATGGCCCGAAACAGCATGGGAAGAGTCTAGTTTCATTGACACATTAAATGAATTTAGGTTTTTGCTCTAACCAGATACCGTTTTGGAGATACTTGTTTTTCTTTGGGCAGCGACGATATCTGAGACGTGGAATGTGCGGTGTTACACGCTAATGAGTCTAAAAAGTGAAGGTGAGCTTCCTTAAAAGAAAAAGGAATGTGTTACATGCAGAAAGGTTAAAGGTGACATTATAACCCCTTATATACAAATGAACCCAGTTCCATAAAGTCTGTAACACGCTTTGGTCAAAATACCACAAGGATGCAGCACAGAAGTAGCCTGAGGTGCCAGATTGGGACACCTGCACCCTTTAAGGTGGAATGGCAACGTCTGAATAAGAAGCCGGTGAATAAGAAGGAGTTCAGTCAAGACCGAAAATGGTTAGCATGCACATACAGGTTTCTACCAACTGTAGCTGGACAGATCCATCATAAATAAACATCATTTACTCAGATGCAGCTGACAACACAACAATTCCCATGATTAGCTCATAGCTTCCATAGAATGCTTAAGAGCAAAAATATGGTGAACTTTTGCAGAGGTCGCTCTGAAGCCATGGGTGGAGCTACTCAAATGTAAAATCTGAACAGCTTGTTGAATCCCATGTCTTCTGATCTAGGCAGCCCACAAAAACCTGACTGGGTTGTTTTATTTCACAGTTCACGGGTCGGTATGTACGAGCCGAAGCACTGAAAAAGCATCTGTCATAATACGTCCCCTAATTCATTCATTCCTGCTTGATTCATCATCTAAGCCTCTTATCCTCCTGGATCTCAAAGGCTATCCCAGCACTCATTGGGTCAGTACGTACGAGTACATGCACCAAAAAAAAGTGCAGTTGTCATAACATGTCCCCTAATTAATCAATTAATTAATTTCTTCATTTATTAATACATTTATTTATTTATCTATTCATCATCTAAGCCACTTTTCCTCCTGGGTCTCAGGGTTTGCTGGAGAATATCCCAGTGCTCATTGGGCGGAAAGCAGGAAGCACCCTGGACAGGCCGCCAGTCCATTGCAGAGCCGACTCTCTATGAATATATGCTTTCTGCCTTTTCCCTACATTTGGAAAGTAAATCATTTGTACATTACTGGCCTAAACCTTCAGCTGAAGTTTCAGAAATCTGATAAACGTAGAACTGCGGTCGTGTAATTCATTGTTGAGATACTAACAGAACAGAAACCGGCTAACAGAACATGCATCCTTCTGTAACTGGTCTGTTCTTAAACACACCAACACAAATTCCATACATGGCGTACGTGTCTTTGTACGTAATGAAGTGCTAGTCAGATGGCGAACCGCCATTATCACTGCTCTTAAACCAACAAAGGCTCTGTAGAAATCAGATAAAAGCTCCTGGGAAGTAAAATCTCAACAGAAATCAAAGCCATACAGTTACAGTTTGGGTTCTGCAGAGCTAGAGGTTAATAAAGTTGATGGTGGCGTGGCTATTTTTCTTCTTCAAGCTTTTACATGGCCAGGGGCATGTTGAGTTCAGGACATGATATGGAAATGTGGGAAAACATTTGGAGTCATGGAGTGTTATTCCAGAGATTGAGCTTGGCTCGATCTTCGCCTGTTCATATAGGGTGTGCATTATAAGCCAGTGTTTTGCCTCAGATATTCCTTTATCAGTGTGTGTGATACTTTATCAGTATTGCATGAGCCTCATTAATTACACATGTCTTATGCAGCTGGATTATGATACGTGAAATCCAAATATGTGCACGCAAAGAAGAATGTGCAGACATGGATATATAGAAGTTTTGGACTTTTGAACTTCCAACAAAGCTGGTAATGAAAGAGTGCTTCTACTTGTAGCCTCTTTCTGAAGTTCAGTTACCATTATGTTACATTTTAATTTCATATTTTTAAAAATATGAAACATGTCTCCCAAACTCCAGATCAGATATTGTATTAGATCTGTTTATTTAGAAAATCACTAATGACCTCCAGAAGCCTGTTTTTAGAACCATGCTCGCTCTGCGTTTCACCCCAGCCACCGCTCCCCAGTCTCTCTGTAGGTCACTTGAGGTCATCTTACGGTGGGTAAGGGACATTGGAATGAGGTGGCACTCATCACGGTCAGTAGAGAGTGGGTTTGGCGCTCTGCCAGTCTGTAGCTGTGTTGTCCTGTGTGTTTGCTGCTGGACCTTGTTCTTATGAACCAGACGCTCACTGTATCTGCCAGTAAAGCTAGAACCCAACCTTCTGTTCCTCACTGAGAACCTGCTGTACATGTGGAGATGCTGATTGAAGAAGAAACTGGAGTGCTCTCTATTTATTTCCAGCAGTGTATGTATATATACAGTATATATATATATCCACTCATCATCAATAGAATAGCTGCACCCAGAAGGAAGCGTGGCGTGCAGTGCTGTTGGGAAGGAAGATTAAGATTACCAGAATTACCAAATATGTAGACAGATATGGACAATATTTATTGAGCTACACATACAGAAGTAGTGTCTCTGGTGTCGGGCCGCCATGTTTGGTAACACAACATGCCAGACGTCTCAGCGTGGAGTTGTAGAGATTCCTATTGGAGTCCTGTGACAATCCATCCCATGCAGCCTGAATATCCTCACACAGTTCCTGCAAATTTTGTGGTAGGGTTGGAGGTGGAGTGACACCATTATCTCTGGACGTGTGACACATGACAAACCGGTCATCTTGCCGCTGACCACTTTGCCATCACCCATGGATTCGTTGGCTGCCTCCACTAAGCCAATAGCAGGACCTGGACCTGGAGTTCAGGGCAGTAGTTGTAATGGTCTGTGTGCATGTAGTCCTGTGTCATGCTGTTGGGTCAGTCAGCAATAATGCCCCACCTTGCTTATGTGCAACTTTTTGTGCAACTAATTAGTGTATAAACATACATCAGGAGACCCCCACTGGCCTGGCGGGTAATTGACGGGCGCCTCTGCATATGGCTGTAGGAAACATTTGAAATTGTGGTAGGACCTTTAGATAGATAGATAGATTAGTAACAAGAAGTAACAAGAGAAGCACAAGATAGAGTGATACAGATAGAGACAAAGATACAATACAAAGTTTGAAAGTATAAAAATAGAGTCCTTAAGGTGTGTAAAGTCCTTAGTGTCTGTGTAAAGTCCTTAGTGTCTGTGTAATGTCCTTTAGTGTCTGTGTAAAGTCCTTAGTGTCTGTGTAAAGTCCTTAGTGTCTGGGTAAAGTCCTTTAGTGTCTGGGTAAAGTCCTTAGTGTCTGTGTAAAGTCCTTCAGTGTCTGTGTAAAGTCCTTTAGTGTCTGTGTAAAGTCCTTCAGTGTCTGTGTAAAGTCCTTTAGTGTCTGTGTAAACTCCTTTAGTGTCTGTATAAAGTCCTTTAGTGTCTGTGTAAAGTCCTTTAGTGTCTGTATAAAGTCCTTAGTGTCTGTATAAAGTCCCTTAGTGTCTGTGTAAAGTCCTTTAGTGTCTGTGTAAAGTCCTTAGTGTCTGTGTAAAGTCCTTCAGTGTCTGTGTAAAGTCCTTTAGTGTCTGTGTAAAGTCCTTCAGTGTCTGTGTAAAGTCCTTTAGTGTCTGTGTAAAGTCCCTTAGTGTCTGTGTAAACTCCTTTAGTGTCTGTATAAAGTCCTTTAGTGTCTGTGTAAAGTCCTTTAGTGTCTGTATAAAGTCCTTTAGTGTCTATGTAAAGTCCTTTAGTGTCTGTGTAAAGTCCTTCAGTGTCTGTGTAAAGTCCTTTAGTGTCTGTGTAAAGTCCTTTAGTGTCTGTGTAAACTCCTTTAGTGTCTGTATAAAGTCCTTTAGTGTCTGTGTAAAGTCCTTTAGTGTCTGTATAAAGTCCTTTAGTGTCTGTGTAAAGTCCTTTAGTGTCTGTGTAAAGTCCTTTAGTGTCTGTGTAAAGTCCTTAGTGTCTGTGTAAAGTCCTTTAGTGTCTGTGTAAAGTCCTTTAGTGTCTGTGTAAAGTCCTTTAGTGTCTGTGTAAAGTTCTTTAGTGTCTGTGTAAAGTCTTTTAGTGTCTGTGTAAAGTTCTTTAGTGTCTGTGTAAAGTCTTTTAGTGTCTGTGTAAAGTCTTTTAGTGTCTGTGTAAAGTCCTTTAGTGTCTGTGTAAAGTCCTTTAGTGTCTGTGTAATGGAGGTAGTGGTATACCATTTGCTGTGCAAATTAAGAAGATGACTGATGTCAGCCATACAGACAGTGCAATTGAGAAGATGGCTGGTGTCAGCCATACAGACAGTGCAAGTACACAGTAATATAAATAATTTAGCAGTGCAAGATATGTAAACAGTAGTACAGAACAGGGTAGAATAATAAATTATAAAATATGTTGTAGTTATACTGTGTACTGTGTTGTGATCGGCGATCAGTTTTTCTATAAACCGTTTCACTCTGCATGACTTTGTTTACACCCAACAATAGAATTATGCAGAACCTTCAAAGAGATTCTGGTTTAAGAGGCCCGAGAGGTGCCCGTGTGCTCACAGCCATGGCCATGAGGAGAATGATGGGTCATCCGGTGCAAGTAGCCCATGCTGCACAGGCTTAGCCGTAGGAGTGAGGAGCATTGTCTGGGCTCCTAAGGCAAGGCCTGCTTATCTGCCAATCCTCTTTAGAAGTCTCTGTTTGACTGTAATCTGCTCACTTCGTTTATGAGCGCCCCTTCTCCGAATAGTGCTTTTCAACATCGCGCCCACCTGACCTCGCGCTGACCTTTGGCCTAATCTTTCTCCATTTGCGCGGTAAACAGTGCCCAAAGTGCGGAGCTTTACCAGAAACGAAGGTGTTCTATATTAGGCGGCCTTAAGCATATTACAGACAATCTTTTGGCCTTAGCGCCCTAAGCTGACACATTGAACTCCTGACCAACTGAGCTCATCGTAGCACTCGTCAGATGGACAGTAATCCATAGGAGCGTCCATAGCCTATTATAATTGTTACGCGCACACACATCATCTGGCCTTGCACGCCTCCAAATGCCGTAACCTAAACGTAGCATGCCTATATGACCAATTTGCATAAGTGTCTTATTGACTCTGGCATGCTTTGTTTAACAGGCATTACAGAACTGGATCAACTCATAATGGTCCTCTTCACCACCCACATGTTCATTGGTGGCTTCTTTGGGTTTGTTCTGGACAACACGATTCCAGGTAAGTCCCATGCGTACTGGGCTGTCGAAGAATCCGGAACTGTCGAAGAACTCAGAAGGCTTGACTGGCAGGCCCCAAGGGAAGACCTTCTTTGCTAGCCCTTTTCTAAATTGCTACCTCACCATTAGGTCTAGGCTTTACAGATGTTGGGTTAGTTTCCCAAACAAGGCCTAAGCTTGGCCATAAATCACTGTCAGCCCTCAAACAACAATCATTCCGAGTACAAGCCTGGACATCCGCCAGGTTTACTTTCCTTCTTGTTCTCTTTGCGCAGGGACGGACAAGGAGAGGGGAATAAAGAGCTGGAGGAAGACGGTCCATGGCGGTAACCACGCATATTTCAGCGATCAGTCCTGTTACGATCTTCCCTTCTGCATGAACTTCCTCCACAGATTTAAGCTCCTCCAGCACCTTCCCTTCCTTCCACGCCTTACGTCTCAGGACCAGGGGACACACCTTTAAAACCCGAAGCTTTAGATTCAACTTGTTATGGATTCCACCGAGTTCTTTGGACACATTAACAATTTACTGGGGTTAAGGCTTAATTTACTAGGCCGTCAATGTACAGACGTTTTTATAACCATACTGGTTTCTGCACATTAAAAAAAAATGGATCTGCAGTATGAAAAAAAAATGTGAATACGGTCATTCCTCCATTGTTTTTGTAGCTGGTTTTATATCCAGAGGTATATAAAGAATTACTCCAGGATTCTTCTAATGACTCCGTTTGCTTAATCCAAACATGCTCCTCGCCAAAAACTGCATGCAAGACGCTCTTCCACGTCCATAACCCTGGGAGAGCGTTTCACCTGGAATACCTCCTACTTTCCTAACAGTTTAATGCTGTTGTTTCTGAACAGTTTGCCAAAAGAAAGTGGGCCTCTTGCAGCATTGCTTCATTTAAGCATTTGCATTATGCTGATTGCATTAGTGCCTTCGTCTGGTGGAGCTGTTACAACACCATGCAAAGATCAAAGACCAACCCTCATTTATTCAAGTTCCAGTCAGACGTCTGTAAGTACAAGCAGGTCATTCATATTTCTGGAGGCTTTCTGAGGAGATAATCCACCTGCTAAATACAGGCAAAGTGTGGTTTCTTCAATTGCAGCAGTTTCAAACTGTGAAATCACTGAATGCATTGGGGGTTGGCTTGACTTGACTGTGAGAAGCAGAACCACAACCAACTTGTGGAAGAATTTCCCTCCAGATTTCATTAAAAGTGACATATTATACCCCTTTTCCACAAATTACCACAGGGATCTTTCCTCACCGTGTCTAAACAGCTCTTCAGAACAGCCGGTTTGAGTGTCTGTTCCATTAAACAACAATGAGCCACTACTCACAATGCCGCCGTCTTCCAGGGGTCGTATCTCAACGCCAGTACATTTATTTTATTCACCTGTTGATTAAATAAAGTTCATCTTACAGACATTCAACTAACAGACCAGTAGCATTAATGTTAGTGTGGACCCAGCAATGCTGAGAACTATCTAGAACATTGCATCTCTGTTAGTATTCTCCATTACATCAGCTGTTAGCATTAGCAAGTGCTAACAGCAAGAACTATCTAGAACCTTACATCACTGTTAATACACAGTGTCTCATCTGTTAGCATTAGCTAGTACTGAGAAACATAATAACATGATCATTTATAGAAAATACTCAAATATAAATACAGCTGCCTCGTCTGCAGTTTTGCTATGGACAATTGGTGTCTATCCCTGTTGCCAGTCCTCCGTTGTACTGACCCAGACTGTAGGAGCAGACGGACACACAAGGCTGAAGTCAGTTTCATATCGGCCAGTTGCTTCTTTAAAATCTCTTATCCACTTTAAATGGAACAGCAGTGGAATATGACTGCAGAAATTAAACCCAAAAGCCAGAGAATACGAATCAATCAATCAATATTTATTTGTATGGCGCTTTTTACATCCAACGCTGTCTCAAAGCAGCTTTACAGAAAACCAGCTTGTTATAAAAAAAAGAAAAACACAGAGTTAATGTATAGACATGGGGGGGCAGGTCCAAGCCCACCTTGAGCAAGCCAGAGTCAACAGTGGTGAGGAAAAACTCCCCTGAGTAAGGAAGAACCCTCGAGAGGAACCAGGCTCAAGGGCGGAACCCAACCTCCTCAGGTCGAACCCGGATGAGAAGCCAACCTCAGCTCTCAGAAAGTGGTAGGGAACGTGGCTAAGCCTTTGCCGACTGCAGCTGGATGTTGCCATCAAAAACAACCTTCATCCACCCAGGCGGTGGAATGGTAGCAGCTCCCTCTGCGAGGGTAGCTCGAAAGGCGTGGGTGGAGATGGCTTAGATAGGGTGGTATTATTCTAACCGACATAGAAAAGGGATCCAAATCTGAACAGCCTGTTGAATCCCATGTTTTCTGATCTTGAAGCACTGCAGATACACAAAAGTTTGAGCACCAGCATTGAGAAAGTGAGTTTGGCATAATGTGGCCACTTGGAAAACAGGAAGCAAGTCGCTCCAAAGCTAAAGGCCTGAAACCATAATGGTGGATATACCATAATGACCATTTTTAGTGGAAATGAAATTAATGAGGGATGGTCTCTGACTTTTCCAATGTGTTGTATATACCGTATCGGATAAATCTCAGCTGTTAATCGCTTTACTGTATATAGAAACGTATACAGTAAGTAGAAGGACAATTCATTTTTAGAGATCTAATTTCAAAGAAGAGAGTTTTGATCATTCTGCTTCACAGTAGACACTTTTGATATAAGACAATGTAGCAGCATTCTTTTGAAAATGTGTTTCCTGTGTCAGTTTGTTTCTTACTGAATCAGAATAACTTTGTACTGTATTTAACTGAAGGTGTAGATTGTGTCACAACTGCCCAATGAAATATGATGAGTTCCAGCTACCATTGAATCTCATGTTTCTCTCTAAATATTGGATCCCTTCTATCATAGGACACATACAAATCCTCCACTTGCACGCACTGTTTACTCTCATTTAGCCAGATCTCCATATATCTTCATCCGCAAATAGCTCAGTCGTATAATAAACAACTTCAGGTCGGTAATAGTTTTGAAGACATGTAGAACTGGTCTGTACCAGCAGCCCAGTAAATTAGATGAGGAAAACTCCCGGTGCTATAAATGCACCTCCAAAACAGTCTTTACCTTAATCCGTTTTAGAGGCTGAAAGGAATTCTGTTTTGAAAGTTGAACTGAGACGAAGAGGCGGACCCGGTGGCTCCAGAGCGTTGATTTCGTTTACCTAAGGCCGTTGTGTTTTTCAGAGGCATTTGCGTCAAAGCATCAGCAAATAGTAGAACAGGGATTGCCATGACATTTCAGTCATGCCAAATGAAATTATGCCACTGCCAGTTCTGATTCCCCTTAAAGGAATTTATGCAACAACATTTGTTTTAGAGGCATGTGGGAATAGCTTTGGTTACGCTTGTGTTGCTTGAAAATATTCGTGACTAAATCAGAACATTAAACACAGGCGAAGCACTTTCAGTTAACCAAAGTAGGTTTTACAAGTGTCTGCGGTTGAGGATCAGATGCCTTGGTTGCATCTTTTCATGCAAGCAGGCCATTTTAAGTTTTAACTTTAAAAGAGAGTTACTCTGATTTTTTAACCTTTCTGCATAAATGACATGCAGATGTGCAAACCCAGCTATTCAGAGTGGTTTGAGATGGTAACCTAGTCATTCAGGGTGGTTTGAAATGTTTACCAAGCCATTTAGTGTGGTTTGAAATGGTAGCTGAGCGATTCAGAGTGGTTTGAGATGCCAACTAAGCCATTCAGGGTGGTCTGAATTGGTAGCCACGTCATTCAGGGTGGTTTAAGATGCAACCAGGCCATTCATGGTGGTCTGAAATGGTAACAAAGCCAATCTAGGTGGTTTAAAAAGATAACCAAGTCATTCAGAGTGGTCTAATATGTCACTCAGGCAATTCTGTGTGGTTTGAAATGGCACACCAGCAGTTTAGTGGTTAGATTACTTTAGAGAAATGTAGCCCCTTTAGCCTTCTTTACAGTGGTGGTGATTGGAACCAGGAGTTGCATTGTCTTTGTTTACATCTTAATCATTCCGTTGTGCAGAACAGCCCCTCAGGGGTTTTAATAAGCTCATACAATGGCTGGGTGGTGACATGCCACAACACACACTCAGAATATCTTAAACATTGCTGTTTCTAGCTCCCAAGTGGCGTATCTTAGCATTAGCCCTTCGGAGACTGCAGGTTCAATGGTAAGTTTGAATCCAAGAATGCATAATTGGCCTTGCTCTATCTGGGTGGGTAAGATAGCCCACCTGAGCTGTCCAAAATTGCTTGATTATAAAACTACTACTAAGCCTCTATAGGAGAAGCCAGTGAGCATTTGCTTCAGCATTGCAATAAAGGTGCAATTTAATTAAGAGCTTTATTTAAAACGTTCAGAATTCAGATTATGTAAGTTTGGATGAAGCTAGCCTGCTATCCAGCCAGCCCACCTGCCTCAATAATGGTGATAGTGAGTGACTGTAGAATCAATATCAGTCCAACATGAGGGGATGAAGAAGTAGCGCTGCTCCCCCGATGGAATATTCTAGCTTCTGTATTATGTTAAAGACCCAGCTTATGTATTTTAAGGACACGCAACAATGGCTGAAGCTCTTGGCAAGTGATCATTATGAAGTCTGCCGCTCACTCACAGCAAGAATCCAAGCAAGGAAAACAAGTGAAACACATAGAAGTACAATAAGAGTTGGCATTGGCACGTCTTTCCACTTTTGGAGATGCTCATGGTGAGTGCCATGATGAAGTTTGATGCTGAACTGGGCCACATTTCTTCTAGACTGATAAGGAGTGAAGAGGAAGAAGGAAGCACTCTGCTTTCCCTTGTTTCTTATGATAGGGTGGCCACCGATTGTTTGGGGTATCAATTCAACAGGTTGCAATCAAAGAACTCAGCCAGGGATGTTTGCAGTGGTTGGTCAGTCAAATCGAAGATAACAATGAAAGCACATTTTTATATTCATGGAGAACTTTTTTAAAATTGTTAGCAGCTCAAAGGGCTGCAGACAGTCGACATCAGTAATAGCGTAAACACAAAGACACAAATCCAGTTTCTAAATACCACAAAGATGTAGCTAAAATTAAAAGCTGAATTAAAGAGATTTTAAAAGTTACTTAAACGTGTCTACCGTGACTGACTGTCTTACCGAAGCTGAGTTGAGAGGCATCTGAAAGTGTCTTTCTATGTATCCTGTATTTCACTGACGTACAGAAGGTCAGTATCTGCAGATCTAAGATCATGAGCTGGAACATAAACAGGGAGATGTTCTGCGATGTAAGCAGGTGCTAGACTATTTAGAGCTATTACAGACCCAGAACGTTAAACTCTATGCTGGTAGATACAGGTGGCTGGTGCAGTTATTCTAAAACAGGAGTGATAAGAGGAGCTCTCTTTTCAGTTTTAGTTCGAATCCGGGCTGCTGGGTCCTATATGAGTTATAGGGGATGGATTGTTTTCCTAGAAAGCCCAGTAAGGAGACTATAACAGTGATCAATTCTGGTGATAACAAACGCATTCCCCGCTTCGCTCTGAGACACAAATGGCCGAACGTTCTGTCCTCAATGATAAAACCTGCTTTTAGTAGATCTCCCAGTTAGTCCGGATTGGGATGGAGACAGACAGGTTCCTTTACACTGCAGGCCTATGATTAAATTAGGGGTTAATGATCCAGTGGCCATTCTAGTAATTATTCAGTAACAAATATGCAGCTTTGGGAGAGAGAGAGGAACGTGAAATCTGGACCCATTGACTGGTTCTCTAGAGGGTTCTCCACTTCCCCTTTCTGACAGGGCTTTTGCACGTATTACACAATATATATACCCCAGGCCATAATCCACCTAAATACAGGCCGTCCCCACATCCTCGTCTTTAATCAGCTGCACATACGCACGTTTTTATTAACTGCACATGTTGTGCATAACATTACCGTCAGAAATACAACCTTCATGGTCTTTAACATGGAAACTTCACAGGGGTAGGGCAAACAGTCTGATCTCTAGTGTATGGTAATCATACATCACAGTCACAATAATAATAATCCCATGTGTGCACTTCTGTGTGCGTGACTAACTTAAGTAGCGTTTGCAGGGCACTGATAACGATTTGTCCGACCGTTCCACTCGCGTATCCGAGTTTGCCTGAAAGGATTTTGTGCAGTCGCCAGATAAAAGAGACACTGATCAAGGTTTCCGCTGAAAAGCTAATTTATCCTACGCGAGATTCCACCCGTTTGGCATGCGCTCCCTCGGCCGATGACGGATAGACCCGAATGGGACGTCAGTGATATTAAATAGTTTGCCTTGTTAAGATACTGTCTTTTTCCCAGAAAAACGCTTCAGAGGGAGAAGGGGAATATTGTATTAGCAGGGGAATGCTTGCTATGAAGTAACGAGACCTTTTCTCCTCTGGGAAAGGACAGAGCCGCAGAGCTCTCACTGTCGCGCTGTCTCACGGCCAAATGAGGCTTTTCAGCGGCCTGAGGCAAGCTTATAAAGCCTGCTTAATTCACCTCAAGGTGAGTTCAGTCTAACAGGTTCAGCCAATGAAGGGACTCAGACAGAAGGGAGCCATAATACTGAGGATAAAGAAAGATTTCCAGCGCCGGGTCAGGCTGAGGTCACGGCTGAGTAATGAAACGAAAATAAAAGTTTTCAAAAAGCACTTTGATTGGCTGTGTCGCATTTAAAGCTATCCAAAATAACACGCCACAATTGAAATCAGATTGATGGAAGAAATAAGGATGTATATGACACGTGATGGGTACGCCGTTCCAGCAGGAGCCCACATAACTACACATAGCCCGTATGTCAACAAGGGGTGGCTACATTGACACCATCTAATAGCATCACTGTGTAAACGCGTCGTCTTCAGACATTCAAATTGAACATGTTAATATGGACACTGAACTAGACGTTAAGGACCGGACGGCATTCCATATAACTGTAAACACCCTTATTCTTCAGTTGTAGAGATATAGGGATGTAGCAGTATAACATATTATACTGTGTCAAATTTTAAGACAGCATATTGTATGGTTATATCCAGTGTCGGAATGCCGGAACGTGATTCCCTTTTTTGTTTTCCTGGAAGTGCAGTTTTAATTCCTGTAATCACATTATATATATATATATATATTATAGTTACTGACATTATCAGAAGTTCATCACTCCAGTTACTCATCCTGTCTCCAACAGCTGTGTCCCAGTTCAGGGGCAGCATCCTTCAGAGTCTGCATGTGAAGACTCCATTGAGTGAGCCTGGAATGCCATAGCAACTGCCTGGCAATACCATAGATACCACTTGCTAGATCATAGCAACCACCTAGCAACACTTTAGCCACCTCTTGATAGATCATAGCAACCACCTAGCAACACCATAGCAACCACCTGGGATACCATAGCAATCACCTTGCAACACCTTAGCTAATACATGGGATATCATAGCAGCCACCTAAGATATCATAACAACTGCAAAGCAACACCATAGCAACCACCTGGGAGACCACAGCAACTGCCAAGCAACAGTTTAGCAACCACCTAGAATGCCATGGCATCCACCTAGCGATACCGTAGCAACCACCTGGTACCACTTTACATACACTATCTCACTGAGGTTCATGTTTGTGTTGACAGAAATTGACTAGGCTAAATTTAAAATAAGATGAATACAAATATTCAAATATTCAGATATCCAAATATGCAAATATCCATAATCCAAACATTTCTATATCACAACAAACCTGCTCAGGTCCTTGCTTTGTTGCTGTTGTATAAAAGCAGTAAGCTACTCGAGGCCTTGTTCTACAGCAACAGTAATACGCTTTGCAAAGAATTGCTGCTCATTAAATGACCTAATATTTAATATTGTATCGTTTGGTAAAGTATTTCGTTTTTGCTTTAAGGTACAACTAATCGTTTAACACCTTCAGCAAGTGAACCGGGTGGCAGTTGCTGTATGGCGTAAATGTAACAGCGTTTAGCCTCCTAATCTGAAATAGACTGACAAGATGGGGCTACGTTAGCAGATGTATTGGCCGACTAAGTGACAGATCTCCAAGGTGAGACCCGATCATGGTGTACGGAACGTGAGGCATTAGCGAAAGTCTGTCTGCTCCCACCTGCCAAGAGCTTTACGCTACGCTCAAACATGCCATTGTGCACTGCCCCCACTATCACACAGGCAGAGTATCAAGAACGCAAGTATTCCTAAATGGGTCAGTTTATCAAGTCTAGTCATCAGAATATCAAATTCATCGTTTGGCACACACACCAGTTAAATCCACCAGATCCCTGTACTGTACACTACCATAGCTATGCCACACACAGTGCTTCTTCAACCGCATGATGCAACATCATCTGGTTTCCCGTTCTGCAGAGACTCTATAAGCCAACACACCTCAACAGAAAGGGTCCGCATTATGTTGATAGGTGGTCTCTGAAATCTGTCTCCCATAGATATCCTATCTATCTGATCTGCCCTCTCCACAGGAGCTCGAAGTGATAACCAAAATATAGCCTGTGCTGCACAGTAGGGTCACCATCTCTACCGCCTTAGTCTCCCGAGGGCTGAAAGTCCTGAGCTGGACCATTGCCACAGATGCTTCTGCCTCAGGCCTAATAAGAACCTTTATCCAGCTTTAGCGCAAGGTACATCGTATTGCATTATCGCCAGCGGACCTGGGGCCCGCCAGCTGGTGTTTTGATTCCCCAAATGGGTCAACACATTTATCGTGGTTTATGCTGCCAGTACGTGATCCAGTTAACAGAATCTCCATCATTCCATGCTAGTGAGAGTTAGAAGACGTTAGCCATTTCTGCCTTCCAACAAGGCCTGTACGTTTGAGTTATTGCCGGTCCATATGATTTGAGTTATAGTTCCAGGGACAAGAAAAAAAGAGCGCAAAAGATTTTTGCATCAGCCAATAAATGAACTCCTGAAGACGTATATTCCTTGAGGATGAATGTGCATGCCAAAGTAACGATAGGTCAAATGTAGGGTCAAATATTTTGTGGATATTTTCATCATTCCTGTCTCTGTACAGTGTCTTTCACACGGGAGATAAAAAAGGCCCATGGAATCTCGTCTCTCCATCTGTTCACCCGGCTTTTTACTGAAGTGTGGGCTTAAGGTTTGGGAGGACGTATGAGGGTTACTGAATTAATCTGCATGCGGATGCCATATTACTGGGTACCTGAAAACCTGGGCTCCAGAGGACAGAGAGCATGCTGAAAGTGATACTCCCTCGCTTAGCTGCATAGAGCTAATCGTTGTGCTACGCTACTTTAGGGAGATGTAGAAAGCTAGAGATTAAGGTCACCAGCCCTCTAAGACTGGTTTTGAAACTGAGGTAATTGGGCAGCGCCATTTTCATCCCTGATGTCTTTGTGTGTTTAATTTGGATACATTAATGTTTGTGTCTCCTTAGACAACGTTGCTGCTGTAAACAGAAACAGACAGGCCGGAAAACCCCGGTTGCAGACTGATATGCATGACGTCTGTGTGAAATGTAACCTGTGCCTGTAGTCTGAGAATAAATAACTCATGACCAGCTATAATTAGTTATTAGTATATTACTGTAGTAATTAGTGTATACTGTAGATTCGTATATAATCTGGATATAATATATAATTCATTATAATTCTAAATTATTGTTTAGCTTGTTGTTGATTGGTTATCAGTTGATTTGGTAGCCTGTGATATTTTAGTTTGTAATTGGTTGGTATGAAAAAAACCTTAGCCTGTTGGTTAGTCTGAGACGTTAGTTTTTTTTTTTTTTCCACTAATTTGTTAGTGTGTAATTTGTAGCCTGTAATTTGTTAGTGTGTTAGTGTGTGATTGGTGGTCTGTAATTTGTTAGTGTGTTATTTGTAGCGTGTTAGTGTGATTGGTGGTCTGTAATTTGTTGGTGTGCAATTTGTTAGTGTGTTATTCGTAGCCTGTAATTTGTTAGTGTGTGATTTGTAGCCTGTAATTTGTTAGTGTGTTAGTGTGTGATTGGTGGTCTGTAATTTGTTAGTGTGTTAGTGTGTGATTGGTGGTCTGTAATTTGTTAGTGTGTTAGTGTGTGATTGGTGGTCTGTAATTTGTTAGTGTGTGATTGGTGGTCTGTAATTTGTTAGTGTGTTAGTGTGTGATTGGTGGTCTGTAATTTGTTAGTGTGTTAGTGTGTGATTGGTGGTCTGTAATTTGTTAGTGTGTTAGTGTGTGATTGGTGGTCTGTAATTTGTTAGAGTGTGATTTGTAGCCTGTAATTTGTTAGTGTGTTAGTGTGTGATTGGTGGTCTGTAATTTGTTAGTGTGTGATTGGTGGTCTGTAATTTGTTAGTGTGTTAGTGTGTGATTGGTGGTCTGTAATTTGTTAGTGTGTTATTTGTAGCCTGTAATTTGTTAGTGTGTGATTGGTGGTCTCTAATTTGTTAGTGTGTTATTTGTAGCCTGTAATTTGTTAGTGTGTTAGTGTGTGATTGGTGGTCTGTAATTTGTTAGTGTGTTAGTGTGTTATTTGTAGCCTGTAATTTGTTAGTGTGTTAGTGTGTGATTGGTGGTCTGTAATTTGTTAGTGTGTGATTGGTGGTCTGTAATTTGTTAGTGTGTGATTGGTGGTGTGTAATTTGTTAGTGTGTAATTTGTTAGTGTGTAATTTGATAGTGTGTAATTTGTTAGTGTGTAATTTGTTAGTGTGTAATTTGTTAGTGTGTTATTTGATAGTGTGTAATTTGTTAGTGTGTTATTTGATAGTGTGTAATTTGTTAGTGTGTTATTTGTTAGTGTGTTATTTGTTAGTGTGTAATTTGATAGTGTGTTATTTGTTAGTGTGTAATTTGATAGTGTGTTATTTGTAGCCTGTAATTTGTTAGTAGATTATTTGTTAGTCTGTTATTTACTAGTCTATGACTGGTTGACCTGTGATTTGTTAGTGCATGACTGGTTAGTCCGTAATTTGTGAGTCTGTAATTGGTTAGTCTTGTTTATCTATGACTAGCTGAGCTGAGATTTGTTAGCCTATGATCTGTTAGCATGAGCTTTTTAGTCTGGAATGCGTTAGTCTGAAACTTTTTACCCAACTGTTTACACTATCGTTTATACTATGATTGGTTGACCTGTGATTTGTCAGTCAATGACTGACTAGTCTATGACATGATAGCCTATGACAATTTGGTGGTAATTTGTGATAATTTGTTAGTTAGTGGTTAGTCTGTGGCATGTTAACATGATAGCATATGATTAGTTAATCTGTGATTTGTTAACTCTGTGGTTGGTTAACCTGTGATTTCAAACCTCTAAATGGGTGAGCCTATGATATATTAATTGCATAATTATAAAACCTGTCTGTGATGGTTAGTCTATGACTAGTAAGCCTATGATATATTAATTGCGTAATTATGAAACTTGTCTGTTATGGTTAGTCTATGACTGGTGAGCCTATGATATATTAATTGCGTAATTATGAAACTTGTCTGTTATGGTTAGTCTATGACTGGTGAGCCTATGATATAATGACTGGTTAAATTATGAAACTTGTCTGTTATGGTTAGTCTATGACAGGTGAGCCTATGATATAATGACTGGTTAAATTATGAAACTTGTCTGTGATGGTTAATCTATGACTGGTGAGCCTATGATATATTAATTGCGTAATTATGAAACTTGTCTGTTATGGTTAGTCTATGACTGGTTGTCTCCACCATGACTCTACAACAGCTTGGAACACATGCTAGCTGGTTGAATGAACCTCAAAAATATTGTGACAGAGAGACTAAAGACATGCCCAGAAAGAGATGTTGGGTACATTTAACTATTTAATGGTGGTACAAACAGCCTCCCCTTGAACAACGCATTTCTGCCTAAAGTTAAAGATAAAGTTGTCAACCCGACTAGAGATCCTGACTTATTAATGGATAGCATCTGTGTCTTGTTACAGTCATCTGAGAATCTAGTCTCACATCCAGCTATGGTGTCCACAAAAGCAAGTAAGCACAAGCATGTTATCCACACAGTTCATGTGTACGTCTTAATTTCCAGACAACCTGGTGACATTTTGCATTGGCCCTTGGCATACGCTATTAAATCTGCTGTTCTTTGGATGAGGGGCTTTTCTGTGTTGCTCTTTCCAAATATCTTATCTTATCTTGTCAGTCTTTAGTCGTAGCCATAGAATTTCAAGGAAATTCATTGGCCTTGTTCTGGGAGGTGACAATGGGTCTCTTGTTATAGTGGTTTCTTCACTTTCATTTCATGATGTGAATGAGAAATGTTGTGTTGACTGTCCTCTTCCAGTCTGCTATCTGAGAGTTTGAAAACTGGAACCTGACTCCATGTGGTTCGCTGAAACAGTGTCCTACTGACAATACAAGGACCTGAGGAGCCACCACTTGGAAATGGAGGGTAGTTATTTGGGAGGAATAGCACTTGGGTGGCTTTTAGGAAAATGTTCTCGAACTGACGTGGTGTTATGTGAAACGCTTTCACCTTGTACTGGTGCTTCGTACTATTTGGGTTTACCTGTTATGTGTGTTAGCACGCCTTTTCTTCTCCTCGCCTGTCTTCTCCAGAGCACCATACTTATTCCCCAACCAGACCTGCAGTACTGCTTGTTGCAATAAATCAGGCTATATTATTGGGAACATGCACTGGTAGCTTACATTAGGAGGCTACGCTCTTTTAAACTAGCATCATTTATCAGGAAACAAAGAGCCAAGCCCTGACCTGTGCTTGTGAGGGTTACATAGTGACAAATTACGGCTGGAAAAAGATGCATTCCTGTTTGCCGCCCCACCTTGAATTTCAGATTATCTCCATCTAGGATACCTCTGTGGGGCGGGGAGCATAATTTATTGAGGTGTTTGTTGAACTGAAACTGGACATGCACTTACTTGGACTCTTGGCGTTGGGATCAGCTTTTTTGTTCGCTGCTTTTAAAAGTGGGAAAGAAATATAGGGCCCTTTTACAAAACCCTTTTTCTAGGAAATGTGTCACACCTACACAAGTAGCCAATAGGACACAGTGAGGTGTGGGTTTTGCCAATCAGAATGCGCTTGCTACCTGATCCTCAGTGAGCTAATCAGCCATAAAAAACTTTGTAGTGCAAAATGCTTCTTTGAGAGGTTTGAATGTAATATTCTATAAATTCTTTGAATAATTGTTTTGCTCTGGCTTAAGGTTTTGCTGCCAAATCCCTTCATTTTAATCGATGCTGATAGCTGTGTAGCATTTAGCTTGCTAACGCTGAGTTTTATCAGCAGTCATTCATCAGTCATGATGGACTAATTTGCTAAAAGCCTATCAAATTAAATGTCACGGTTTTGGAATTAGTAAAGCATTGGATTGCTAGAAGCAGTTTTGTCTGCCACTTTACTGAGCTCTGAAAAGGGAAATACATTCATCCATTCATAATTATTTCCAGGAAATCAGCACTTGCGTTCATTCCCCCCAGGACTCAACTAACAAGCTTTTCTTAGGCTAATAACGTAATGGATTGACCTTTAGATTATGCTAGGTACAGTGGGGAAAATAAGTATTTAGTCAGTCACCAATGCTAGGTCACAGACTGTAACTTTTTTAAGAGGCTCCTCTTTCCCCCCACTCATTACCTGTATTAATGGCACCATGTTTGAAGTCGTTAACAGTATAAAAGACACCTGCCTACAACCTCAAAACACTCACAGAAACTCCCACTATGGTGAAGACGAAAGAGGAAGAGCTGTCGGACAATTGTATGAACCTGCACCAGGCTGGGGAAGACTGAATCTGCAATAGGCAAGCAGCTTGATGTGAAGAAAATCTACTGTGGGGAGCAATAATCAGAAAATGGAAGACCTACAAGACCAGGATCTCCCTCGATCTGGGGCTCCACGCAAGATCTCACTTACGGTTCAATTGAACCACTTGACCTAGAAGTTACAAAGGCTATCAGCAAACACACTACGACGCCAGGGACTCAGATTTTGCAGGTTGCACGTGTCCCCCTGCTTAAGCCAGTCCATATCCAGGCAACGTTTAGAGAGCATTTGGATGTTCCAGAAGGTATTGGGAGAATGTCATAGTGGAATGAAACCAAAGTAGAACTATTTGGTAAAAACACAACTCGTCGTGTTTGGAGGAAAGTGAATGCGGAGTTGCATCCAAAGAAACTGTGAAGCATGGGGGGTGGCAACATCATGCTTTGGGGCTGTTTCTCTGCAAATGGACCAGGACGACTGGTCCGTGTACATGGTGAATGGGGCCATGTATTGTGAGATTTTCAAACTTTTGTGAAACGTGGCTGGGGTCTTTCAGCATTCAACACACTGCCAGGGCAACTACTTCTGGATGAAAGTCCGTGTTGGGTCTAGAGGAGATACAGGCAGGCCAGTCAAGCTTTTGTTAGTGACACATTCACTACAGCTTCTAGAGGATGATCTGCATGAGTGCCAAAAAGAGTTTGGTTGGTCCACCATTATTTGCAAATAAATTCTTTTAAAAATAAAACATTTTGTCTCTCATATAGTCCAATTTGTGACAAGCCAATAAATTGGGCTTATTTTCCCCACTGTACACTGTAAACAACATTTTGCTGGTCCAACCTTAACAAGAAAGACTTCATTTTGTTTCTAACAAATGAATTAATCAATTCCACCTAAAAAAAGAATGAGAATGCCTGGCACTGCACTGTGTACAGTGTTTACAGTGTTTTACCTGTAGGGGAAGGGAACTAACCATAGACTTCCCTGGAAAAGACGTAGTCTTGATGGCAGCACATGTCTATCTAAGATCCAATTATATGCCTCTGCATCAATGTTCTCTACACATATTTGCAAGTCACCCATAGCGTGGCCATTGATACTCCCCATACCGTGACAGGTGTTGGTTTTTGCACCCGTCACTGATAAACGTCTAGATGATCCCTTTCATCCCTTTCAAACCAACATTCACGTTTTTTAATGATCACCATCTTTCAGACCATCTGAGATCATCTCAGGTTAAGAGAACTTTCTATTTAGGATAGATGAATGGCTTTCTTCTTGCACAATACAGTTTCAACTTGCATTTTCTTGATGCAGCAGTGGACCGCGGAAACAATGGTTTTCTGAAGCATTGCTGAACCAATGTGGCTATATTTACCACAGTTAAATTTCTCATGCAATGTCGTCTGCGGGCTCAAAGGTCACGCACATTTAACAGTGGTTTCTGGCCTTGCCCTTTGCGGAATGAGATTTCTCCAGATTTCCTAGATCTTTTCACAGCGTTATTTACGGTAGGTGTTGAAAGACCGAAATTCTTTGCAATCTTGTGTTGAGTAATGTTTGACAGTTCTCTCATGAAGTTTAACACAAAGTGGCGAGCCACAAACCATCCTTGCTAGGGAATACTGAGCCATTGATGGACGCTCTACACCCAGTCATCATCCCACCTGTTACTAGTTCCTCTGCTTACTGTGAACTGTCTACAACAGGGTAATATTCTATAAACGTTTCGCTCTCGTTTTGCATCTACCCCAACTCCTGAGAGTGTTGCAGACATCAAGTTCAAACTGTGTTTATACGTATTTACAAAATGCAATCAAGTTGCTGAGCCAGAACATTGAAAGTCGTTTCATTTGACTTTCGGCAGTTAAAAAGGGTTCAAAAGAAATTAACAAGCCACAGATTCCTGTTTTCATTGCATATTATGAAAGGGCTCAACTTTTCCGGAAATAGGGCTTGTAAATAGCAATCATGTGTCCTCTTTAAAGGAATGTTGTAGCAAAATGTCTATGTTTCCACTTAGATATAAGTGGATACAAGTTTCCACATTTGTCCCAATGCAGTCAACTAGAAGACATGCTTGGTGTCTGAAGTTGCTTCTTCAGCTTTGCAATGGAGCTACGAAATGTAGCTAGCAAGTGATGGAGGCATATTATTCAAACCACATGAGTGTGCTAAAACAGCGGTGTAGATAATACTCATTCGTCCTTACCCTCCGAAACTTCCTTCTTCCCTTTGGCATTATATTTGATGTTGGATGCTATGGAGGATTAGAGTGGATCAGCTTATCATTTCGCTGTCTCCCTCAGCTCCTGTGTTCATCTGTTATCAGACCAATAAAATCTGCTAGTAAGGATCTCCAGGGTGGATTAGATCTTTGAAGTCTGCTTCACTTTTGCATAAAGCTTAGGACAGAACCACATGAACCCGGTTTCTTTCCCTTTTACAGGGTTACCGAGACGGGCAACAGTGAGCTAATAGATAAAAGACCAGCATATGTGTCTTTGTACTGGCAGTTTAGCGGCAGGTTAGCAGGAGGTTAGCGGAATGTTAGCCTAGGTAAGTGAAGACAGACCCAGTCAATGAAAGAAAGCCCAGCTAAATCTCCCAAAATATTCACAAACACCAAACACAAGGTCTGTGTTTTTTTGCGACAAAAACTTTCAAATAGTTAAAAAAAGGTGTAAATAAAATAAGCCAAAAGAAGCTAGCCAGGCTGCGAGCTAGCCATGAGAACGTTAGCATGAATGCCAGTGAATGTTTACTTGTTCAGCTGTAGTTTTGCTCTGACCACACGTGAAAATCTCATCAAAAAGCCCAAAAGCAAGAGAGCATTGCTAATGGAGTACTTGCTCAACCTAGCGCCATGGATATCCTCTATACTTGTCTGTGTACTTCCGATTAGCATCTGTCAAAAAGCTCAAAAGCAAGAGAGCATTGCTAATGGACTCCTTGCTCAACCTAGCGCCATGTATATCCTCTATACATGTCTGTGTACTTCCGATTAGCATCTGTCAACTGCTTGAAGCAATTATGGTGGCCTGACTTGGATTAATCGTGGCTCTTTTTTGTACACAGAGGAGTTGCCCAAGTCAGAGCTATTTACTGTCTTGCAACAGCAAGCAGTATAACTCCCACATGGCTGTTTGAGAAATTCATAAAAAGAGCCAGGATTAATCTGCTAATCAGGACAACACTGAGTAGACTGTCTAATGTCGCTCTTGGAAAAAAATCAAAATGAATAAAGATATTAAACATACAAAATAGGGGATATCAGTCTATGTTGTTAAAGTTGGCTGTACTGATAGAAAACAGTAGCTTTTCTGTGGAGGGGCCATGGATGGGGATTGTTGAGGTGGAGCCTAATGCTACTTCCTTTTATTCAACCCTGCAAGCTGCTTTAGCTGATCTGAAACCAGGCTGCTGGTGTAGTCGGTCATCCATTGGTTGACCAGCATACAAATGTCTAAGCCATAATAGGTTTAGTGGTGATCAGCATCACACCAGCATCAAATAAATACATAAATACATATGTAAATAAATAAATAAATAAATAAATAAAATAAATGAAAAATAAAATAAATAAATAAATAAAAAAGAAAAAGAAAAGAGTGTCCAAAACAACTAATATCCCAATTTCTTTCCAAAAAAAAACCTATAAAAAAAGTATCTCTATGTATGTCCAAAAAAAGCCTGATAAGGATTCCCATTTTTGTTTAACTAAACAAGTATCTCCGTTTGTTTTTTCAAATTATGGATATTCCATAATAAATCGGTCTGATGGAAATGTCCCCTTGGCTTAATATGTCTCTACATTCTCATAATGGTAGCTAAAGCAGGTTTTTGGCCTCTCCTGTAAAGTTGCTATTATAGAGATTCTTGTTTTTCTTTGGGGAGTGATGACACACTGGTTTTGCCAGTGGCCAGATATGCTGGTCGGTGTATTGGTTTTCTAGCAAAGGTATCAGACCTGCCTATCAGCACCAGCCACCAATAAACCAACATTTGCTGTGGCTGCTGTTTTTCCTTTGCTTTTGTTGTTTTATCAGGCAAGTTTGATGCTGCCAACATATTCAAAACAATATGGGTTTAGGCTAACTGTGGGAAAGTATTCTCAGCGGCTCGGAACACAGAAGTGTGGAGCATGGACATGTATCATATCAGTACTTTGGCTATATCCAGATGTCGGCCCACGGCACCAGTTTAGATCCAACAGAAAGTCCAGTTTTGCAGGCAGTTACCCACTCTGAGCTCTAGGATGAGTCCTCTGAGGGATAAATATAGTAAAAACACACATAATGGAATCACAATGTAGTTATTCAAGACTTTCATAGCTAATGGTAGTGCCTCGAAGAAAAGCATGTATCTAATTTCTTTTGTTGATTTTTACTTTTATGCATCATTTAAAAAACAACATTCACACTATGCTTTTTACACTGTGTGAAAATTTCATGATATACAGATTTGCTTGGAAAAACATCTGGTTCCATTGACTTACTTTTCAGACACTGGTCTTTGTTTAGACAGCCACGATATGAAAGCGACTAATTGGACGAGTGCTTATCATTCTGAATAACCAAAGCATTTTCCATAGAACTATCAACTTAATAGCGCAAACCAGCTTAAAGCATTGTGCGTGGAGCTCAGGAGCGCTCAGGTGAGGTGGGTGTATCTTGGCTTGAGTGCATCTTGAACATACTGTGTATTTAAAAGTCATTTTCACTGTATTATTTTGAACAAAATTGAGTTGAGCTGTCATTCAATTATACAGCCCATAATAGCAAAATGCTATAAGAGAACGACAAACCATTGTAAAGTATTAATTTCAGTGTAGCTGGTCAAAATTGCTGGGGAATATAAATACATAAAATCAAATATTAAACACATAGAGAGAGTATGAACCCATCTGTTTTTGTCACAATAGACTGGAAACGCCACATAACTGGATACGTATTTTATGTGTTATTGCAGTGCAGTGCACCATGGAGCGGATAGACAAACACTCCACGGTGCCGGCTGATTCACTGAGGGGGGCCACTCAAACCTGCCCTTCCCTCCACCCCACACCTGCAGGGAAAGGAGTAACCTACAGCAGCCTGGTGTGAAGAGGAGAAAGAGGAGGAAGCTGAAATAATACACGAAATGCTGATCAGAGAGATAAGGCCGAGTGTCAGTTCATAAAGAGGACATCCTCGCACAACATCTGGAATTGTGGTAGGAATGCAGGAGTCGAGGAGGGGAGGCGCAATCAACACTTTCCTCTAGGGGGGAAAAATCAAGCTGCGAGTGGAATCTAACTGAATCTACCTGTTTCACAAGCAGATGTGGAAACCTGAGCTCCTATCACTGCTTTATTTTTCCCCCCAGCCCATTTGTACTTACTGACCTTAGCCAGTAAGTACAGTCTTTTAGCCTAACCTCTATCTGCTGAATCTACATCTTATCATCCGTCATCATGGACTATGCACTTCGCTGCACAAGAAGCGAAAACCCACTTATAAGCCACTTATGACCAAAAGCAAACACACTTATAACGGAGGTCAATGGACAGCTGATGAAATAAACACCTTTTGACCAAAGCATTCATGAACGCGCTCTATTAAACTGTCAGCCATTAAAAGTGCCATTAAATTCATTCATTCAGTAGTTTAAACTGTCTCTGAGGGTCTATATAGAGGGTAGATCCATATGGGGTTTCACATGTCCATGTACAGCCCTATGATTTGATGATAATGGCCCTAAAATAAGACAGTGACTGATTAAGTGTAAGTTCTACCAGCTAGCCGCCAATGCTATGTGACTCATTCATTTATTACTCTGGCCAATCGCAGAACACCACCTGGTTTTAGAAGGATTCATCTAAGGCTCTGTCCTGCTGCTTTCAGGTGCCGACATTTCAACATTCTCCTTCCCCCCCGCAACCAGTTTGGCCCCTGTCCTCTTGTCCTGTGAGTGTCTGAACGCTGAGCCCATGACTAAGCCCTGATTGGCTGGTTTATAATGAGACACTGCAATGATCACACAGAAGCGACACAAAACTAACATAGACAGGAAAATATAAAGGACCTCATGTGTAAATTAGCTTGGTCTTCATCCTATTTAGTTAGCCATGCTAATGCTAGTTACTTGGAGCTTGCTAGTAGCTAACGTTACCTACATTAGCTGCCCACTTACCATCTGGGCATCAACACACAGTAAATTACAGTTGTTTCTCACTGTGAAACAGTTCTACATGTGATACAACCACACAACATGACTGCTACTTACAGGTTACTCTTAGTCTCTTCATTGTCAAACGCTCAGTGAAGCTGCCCGATACTGTCCAAGATGTGAGAACCTAGGCGAATAAAATGCGCAGAGGGAGTTAATGTGGTATTAATGTGATATTGTAGCCCCTCCCACCGGAGTAAGGAGGAGGCTGGGGGACAGAACAAAGATGGAGGTAGAGAGCCATGTTATGCTGAGCACGAGTTCAGGAATAAAAGTATTGGCTTGTCTGAAGTAACCAAGTTGTCTTGCATATAATTACCCATGCACATATTAAGAACCAAGAACACGACAGTTAACATCTTGGAAATAAAGCTGTAGCATTAAAGGTGGAACGGAAGGTCAATTCCCAGTACTGACCCTTTATTCATCGATACCAATGCATATACAGTTTTCCAATATAAGTGAAATTTAAAGGGAAATTCCATGGATATTTTATGATTTTGGTCAAATTCATTCATGGAAATCATTGTTTCAGTGTAGGGAAACTCAGTGACTCAATGGCACTACTGATTTCTTTACAGTGGTGGAGATGGGAACCAGGGGTCAAAAGTACGGTGGCTGAGAAAGCCCAACGTACTGCAAGTTAAAAACAAGCTGCAAAGTCCCAAAACACAAGCATCAAAATGACACGACTTGCACAACGTTAGGCAACCGCGCTGCAAAGTCTCAAACTGACCCATTCGAGAGCAGGCTGGGCAATAAACAGAAAGAATATCTATTAATAAACAGTAGAACCTTAATTTTAGCCACTCGGTGTGCACTGTTTAAGTTGGAACGAAATGCAAACACAAGAAACTGGGCAATAAACAGAAACTAATATCTATTAATAAACAGTAAGACCTTAATTTCAGCCACTCGGTGTGCATAGTTTAAGGTGGAACGAAATGTAAACACGAGAACCTGCCCAATAACCAGACTGAATATTCATTAATAAACAGATAAACTTTTGCTGGAACTGGGGCTGTCTCGGCTCTACGTCTACGTCCAGGTCCACGCAGCCCGCTCTCGAACGGGTCCGTCCACTTTCAGTGTCCCTCGGAAACACTTCCGTTGTGTTTTGAGGTTTCTGCATGTGTTTTGGAAGCTGCATGTGTTTTCAGTGTTTGCTGCGCGCCTGAGACTTTGCAGTGCGTTCGGTTAATGGTTTGCAAGCGGTCTCATTTTGATGCTTGTGTTTTCAGATCTTGCAGCGCGTTTGGCTAACGTTGTGCAAGTCGTGTCATTTTGATGCTCGTGTTTTGAGACTTTGCAGCACGTTTTTAACTTGCAGTGCGTTGGGCTTTCTCGGCCACCGTACAAAAAGTCTGCAACACTATCCAATCACCAGTCAGCCTGTGTGTGTCTTCCCAGTATGTCCTGTACAGTATATGCAATGTTAATGAAGAGCCTTTAAGTAAGACACTTTAGGCCAAACCATGATGGTTTCCTCAGGCACTTCTCTATAACCAGGTCCAGGAATCTGAACGTATTTAATACGCTTAGTCTTAAAGACAACAAACTTTAAGTGGTGTGTTTATATGTTTTTGTCTGTTTTATATATTTACTTAAAGCTGTAGCCAAGTATAATACTAGCCCAGCATGCAGTGGGGTGGATCTTTTCCTGCCCATTCTCCAGCCAGAAACGTCCTGGAAGACCCACCCTTGTAGTGTCTCGCTCATGCCAGAGAAATGGTGCGAGAAGATAGCGTACTCCTGTTTACAGCTTACATGACTGCACGGCGAAAACTCACTCTCACGACACGGCGGATTTAGCTCAGAGCAACGTGCTTGGCTTTCTTTAAGGGTCAAAAGAATCCTCTTTAGTCTAGACTAGATCTAATCTGTTTGCAAAGCGAGGCCTCAATAAATTTGCTAAGTACATAAACAGGAGCCTGGGGTGTTTTCTTAAAGGTGTAAAGGGCCATAAAGTTCTCCAGATGGGGCATGAGTGTGTTATTCCCTCAATTCAGCTGTTAGTTTTTTTCTGTTGTCACAGACTGTCCATGTGGATGGTCACTGAAAAAGCAGAATCTTAAAAAATGGGTTCTGCAGTGTCACAAAAGAACCTTGTACAAGTAAGCTTCCCAAACAAAAAACAGTCACCCTGCATATTTATAGTGGTAGTAACTTTAGGCTCCAGCAGATGGTGCTGCATGGGAATGATGGGGTTATTATACATATATATATATACCTGCAGCTAAAGCTCTAAACGGCCTCGCTCCTCAGTGAACTTATCTCCTACTATGAACCGACACATGTGCAGGGTCACTACTAGTCCCTAGAATGAATCTAGTTACATCAGGCGGCAGAGCCTTTTCATTCAAAGTCCCCCCGCTCTGGGATAACCTTCCAGTTAGTGTTTAGGACTCTGACACAACCCCAGTCTTCAAGTCTGGGCCTAATACATACCTGTTCAGTCGAGCCTAATTAGTTTCCAGCTAACCCTAAGAACCAGTTGTCTTCTTTGATAGAGCTGAGTCACAGCCCAAACCCTGTGGTCTGCCGCATAGCTACTACCCATCCTGTGCACTCTGATGCCATGGCTTCAACTGCCTCGGCTGGTTGCCACGTCCTTCCTGCTGACTAGTTTGCATACTATGAGGCTTCTCCATGTCTTGTGCTGTGAGGAGCCTCACCTGCATCCCACGCTCCTTTCGACTATCATGCTATTTCATCACAGACAAATCTGACGTTTCTTTCTCTCCTTGCTCCGTTTGTTGCTTATAAAGAACATTTACACAATTCATGGTTTCTAAGGAGACCTCTAACAATTACACTGCTACACTGGTCCTGGAGATTGTCCAGCTTCAACTCTAACATACCAGACGCTTGCAACGAAGGCCTTTATATGCAGCTAGGCTTTAAAACCAATTATGTTGGATCTGCCTCCCAAGGGCTGTAGATCTCTGGGATCTGGAGAAACCCATGGTATGGGCATTATGTGAAGGTTCCATGAAAAGTTCGGAAAAGTTCGGAAAAGTTCTTCAAACCCACAAACTTCTGATAGGAAACCAATCGTGGTTCTTCCTACTGACAACTTTATCACCCGGTTGGACTGTAGCAGGCCAGAACAAACCAGCTAATGAACAGTTTTTACTTACAAGCCATCAGGTTACTGAATAAGCTGTGAGCCTTTCACCAATACCACCATTACCACCAATACCACCATTACCACCAATACTACCAACACCACCAATACCACCAACATGACCAATACCACCAATACCACCAACATGACCAATACCACCAACACCACCAATACCACCAACATGACCAACACCACCAATACCACCAACATGACCAACACCACCAATACCACCATTACCACCAATACCACCAATACCACCAATACTACCAATACCACCAATACCACCAAAATGACCAATACCACCATTACCACCAACATGACCAATACCACCAACACCACCAATACCACCAATACCACCAATACTACCAATACCACCAATACCACCAAAATGACCAATACCACCATTACCACCAACATGACCAATACCACCAACACCACCAATACCACCAACATGACCAACACCACCAATACCACCAACATGACCAATACCACCAACATGACCAACACCACCAATACCACCATTACCACCAATACCACCAACACTACCAATACTATCAACACCACCAATACCACCAACATGACCAACACCACCAACATATCCAATACCACCAACACCACCAATACCACCAACATGACCAACACCACCAATACCACCAACACCACCAATACCACCAACATGACCAACACCACAAATACCACCAACATTACCAATACCACCAACATGACCAACACCACCAACACCACCAATACCACCAACACCACCAATATCACCAACACCACCAATACCACCAACACCACCAATATCACCAATACCACCAACATGACCAACACCACCAACACCACCAATACCACCAACATGACCAATACCACCAATACCACCAACACCACCAATACCACCAATACCACCAACATGACCAATACCACCAACACCACCAATACCACCAACATGACCAACACCACCAATACCACCAACATGACCATTACCACCAACATGACCAACACCACCAATACCACCAACACTACCAATACTATCACCACCAATACCACCAACATGACCAACACCACCAACATGACCAATACCACCAACACCACCAATACCACCAACATGACCAATACCACCAACACCACCAATACCACCAACATGACCAGCATGACCAACACCACCAATACCACCAACATGACCAATACCACCAACATGACCAACACCACAAATACCACCAACATTACCAATACCACCAACACCACCAATACCACCAACATGACCAACACCACCAATACCACCAACACCACCAATATCACCAACACCACCAATACCACCAACATGACCAATACCACCAATACCACCAACACCACCAATACCACCAACATGACCAACACCACCAATACCACCAACATGACCACTACCACCAATACCACCAACACCACCAATATCACCAACACCACCAATACCACCAACATGACCAATACCACCAACACCACCAATACCACCAACATGACCAACACCACCAATACCACCAACACCACCAATACCACCAACACCACCAATACCACCAACATGACCAATACCACCAATACCACCAACACCACCAATACCACCAACATGACCAACACCACCAATACCACCAACATGACCACTACCACCAATACCACCAACACCACCAATATCACCAACACCACCAATACCACCAACATGACCAATACCACCAACACCACCAATACCACCAACATGACCAACACCACCAATACCACCAACATGACCAACACCACCAATACCACCAACACCACTGCACTTGGACACTTTATTATTATTAATATTCTTAATATATCACCGCTATGGACAACATCACTGAGTCACTGTAAACAACAGGAATAGATATAAATATACCTATTTATTTTATAGCTCTGCTCGCTCTTACATTATCCTACATTATCAGAGAATTTCTACAGACGCCTCCTGTCTCTGTGTATTCCGTATTTTGTATATATTTTGTGTATATTGTATTTATTTAATATACCTCTTTTATATCTCTTTATTTTAATGTTTAGTATGTATATAATGTTGTCCTGCTGTAAAATGTCTACCTGAGTCTCACCACAAGCATTTCAACGCATAAATGTCCTGACATGTTGTGCAAATGACAAATAAACCTGAAACTTGAAACTTGATTTTGGAGAGTGAATTTTGGGTAAGGACCCCAATACATTTGCATTGACATCCTGAAGCTCTGTCAACAAATAAATACAAATACACACAGCTGAGTCACAACTGAGATAAAAAGCAACGTGTTTACTTTCTAGCCACCCAGTCCATTAAGATTTTACAAGCCTTATCAGATATCAGCGACTATAATCATTGTTCACAGTAAATCACTTTCAGTGACATGGGGCAGGGCTGTCCTGTCACATCATTCTTATTTACCACCCTCGTAAAATGCCACTCTGGAGCCAGTAGACAAAAGAGCGAGGCTAACAGCGACAAGCTCAGTCCCTTTGCTAATGACAGCTTTATTATTCCAGCTATTCAGACATTAACCAAACGCTCATTAGAGTCCCAGCAAACGCAAATAAACAGATGGACGAATGAAGGAACAAACAAACTTAGCGACGTTATTGAATGGATAAGGGAATGAACAGGCGACAGGCAGCTACAGACAGGTGAAAGTGTCGGTTTAACTGGGGATCTCTTACATAACCAGAGTTCCTCACTGTCCCTCATTTCGACTGAGATTTATTAACAAGCGTTTGAAATTAGACACCCAGCCGTGCCGGTGTGGTCTCGGAGTCAGTGCTCGGCCAGTTCCCGCTTATCCTTGGCCGACCTGTTTAACAACAGTGAAAACAGAAATAAAAGAAATGACTTTTGCGCTTGCCAGAACCCATTCATTAGGGCTGCTCCTGCTGAAAACTCATAAAAGTTGTGCGTCCACATATCAGATATCACATTAATAGAAAGTCGTTAATCATCAGTCTGCCGGACCATGAACTCTGTAAGCCCAGGCCAAACAGGCATCAAGGAAAAATGTGTCAATTTTTCTCTCTTATACTGTGATTTACGTTCATCTGTGTCACTCCCTGTTCTGAGGAACCTCGGAATCTCAGGGAGGATACATCCACTTCAAAAACAAATACTCCCGTTGGCCAGAGAGCCAGGATCCCTCTGTTTTACGGTCAGAAAGTTGAAGGAAGGTAGCACAAATAAAGATTTTCCTATGTGGGCTTATTCTTATGTCTGTGCTTCAGCTTCTATACTCCTGGGCTAGCTATAAAACCTGAACGACGTGACTCCCGTTTTCATATTAATGCAAGACCAGCTGATAAGTAGGCAGAGTAAGGGTTAATCAGTATTAGATGGCCAAACTACTCTAAAATATAGTTTATTAGATCATATACCTTATAGATCATGTATAAGCCCTTATAACACTTTTATAAAGTATATTAATAAATATCATGTCTGATGAATATGAATACCTGATTGAGCTGAATAGGTTAAATGCTATGAGAGGTAGGCTCACTATTTGGCAAGCAGCAGGTCATGGTTGTCCTTGCTTATAAACCCTTATAAACCCTGAACTCGCTTATAACACATTAATAAATGATGCAGAGGTGAGCTGTCATATCTGATGAGTGTTAGTACCTGATTGAGCTTAATAGGTTTAATGCTGAAAGAGGAGAAAGCAGACAAAGTGGAATATGTAATCAGTAGGATCTGAGTGTTAACAGCCTAGGTAAATGCGGCCTCACTATTTGGCAAGCAGCAGGTCATGGTTGTCCTTGTTTATAACCCCTTATAAACCCTGAACTCATTTATTAATGCTTATAACACATTAATAAATATGTAATATTAAGTATAATATGTAATCAGTAGGCTCTGAGTGTTAACAGCCTAACCCCTGTGGGCTCACTATTTGGCAAGCAACAGGTCATGGTTGCCCTGTCGTACTCCTGTGCTCGTTAATATCAATTGCCTATTCAGGATATTTAAGCTGTATATGAACTGATAACCATGAATGATTAGCGGGCGGCATGATGGTGCAGTGGGTAACACTGTCGGGCCACAGCAAAAAGGGTCTGGGTTCGATTCCCAGGCCGGGTGACCTGGATCCTTACTGTATGGTGTTTGCATGTTGGTCTTGTGCCTGTGTGGGTTTCCTCCCACTGTCCAAAGACATGCAGTTGGGTGGGTCACCACCTAGGTGTGTCTGCCCTGTGCTGGGCTTCTGCCCAGTGAGTGCGGGGATAGGCTTTAGCACCCCCCATGATCCAGAAGGATAAGTGGCTTAGGAGATGGATGGATGGATGGATGGATGAATGAGTACTGGGTGACTTCAGCGTGTAAAATATCCCTTTGGTGTTCTGGGGATGGGAAGCTGGCTAGCTTCTCCAGCACTGGCAGGCTGCTAACTGACTCGCCACAGCCGTGTTGACTGGTTCTGGTTATGCTCTGTTCTGGTTTGGTAATGAGCTCTTTCACATATCCGAGATCTCCTCTTTTTATTTCTTTGCCGAGTTTTCAGATTTACAAACATGCTGTGACATACTGAACCGATAGGTCCACCCTGACTAGTGTTGCCTTTCTAGTGAGCTAAGAATGTCAGAGACAGAAGCTCGCTCACTGTGGGGTAAGGCAGCTAAACAATGACCTCTGAATTCGTATTTGAGGATCTATAACTGTACCTGACTGACCCATCAGCCAGCAGTGTGGCCATGGAGTGAATAGTGATGTTCCATGGGTCATCCTGTTGGTACCAGCACCACTGGCAGACTGCTGCATGATGCAGGACTATATGCCACAGATCGCAATGACGACCACGTTTAACACCACATCAACATCACCAAAGACTGCAGTGGTGTCGTGCCAGACTGTGATGGAGTGAATGGCAGCGGGTCATCTTTGGTGACGAGTCGCACTTTAGTCTTGGTGGAGATGACCAAAGAATCTGTGTGTGGAGGCACCGTGGTCAAGATGAACGATTTGTTGTTACGCGTCACACGTCTAGACGCGTCACTCCACCACCATCCCTACCCCAATCTGCAGGAACTGTGTGAGAATATTAAAGATGCATGGGATGGATTATCTCAGGACACCATTAGGAACCTCTACCACTCCATGCCGAGACTCCTGGCATGTTGCATTAGCAAACATGGCAGCTGGACACCATACTGCGAGACTCTACTTCTGTAGGTGTAGCTCAATAAATATGGCCCATATCAGTCTACATGTATCATCATTTATTGTTCCTGGTCACCTTTATCTTCCTTCCCAACAGCATAGCGATATGCCACTTCCTTCAGCATGCAGCTATTCTTTTGATGATGCGTGTTTAAATACAAACAGCACTATCCTCCAAAGACAAAGCAATAGACCAGCAGACACTTCCCAGGATAATAAACCGCAGGAATGCAGAGATCCAGATGAAATCTTACAACTAATGACCACAGTCTTTCAGTAAATGCCTCAGGATTAGAGGGAAAATGGGGGGTGGTATACATATCATGCTGGTGGGATTACGCTCTTGTCTCTTTGTAGCTGGACTCGGGCTCTGGATGAGTCTCTTAGTCCCATGCAGAATATAAAGATGTAAAAGAAAGAATTGAATAGAAAGTACAGCATGAACTCGTATAAACCCAGTTCCTCATACTTCTAATCACACTTATATTTGAAGAGCATGCTGACTCATTCGCTGCTCATTAAGTGTTTTGTTATTCTAAATTACACAGTAGATTAGGGCTTAACCCCGTAAACAGCCGGCAGCTGCCAGCAGGGTAAGGCTTCCATTCCTCACTGCTAAACCTTCACAACAACTCAGTCACTTTGTACTGTTTCCATATAACTATGGAATAATAACACTAGGATGGAATAAGCCCGGGGTGTTAAGGGTTTAACAGACAGAGAGCTGGATTTTAACAGATCAATGTTTTATTTATTCTTTACTTTACGCCGCTAAAGTATAATATAACATGTTATACAGGTTAATTCAGGTTAAACTGAACTAAAGTCCTTTATATTACACTGATGCTCAACTAATATCCAAGACTGACTTACAAACATGCTATTTCTCAGGCTCTGTAAGGCCTCTGGGCTCCGGGGAATAAAAATAATAATATATAAAATATATAATAATAATAATAATAATAATAATAATAATAATAATAATAACAATAATAATAATAATAATAATAATAATAATAATAATTAATAAAAGAATAAGAAGAGGAAGAATGTTTATGTAGACAGTCACTCTCCTAAACTCAAGCTACTCACAAAGTATCAGCAGTACAGAACAGTGGCCAATAATGAGCACAAAAATCAATCAATCAATCAATCCAACAATCAATCCATCTTTTTTATCTATCTATCTATCTATCTATCTATCTATCTATCTATCTATCTATCTATCTATCTATCTATCTATCTATCTATCTATGTATCTGTCTATCTATCTATCTATCTATCTATGTATCTATCTATCTATCTATCAATCAATTTATCAGTCAATTTATCTATCAATCAATCTATCTATCTCTCTGTCAGTCAATCAATTTATCAATCAATCAATCAATCAATCAATTTATCTATCTATCTATCTATCTATCTATCTATCTATCTATCTATCTATCTATCTATCTATCTATCTATCTATCCCTCCAGATGTATCTAACTATCTCTCCATCTATCTCTCTTTCTATTTATGTATCTATTATATCTCTTTTTATTTATATATCTGTGCATCTATCCATCCATCCATCCATCTGTATATCTATCTGTCCATCTGTCTATCTGTCTGTCTGTCTATCTATCATCCATCCATCAATCTCTCTCTGATTGTCTATTTATCAATCTTTATCTTTCTATCGAACCATCCATCTATCTATCTATCTATCTATCTATCTATCTATCTATCTATCTATCTATCTATCTATCTATCTATCTATCTATCTCTCTCTGATTGTCTACTTATCTATCTTTCTATCGATCTATCGGGCGCGCGGTCCTTATCACCTTATTCCAGCGCGCGGGGGCGGGGTTTACCCGAATACGGGTGGGCTCCAAAGCCCACCTCTCCTCTGCGCAGCGGAGCGGCAGCCGTGCGTGTGGGAGGGCAGTTTGAAGTCACGCAAATAAAAGGGTTTGGCTCTTGGAAAAAAAACACGCGCGCACACGCAGTCGCACTCACACACTCTCGCCGAGCGGCCGAGCCTCGCCGTGTGCTCTCAAACCGTGCGTTATGAAGCGTGTGCCTGGATAATCATACCTGCCTGCAAGCCCCATCCCGTCCTGCCCTGTCCTGTCAGCAGCGTCTTCTCTTCTCCACTTTGGATTCTACTTTAGGATGAGTTTGGATATGCGCAAACGGGATGAAGAGAACCCTTTTCCTGCCCGCAGAAGTAAGATAAAATAGGGTTTCGTTGACACTGGAGTTAATCTTCTCATTCCCTATGAAGAAGTCAAAAGTAAGTGCGCCTTCTTTTCTTTTCTTTTCTTTTGAAGCCACGTGCGTTTGCTTAGCAGGGCAAGGACTGTAGAACAGCTCTCATCGTTAGTAGCACGGGTCACTGCATGCACAGGAAAGGGCTTCTTTAGCAACATGAGGTCTGCAGTAAGTGTTTTTCATCCGACTGCAAAGGCGATTTAGAGTTTAAGCTCTGCTGTTTCCACTACGCATGTAATGAGTTACCTAGTCTGTCTACTGGGGGGCTTCCTAATGGAGTGATGGAGCAGTCTGGACGATCTGGAAAGTTCACGCACGAGCTGCGCAAAAGCAGTGCACCCCTGGGTTGGGATGTTTACAAAATATGAAATGGCCAGCATATTAAGATTACGGTATGCACTTGAGGGGACACAGGCAAGAACTGACCCTCTGTTATTCTGAGCCGTATGAACTGATGGCTGGATGCTTGGGTGATGTAAGTGATTTCTGAGGCGGGTCTGGATGCCAGTGGTACGCTGTGCATCCCTGCCCTGGGTGGGCACATTCTAACGGGAGGATAGTAGTAGTCTGTGTTCTCCAGGGGATTTGGTGTAACTCCAGTGTTTTGGCTGGGTTTGCTGCGGGGCTCCAGGGCTCATTCTTCCAGGAGCCCTGGTGGCCTTCATGTCCATCTCAGGGTCCCACAGGCCAAGTGTGGTACATGACCAATTCAGCCCCTCTTTGGTGCCGGGGCTTGTGCCTTCAATGCATTTATCAGGACCCCGTATCTGGCGGAACCTGTCAGGAGGTTACATGGGACAGGTTTTGTGGGTGTTCAGGGTTGTGTTTTTTTTCCTTGTTGAATACCAGCAAAACCAAAGGCATGCGTTGCTTCTGGAATCTGGCACCCATGTAGAGCGGGCTGTCAGTGGATCACAAGAAAAGACGTAAGGGAGTAAATGTTGCAAAAGCGCTTTACTGATAATGATCTGGTTTGAATTTATAATCTTCTGGTGTTATTAGATGAATGGCTTCATTTTGAGCCTCATATATGTGTAAATTTTAATGTTTAAAGCTTAATGAGTTTCAGGCTATGAGGTGGACAAAAAAAGCTTTAATGATTTCAGTTTATACCTTCACATTTTGCATACTGGGAATAAAAGTTTTGCCATAAAATTTAAATATATATACTGAATATATAATTCAGTAGTTGTTTATAACTGCAAATAGTCTTGGGTGTCTTGTGTGTGTAGATACGTTCTTTATTTATTTGTTTGTTTGTTTGTTGGTTTGTTCATGTGTTTGTTTGTTTGTTTATGGCACTGCATGTGGGATTTATTATCTGCTCTAGTTGACACAGCAGGAAAACTAGGAGGAAAGGAAGTCCTGAAAACAGTCTGAAAATGTAGAAGCTCTGCTGGAAATCGCATTTAGCTCCTCAAAGGGCCTGTTAAGGAGTGTTTAGTACAGAGAGAACTTCGTTTACTCGTGCTCCGGGTTTAACTGGAGAGCAGCAGGGCGCTTGTCTTCAGGAGATTGTGCAAGATTACGACTCGGGGCCTTGTGAATGCTTTTACCTCCCTGCGCACTGTTGCTCCGGCCACGGGAAAGTCATTTTCACTCTGCCTGCTCCTGCCAGCGAGGTTAATGCTGACATGGAGTAGTGACTAGAGGGATTAATCGATCATCTCTCGATAAAAAATAAACAAACAAACAATAAACAAGAAAATAAAACTTCTCCCTTCACATCTCGACTGTTAGCAAGATGATTACGCATTTCCGAGATTCTGCATGGTGCGTTTTCATTGTTCGGGCTTTTTTCAAGGTTTTCCGATTACTTGATTAATCTGCGAAATAATCCGATTAATCGATTACTAATATAATGGATTGTGACAGCCCTAGACGGATTGCTTGGCTTTAGTAGTTTGCTTCACTTGACCCTTCTTTAGTCTGCGGGATATTAAGCAGACCGCAGTGCTACAGTAAGGGGCAGTAGGTCTTTTTTTCCGAGTGCCTATGTGGTTTTTACTGAGCCCCCTCAGGAGCGCTGCGGATGACAGAGTGACGAGGCGCACGGAGGCTGCTCATATTAAGAGCAAATATTTCTATACATGGCAAATTTACTGACTGCTAACCTACCTCCACCGCCAAAAAGAAATGGAGGGATTACGAAAGGGGCTGGGGAGACTTTATCCTGCAGCACCTGAAGATTTACTAGACGTAGCGGGGTCGGAGCTGGTGCCTGGCTCGTCTTGAGACAAGAAAACATCAGGCGCATAATTCGATATTTCCTGAGCCTTTAATGCGAAAGTCAGAAAGCTGACCACTCATGACTTCTCCAGCTGTAACGCCCCTGGAACCCCTTGCGGCCGCCGTTAGGCTACTGATGCACATTTAGACGCAGTTGGGAATTAGATTAGCTCGTTATGTGTGGATGGATTTATTGACTGAAATGAGGCAAGTAAGCACAGAGTCGGTTGCAAAGCCAGTGCCCAACCCAGTGTTCTGGACAGGCCAGCACGCAGGACACGCCTGCTATCAATGATGACCTTTTAAATACTGAGGTTAATTATTGGCCAGACGTCTAATGCAAAGCCTGCACATGATGGCCAGATCTTTCCTTGGAAAGGAATGGCAGATATGACGTAGAGTTCACGTAATAACCAACGTAATTGGCTCTGTTAAGTCACACAGGTTAGCTGGTCCTTTATGGCCTTTTGGCTTTTATTCCCTTTTTATTCCTGTAATAAACCAGTCATAATCTGGGCTGATTAACAGGTAGTCAGGCAGGTAGGGAAAGGTGAAGGAAAAGCAAGAGACTCCTGTATGCAAAAAAGCAAAGCTGGAAACAGCGATAAAGAAAAACCCCAGACGAAGATATGAATCACCACACTTAAAATCCCACAGTGTAAACATGCGGAAGGCCACCGTGGACCATGACCCTGTGGGCTCAAGACTTGGAACACGTTATTTCCTCATTATGTGTCACTGATCTAAGCTTTTTAGGGCATGTGTCGTTCTGCTGGCTTTCTCAGTCCACTGATACGTATCTAGTCGCTGATGATATATCTGCAGGGCCAGATTAAAAATAATAAATAATAAGAAGTTACTAAAATAGAAAGTTGCATGTGCTTCAGACAGTTATTTACTCAAGAAAATATTTGTTGGTTCCCATGTGGGAACAGCTGTGGGGCTATCGCAGAAATGGCTAATCTGCAGAAGCAGTATAGTTGGTGCTCATGTAGTTAGCGCCTTAGATCCCTCAGTAGACATATGTTGTACACATACGTTCTTCAAACAGTGGTTCCTTAAGGGGTTCTTTAGTAAAGACAATGGTTCTGATTGGAACTTTGAACCCCTCGAACAACTGCATGAGTGCATAAATGGTTCTCTGCATAGGTAGATGATGGGAAACCTTCTATATCTGATTCTTTAAGCCAATGAAATGGTTCTGTATTGCATCAATTAGGGTTCTACTGTAGTCTTCACATAAAATCCTTACATATTCAAAGAGGGGTGTGGCCTTATGTCTGTTCTACACATAAACACGTTTTTAACATTTTCTATGTCAACGTTATCCATATTTATGTATCCATTCTATTAGCAATTAGTATCTATTCGCTCTTGCTAACGTTCTTACATCATCGCATATGCAACGAATTAGCTCCAGGTATTACTTCCTGTGGAAATGATTTATTTGAAAGTATAAGCAAACTCAACTGGCTTTTATTCTAGAACCTTTCTATCTAGAACCCAAAATGTATAGCTTTTATAAAGCTACAGACGCTTACATATACATTCCATGTTAGAATCTTTCCTGTTGTTCCTGCAATTGTTCCTACGCAGCCCTTTTCTTTTAAAGTGGTGCAAGTGGACCAGCTCCAATGCTAAATTGGTCACAATGCGACTAAACCTGATAGCCACCCAATTTGCGCATACAGGAAAAGCTCATTGTGTCGGCTTATGTATTTACTTGAATAGTGTTTCACTGTCTCCCGTCAGTAACAGTGTCAAACTCTGGAAGCAAAATCCCCACACATGTTTGATCTTACTTGTGGCTCCAGGCGCTTCCACTAACTTCAAGGAGGCAATCACAATGACCTCGGATATCTTCAGACATGGAGGTCCCTCTGAAGAAGGTTCCGGCTATACACCAGGAGCTGGTTTCCCTAGGCCTGGATGAGGCCTAGTTTTGGGCTAATCTGCAGTGCCAATGTTGATAGGCCACTGCAAATCCCTCTTAGTTCTGGGCTCAGATTAATCTCTCTCTATTGAGAAAATGGAGGCTACCAGAGATGCAGTCCTTATCCTGGCTCTGAAAGTAATGACAGAGGGACCCCACTAACTGCCTGTCCAGCAAAGCTGATTTTCCAGTACGGTCAGGAGACAAATTCATCTGCACTGGGGATATGTTTTTGCACTTCCTGTAATAGGAAAAGGTAGAACTAAAACAGGTAGAGCTGATCCTAGACCTACTTGAAGCCTTCTGCTAGCGTAGCACGTAGCAGGAAGTGTGGTGTTAGTGCTGGGGCTCCGCGTTTGCATTAAGTTATTTACGTTATCTTAAGTTGACTGTTGGCAGTATTCCACTGATCAACTGATTTCCGAATGCCGTTCTCACACATGGCGCTGGGCTTGCATCTTCTTAGAATGCTAGTCAACATGTAAAGATAGATTCGGAGATAGAAACATAAGACAGATGTTTGGATATTGGGTTTTTGTCTGTTATCTGGGTTTACAGGATTATAAACACCATGTCTGCGTGCGACCACGCAGCAGGACAGAAGGACTGGATCATCTCACCTTTGCCACCTGTTACTTATTAGCTACTAAAAGGCCTCTGAAGTCCCTACGTTAGAGTGATTTGCACCAGTACACTAGTACAATAATACTAGTACCATGTTGTTTTGTGTTTACAACAGCAATCGCATTTTGCTTCAGCGTTCGTGGATATTTAACACCCACATGGCCTGGCTCGTTGCACTGCTGGCAAAACCTCTTAGAGCTCGCCACTTTTTAATATTAGGAGTTTTATAAGTTCTCTCCTTTTGCTCCCAGAATTCCTTGCTGCTTAACAGCCTTAGTGCTTTGGTGGACTGCCATGTGCAGCTATTTACTTCTCGGTTACGTGGCAACGGAAAGGCCTTCTCCCTCCAGATGAAGCGAACGCATTAAGCTATTGTTGATGCCCTCCACCCAGTCATAGTGTCCCTCTACATGAGCGATCCAGTAGCCAGATCATGTATCATTGGACTCAGGTGGCCTATTGGCTTCTAAAGTGGATGGAATAGGAACAAATGAGTTTGTTTTTTTCTTCTTCTTACTTTCTTTTTAAACCTCCCAACAAGAAACCTGAGAATGTTCACAGGCTTCAATGTCACTTACACTAGTGACGCGTTTTGGTCGGAAAGGACATTTCGGAATTTATGTTGCTTTATAATGCCTTTTTACTTGGTGCATTGTAAAATCCGGTTGTCAGATTGGAGTTATGCAAGGCCTCATCAAACCTTAAAACCTTAAAAGAGCCACTTCCATATAGCATTTGAGCACATTTAGCTAGTTCTGTTTTGCTCTCTGCGTCTTTCCAGTGTTGGGTTTAGTCGGGATAAGCTCCGGAGCATGGAATAAAACTATTACGGTGTACTTCAGAGCTCTCAGTTCACTCAAATGGTTTCTGTAAAAACGACCGCCTAGATTCCATTGTATTACCCCGGCTCGTCGTAATTCACTACAGCAGTTGTTTTCCATAGACCATGTCAGTATGACTTTCTTTTCTATTGTGCTTTTTCCCCTTTGTGTGATGTTCCACATGTCAATGGGGGGAAAAACTGCTTTTTTTTTTTTTTTTGGTACTCCACGTCGAATTTCTTTATGACTTGATCTCTTCTTGTATGATTTAGTTAAAGCTTCCCTCTCATGCTGTGACCACACACATTTGAAAGTGCCCTAGAGAACATTCATGTTTAAATCACAACTGCCCTTTCATTTACATCTGCACAAAAATAACACTGACTGTCAAGCAGAGGAAGTCATGTTTATGTCTATACGTACAGGGATCTAGGGGAAGCTTCATGTTTGTGGTGCTTTTTTTCAGGGGCTGTGTGCGAATGCGTGTATTCGCTGGATATGCGATACCATGTTGGGTCCTTTTTTTTGGGCAGTGTTTATTCAGTTAGTTGAAGGCCCTTTAAGTGCACCTGAATGGAAACAGACAGACAAAGTGCAATTTGCTGAAGCAAATTTGATTTAGCCACTTTTTGAGTGGACATGGGTCTCAGCATGTATCTCAGTTGCTGTAATGGTTATGCCAGTTTTCCGGCCACTGATGATGTTTGCACTCTCGCTGCTCGGGGATGAAGCTTCTTCTTCTTTCTTTTTTTTACCCCTTTTCTACGCCAAGAGACCCCCTGAGTCCTACTTATAAGTCCTGTGTGTGAAATCAGCGGAGCTATTTGACTTGTTTGTCAGTCTGAGACACTAAAGAGTATGAAGAAGCTAGTGCTAGCCAGAAGTGAATTAAGGCGTTCTGGGGCCCGGGGCTAAATCTATCTTGGCCCTCTGCCGCACCTCTGTCAACACAACCAGAGGTTCATCACGAAAGGGAAAGAAAAGAAAGTTAAATGTTGCTGTGCATCTGAATAGTCACATTAACACCTTCTCTGCTAGCGTAAGCTTACAAGTACAGGTTAAGTAAAATAAGCGGCATATGTAAACTGTATATGTAAAGCTTCACATAAGTGTTGTACAGTTTTATACAGCGGATGTACTGGAGCCTTGATTCAGTTTATTACACCGTTTAACATTAGAAAAGTACACACAAAAACTGTAGTTTATGGTGCCCTGACCCCTGCTATTCATTAACCAGAGGAAGACAAATGTTAGTCAAAACAAAAATGTACAACAATGTGCTTCAAGTACAGGTTAGGCTAGGTAAAATGAACCTGCGCTAATGTATACTGTAATCGTAACATCTGATCCAGTTTATTACACCATTTAACATTAGAAATGTATAACATTTAAGCTAATACTAGTCACTTAATACTAGTCATGCTTACAATTACATTATCCAGAAGCTAACATGCAAATAACAATACAGTTATACAACATGCTGCAATACATTATCCAGAAGGCTAACATGCTAGTCATTATAAATATACAACAATATGCTTCAGTACTCTATCAAAAAGCTAGCAAGCTAATCACAATACAAAAGAAAATGACAATATGCTGCAATACACTATTCAGAAGCTAGCACGCTAGTAATCAAATATATAACAATATGCTTCAGTACACGAATAGGAAACAACCATGCTAATCATGATATAAATTTGCAACAGAATGCTTCAGGACACTATCCTGAAGCTAACTAGTTATGATAAAAATATACAATAATATACTTCAAAACATCGCCCAGAAGCTAACTCGCTAACTATGATACAACTATACAATATGCTGCAGTATACTGTGCGGAAGCTAACATGCTAGGCACAATAAAAATATTTAATCATATGCTTGAATGCACTATCCAGAAGCTAACATGCTAATAAAGATGAAAATATGAACCAATATGCTACAATACATTGTCCAGAAGCTAACGTGCTAATAAAGATGAAAATATGAACCAATATGCTACAATACATTGTCCAGAAGCTAACGTGCTAATAAAGATGAAAATATGAACCAGTATGCTTCAATACATTGTCCAGAAGCTAACATGTTCATTATAGTCCAAATATACAATAAGCTGCAATACACTGTGTGGAAGCTAACATGCTAGTCACAATAAAAATATTTAACCATATGCTTGAATGCACTATCCAGAAGCTAACATGCTAATAAAGATGCAAATATGCACCAATATGTTGTCCAGAAGCTAAATATACTATGCGGAAGCTAACATGCTAGTCACAATAAAAATATCTACGATATGCGATGTTTAATACTGACATACAAACAAAAAACCCCATCTAAATAAACAATCACATCACATGATCCTCCTCTGTTAGCCTAACCCTAGCCCTAACCCACACGGTAGCAAGTAGGCCAAGTCATAAAGTTGACACTAAAAGGACAAATTTATTGTCAGCGAGCGCGTATTCTCCGGTCAGTTTGATTACTATTCCATTGACCTCGCAGTGCATTCTAGTGGCCAGGACTGTAAACCCGTTTGGGTTATTGGTGTTTGCTAGCGTGCGCGCAACAGAAACATCTGTCATGGATGCTCTGGCTGCTTTTGCAGTGCAGTGATTTACAACTTGATTTCCCTTCAAAGTAACAGCTGTCCAAACATTAAAGGAGATGCTTCGCTCGCAAGTCGCTCGCGCTAACACGGGCTGATTACTGGCAGTGGCGTTACGGCTAGGCTCTGTTTTTGTCAATGAGATTATGCCGTGAATGAAGCATTGTTTGCCATGAATTCAGCGCTGTGTCTGGAGAGCTCGCTAAGTTAATGATCCCTAACGATCAAAGCGTCCGCTGTTGCTGAACCAGGCACTTATCTGCTTCTGGAGCTCGGAGGGTTACTGCTGAACATCATCTTACAGATAGACAAAAGGGCGGAAAAGTGAAACTCTTGCTTTCCCATGTTATCTCAGTCCACATCAGCTTCTGTGCACTTACTTAGCCCGAGATAGCGTTGTGGCCCGAGGGTCTTTGTTGCCCAATTTGAACTGAGAGCTTGGGGCAGGAAAACAAACAAAAAATAACTAAATGGAATTCCTGTTTCTTCTGAGAACATGGCTGCTCGGATTTCTCTCATGTTCCTTGTTGCTTTCTTCTTTCAGCCAGCACGACTTGTTTCAGTGCTGTCTCTCGAGCCAATGCTGAAAGATCTCATGCCACTGAGGATTCCCTCAAGGCAGGTCCATATTCCTCATGTGTATGATACTGTGAATCCAAGTGTCATAGAGCAGCAGGCCCGAGCAGGCAGGCAGGCAGGGAGGCAGGGAGTCAAGGCAAGTCATTCTGGTGGCCATAAAACCAATCCCACATATGAAATGAAATGTAATTGCATGGACAGGTGACATGTAGCTGTATGTAATTTATGGTTCTTCTGGGGAAAAGGCCTGACTATGCATATATATCCATGATAAGCAGAACAGACACTAATCATTTACCTAACAAGTTTGATATCCATCTTTCCAGTGTAGTTGTAATTTGCAGGGAAACAAATGGAGCCCTGTGCTCTTTTGCTCTCTTCATTCCCTCTCCTGGGCCTTTTGTTTCGCCCGCTTGACCCTGTCAGTGCCTGCGTTTAAGTGCTCGGCCTCGCTCGATTTATGGCTGTTAAAAATTCCAAGGAAACTGAAATTGAACTTCTCCTGCAGTCAAACGGGTGACAAGCACGGGTTCTGTGTTTCATTCTTGCCTGCTGCTTCTTCAGTTATGGTCTTGTTAAAAGCTGTCTAGTACGCTCTGATGGCCGTTCTGGATCACACCCCCACCAGCACAGCCGTAGATTTATGCGGGACCGTTAACTGTTCCGTCTGGAACTGTACTGAGTGCGATCTATGAGTAAGGAATACCTTCATATATAGTCCCTCAGGAACTCGCCTGCCAGATTGCAAACCACTGCCCATATCCATAGCAGATGGATGGAGTGGGTCACTGCTGGTCTTAGATCAGGGAACATATATGGAAGGAGCCACTGATCATAGATACAGTAATGTTTGCCCTTCTGTCAAGCTAGCACATGTTTCTTATGCCGGGCTGTCGCTCTCTCTTCTGGTCTCTTTTTCTCCCTTTCATTTGTTAATGTCTGACAAGTTTATGGTTTATGGCATAGCGGGCCTGTTTGCAAGGAGTCCAATAAAGTACCAGATGCTGATATTGCCTAGCACGGGTTATTTATTTGCAGGAGATGCAACCGACTGAATCAAATGACCTTTAAGTTCACCACTTACTAAACGAAGTGACATGGAAGCGCTGCTGAGCAGGCCATGTGTTGTTATATGGGCACTCTTGAGTTTAGAAGACGCGTCCACATAAGTGCTGTGTTTTATTCGTTCGGTCAGTAAAGCTGTTTACAGCAGTCCGCCCCCTGTACATAACTTGGCGTGACTTCCTCCACCGACATTAATGTGGCTTACGTTCAGACCGGACATCTCCCACTGCGGGGACTTGAAAGTCCAGTCTGGCTTGCGTTTACATTGCCTTATTGCTGGAATTACCGACTTACAACACACTTGGCATTCAAAGACATATCGTTTCACTAGCAGGGTCGCTGTACCCTCGTATCTCCATTGACTGCCTATGTGTTTGGTAGGTTTAAGGAAAAAGACATGCACCATGATTAAGGCGTCCGTCAGACATCTCATCTGGAACTGGGTTTTCAATATACAGCCTATTTGCACTACGCTCTATTAGAAGATGTGTTCGCGTTTCTGATCGTTCCGGTTTTCCCTGTAGGATATACTGTCTGTGATTCGGAGGCCTTGTGTTATTTCTATGCATGTTTAAATCGCATATGCACAGCCCCGCTGCAAGGAAATCCTTGGCGCTCTTCCCACCTAAATAAAAGTTAATATAAAACAAATAGGCCTGGTGTTCAATAATCTGTTATGCTGAAAGGAATGAAATGTGTTCTCAGCGCTTCATGTCACGTAATGCTTCTTTTCCCTCCGTGAAGAGCAGTCTTCCAATACGTCCTGTTTATTAAACGTTGGGATGAAGTGAAGAGAATGTTTTTAATTGTATTTTAATAAAATGGCTTAGCTTTGTGCTGTATCGTGCAACGGTCCGAGACCATTCCATGTTCAGACTTCCAAGTGATTCATTTTCCAGATGACGCATGTGAGGAGATTAGATGCGAGATAATCCACTTGCATGAAGAAAAGGAGCGTCAAAGGAAATGATACGAAAAAGAAGGGGGCTTTTGACAGATACGAAAAACTGATACAGAAAAGATGGAGGTGACAACCACGCGAGACCTGGTGGATCGCCAGAACCATCCCCAACGGATGAACAGTTAAGCCTTCTTCTTTCAGAGAGACGGGAGAACTTCAGGCTCCACTCCTCCTTCAGATCTGATAACATCCACAGGTGTTTCTGTTCGTCTTTCCTTGTGACACCCCTCAATGCTTTGGGTGTGAAAGATGCCTGATGTCTGAACTGACCTCCCCAGAGTCCAGACCTCAAGATCACTAAATGTCTATGAGATTGGTTCATGAGAAGACGGAATAGACCTGCAAGTTAGATTGGGTTTTTGAGGTTCTTGTGTACTCACTGGACATTCTGACAGGAAACAATGTAATACAAACGAAAGGTGGTCTCCGAATTTTGAATCTGCAAACACTGCTAGTTAATTTATGCCTGACAATTCCGGCATTGCCACATACCGCACCACCTTCAGATAAACCAGTTACCCATCACCTGAACTTAGTCACCCTGTGTTCTTTACCAACACTTTGATGACTAGTATGACTTTGTTTATTTTCACAACGTTCCAGATGGATTATTACAGAAATAATATCTGAGGAGCTGTTTCTCAATCACACCCTTTAGTTTTTTTTGCACGCGCCAGATGCACAAATCAAGCACAGACCGTCAGGCCGAACCAGTTCTCAGAAAAAAAGAACCCAAAGCAGCATGCTTGAGAAGTCAGGAAGATGAATGTACTTTGCAGTCATGGGTTTGCTACATCGGTGTACATCACAGGACATACAAACTAGACTGCCGTAGGGTGAATGTGACGCTCAGGCATTGCGGTACAAGACCTTGGAAAATAGAGAGTCTATACCCGAAGCTGGATTTGTGCCTCATGTAGATTTGACCCCCCTGGTCCCTTCATTCCCACCCCCAGTTTCCAGGACTTGCTAGCTAGTAGCACGATGGCAGGCCTATGTAAACTGCCCAAAAGTGGACGTATCATGAAATTCCCACGAAGTTGTTCTCGAGAACGTGTTTATTTCGTATTGGTTCATGGCACCGCTCTGACAGAACGTGAAATCAACCTCCCAGATATCTGTTTGGCCTAACTTCCAGCTTTTGGCCCTGCAGACTATTGTACTGAAAGCATATTTGACAAATTTCACAAGCGTGAAATGCAAAGTTTTAGGAACACATTGCATTTTCAGCACAGAGCTCAGCGCCCCCAGAGAAAGTCCCAGTTGTGGCGAACGATGTGCAATTTTTTGGCATGAAATAAGCAAACGCTGTAAAACACTGGAGCTGCCTGCATTCATGACAACCGCAAAACTTGACAAAAAGGAAAAGATAATGTGTTGGCAACAGCACGGAGACTTTTTATTGTTAGCTGCATGAGAGTGGCTTAGCGTGCTCAGTTGCTACCCAGTCTTGCCATGCTCGGTGATAATATACGATAATCTAAGCTTTACTGCCAATTAAAATGTTAAAAACCTGTTTTTTTCCAACTGGGCCAACTTTCTGTCTGATATTACATCATATTAACTGGAATCATACTATTTTATGCAACTGCGTGCGAGACGTGTGACTAACTCAACTCTGATATCATCAAGATGTGACGAGTAGTAGACAGTGCGGAGGCTTCTGTTGACAATCAGTGTTTGTCCAGCTGAAAGTCAAGTGGGAAGTGCTACTGAACTGCTAAGAGGTTCCAGCTGCATTCACTGTGTATGAACAGGCTATGCGGTGGGCTAAATCTAAATTTGGTCCAAGTTATCTGAGTTTGAGTGGAAAACAGAGTCGTCTACAGTTGTCCTACAGTTTCATTCGGATTGCTGTGCGTTCCCTGTATTCGTGCCTCTGTGGAAACAGCAAGAGTCACGGGCCAATGGCCATGCTAGGGCAGTCGCTGGTTTGCATATGGCACAATACGCATATCGCGGTGACTATAAAGCTTATCTTCTCCTTGGCAGATTTACAATTATGTTCTCTAACAAAGCCTTAGGGAGCTCTGGCCTTCAAAGTAGTTCTGAGGACTTTTCTAGAGGGGCTCTCCAGCTTGTAGTACCATCAAGCCCTCCATCCCCTTCTTTCCTATTACGCTCTTATGAAGTTTGAGTGGGATCGTCGACTAATCAGGTTTAAGAGCAAATCTGGGCCATGTTATGTAACGCGCTGGGGATCATAGGTCTGTAAAGAGCAGTAACAGAGGAAGGGCATTAGGCCTAAGCTGCTGTGAGGCAATCTCGGCTTCAGCAAACAAAAAGGATTCAGTAGGCCGAGAGAAAAAAACAAACAAAACATAAACTGACCACTGGTTTCGCTTAGACGGGGCCGGCTGCGTTGGCAGGCGCAGAAAGTTATTTAGTGTAATCAATTAGCATGTAAATGTATTTATGAAGAACTCGTAGCGCCTGCTGCGTTTACGGTGAACCCGACAGATGCGGTGCCAGGAAATAGGCTAGAGACTGTTTGTAATCAAAGCCTAATTGCATGGCCTTGCTGCGTGTCGATGAGATGATTAAGCCTCATTTGAACAGCCCATCAAAAGTTCTCATAGTGTTGTTTTGTTTTGTTGTTTTTTCCAGATTTGGATACGCACCTGTGTCCATTTATTACTCTACATCACAGTTGCTGCCTATTCCAGTGAAATCGGAAACCCCATAACAGATGACATCAGGAAAATTTCATTGCTGGTAAGAACTTGACTCGGAGTTCCGAGTGTCAAGCGTGCGCTTTGTTCCAAGCTTGTGCAACAGAAAGCAATCAGTGAGCACCGTAGTGAGTGTCTCTGAGGTCCATACTTTTGACGGACGGCTCAAATGGCTTTCATATGTTGCAGGGGAAAGGTATGGATCCTATTGCTTCAAAGAGGGATTACCGTGTCAGATATGGAACTAATGCTCGAAGAACAAAGGCAGGGCTGATTCGGGGAAAATCATGCCTTCTCTGGAGCATTTATTGCATTAAAGCGTTGCCAGTATGAAAGGGAAAGTTAGACTGAAAGAGCTTCTATCGGCGGTGTTGACAGTCTGCTTCTGCGTAACTCGTAGTTATGTAAGGTGTAGCGTTCAGCCTTCCTACTAACGCGCTTGGTTCCAGCCTTTGAAGTTGTTGTTTCCCATTCCTTCTGAATGTGTTGCTTATTCTATTAACTTATTTATTGACTTACCGAGTCTGTTGTCGTACCATCTTATATAAAGCAACAGCGTCAGATCTCACTGTCTGAATTCATCCTGATGTCCATTACCCGTAGGCTGTGCAGTCGATTACATTATGGTCTGTGTGGTCACATTTTATGACTCATCTGCATCAGTCTTGATTTTGTATGCAGCCAAAGTTTGCAGGACTGCCCTGATTCCATTGTTTACAACAGTAGCAGCAGATGATTAATTGACAGCATTAGTTTTACTGCAACGGTAAATGGCTTTAACCACAAAATGCCTGCACAGCACCCTTATGCAATGGCTTGCACAAGAAACTCTTTCAAGGCACTTTCTGCGAATCAGGTTCAATTCAGGTTTAATATGGCGCTGTCCCACCAAACATTGAGCCTCCCTGTGAAATATATGCATTCAATTTTACAGTAACACCATAATCACAATCTTCTTTGGTTTGTTTCCATGCAAATTCATGCTAAAAGAATGATTTCTCTATTATCGTATTTCACCAAAAAGCCATTTTAACCTGCGTCACATATTTATGTGTAATCCTGTTACTTAAACATCTACCCCATCATAAAAACATAGAGCATTCTGTTTATGATGGTTCCGAAATTTGCATCATCTTGTTGTTTTCTGCAGAATGACCATCAGAAGGGTCAGTAAAAAATGATTTGGCTGCTTGGGTAAAGCTAGCTCATTTAACCCTGTTAGCAAATAATTATTTATTATACATATATTATACATAGAAATGACAGAAATACTTTGGTATTTATGTGAAAAGTTCAAAAAGCATTACATGCATTGCTTGCTAGAAAATAATGAATTCAGTTAGCTTGCTTTTAAATTCCATTTCTTTTTCCTAAACAAAATAAAAGGTTTTGCAAAAATCCTATACACATTTCCCATATGGAAATCATAAATATGCCAATTTACTATATAGGCAATTATACTAATTTACTATACTATGGATCAAGAAGATATTATTAGTATATTATTATGTATTAGCGTATATATATATATATATATGTGCATAGTATATGGATCACACCTATATGTTTAATGTGGGGGTAAATACATGGATGCATAAAATATAGATTATACATATACTGTATGTTGGATTTGTATCTGATGCAAACACAGACTAAAGCAAACATCCGTAAGCAATAAATTCCATTCATAGTACATTTACTCTATGACATAATTGTACTTTATGATATAATTGTTTACTGTGTTACTGAATGTGATGCATAAATGTTTGTATATGTTGATATACAGCTGGAATATAGCATGTCCCATGTTTGAAAACTGCCAGGTTAAAAGTTAAGCTAGTATATTAGTCAGTACATGTCAGAATATAGGAAAGCCCACATAACCCAATATTTTCTGTAAATGAAGCACTTTGTTTAGGCACCAAAAACGTACATGCTTAAAGAGTTTAAGGCCTAAAATGAACTTGTTTATGGAAAGTTGCACCTAAAAGAGTTTGGAATGTTTAGACTACCACCCACATAGTAATGGCAGCTAAAAGTCAACAGGGTTGTAGCTAGTGTTGATGCACTTAAAAGTTTTTTTTTTTCTTCGCTAATTACTCATGAATACTTCTGCCTTTTGTTACATTTAATACCAAGGGACGTTATAAATTGTGTGGTAGCTTTAGCAACAAGCATACTTTACGAGTACATGGAAGTTGTTAGCTAATAGTTAACATGCCCTTGGATCTCAGTTCACAAGGAGAGCAAGACGCACGCGTTAGCAGACAGGTATGTGCTTTTTGTTTCAAGCTTGGTACCTGTTAAAAGAGCTCTGGTACACGTGCCGCTCTCTCTCCCACATGAGTTAAAAATTAGAAAAAGCTGTTATTATGATGAACATTGGCCTTACAATTGTGTTCTTTGTCTCTTCCTCAGAAGCAGAATATTCCGAAAGATTACAAGATCACAGTACATTATTTACCTAAAGAAGTGGTAAGTCATTAAACTGTATTACTGCTTATACCATTGAAGTTAGTATTGTTTTATGAGGATTCCTCAGTGTTGATCGCTAAATAAGAACCCGTTCTCCCCTTCAGAGTGGAATGTGCTGGGTGAAGCTAAATGTATTCCACTTGGAGGAGAGCTTAAAAGTCCTGGCCCAGAAGTTTGGGAACATTTCCTCCAACAAAGATAATATAGGAACCTTCGTTCAAATGTTGCGCGAGATCCGGTATCACATCGGAAACGGCTTGGTGAGTTGGCATTTCACTATAACTTGGATGACTGCTAAATTATTCTAATGATCACCGTGTATTTTAGGTATATGTTAACTGTTCAAATATCATGATATAATACTAATAATAAATCACTATGTATTTACAGTATTAGGGATGTACGGATACATACAAACCTGGAATTTGATTTAGTTGCTGGTGGTGTCCAGTAGCCAGTAATGGTATTTTATGTTTCCTTGATTGGTTAAAATCGCAGTGTAAATGATTCTAATGGTAATGGTCTAACAGGTCCTCTGGCCTAATTCCAGAATTTTTTTTATTATTATTTTTTAATGGTAGCCATTAGGTTAAGCCAATACCCATTGGGATACAATTACCATCACATTTTATTCGGAATGGTTCTAATAAATTTAACTGATGTTTTTTTTTTTTTTTTTTTGATAAAGCTAAAATAAGAAGTAGCTGTAGATGTGCCTTTTAATGTATCAATTTCCTGAATAAGTACACAGTATAATGTACACTATGTAAAACAAAAGCTGTACTTTATAGTGTCTGATCTAACTACAATTTACTATGTTAACCCCAAACTAGCATATTGGCTCAAGATATGTTAACCCCAAACTAGCATACTGTCTCAAGCTAATATGTTAACCCCAATCTAATATACTGGCTCAAGATGATATCTGTACTTCCAGCTAGCATGCTGACTCAAGCTAATATGTTAACCCTAAACTAGCATACTGTCTCAATATGATATGTTAACCCCAAACTAGCATACTAGCTCAAGATGATATCTGTACCCTGAGCTAGCATACTGGCTCAAGCTAATATGTACCCTACCTAATATACCCTACACAGAGCAACATGTTAGTCACAATACAATAGCATATGTGCTGGATTTACACAGCGTTTTCAGATAAAGTTTGGGCCTTGGCCCTTTTTTTTGGATTTTGATCCTAATCACATTTCCTTGTAACTACATCTTATCAAGAATCTAGTCAGATAATCTAGATAACCTTTAACTTGTTCAAGGACAATAATCATGGTCACTCAATGCCAGACAGTTAAACAATGCGGGAGATTGTACAGCATTGTACAGACATGTTTTACAATTTGCTAGTTCTTAAAAAATGTTAAAAATGCCCATGAATTTGCATCATTCTAGATATGGTATCTCCTAAGTGGTTGTATGCTGGCTGCACCAGATAAAGTTCAAGCTAGCTCTACGTTAAAGTTAGCTGTAAGTTAGCTGTGGATTTCTGCATTCTGGAATGTTCTATTAGTTCGGTTAAGATCTTGAGGAAATACAGCTTTTAGTAGCAGGTAGTCCATGTAGTGGAGGAACAGATACGAATGTGTATTCTGGCTAATCTTGATATTCGGAAATCCAGTTACCAGTAGTTTAAAAGTGTAAACGTTTTAATACTGAAAAACAGTCGAGGACGGTCCCTGTTTAGATTAGCTAATGGGCTAAAGCTAACCGATGTAACACTGGCTGCTGCTAAGGAGACGCTGTCTTTTATACAATGTCTTTTTTTCCCTTTAGTGGACGATGTATCAGTGTGGAAATGTAGGTTCATTGTTTCTGGAACCTGGCTAACATCAACTAGAGCAGCCTGGTTAGCATAGATGGCGACAATGCCAAACCACAAATGGCTTGTTCAGATTCAGGTGCTCCTGTTTGTTGGTAGCAAAGTGTATTCTCATTTGGCTGCTAGCGAAGATCTAACCAAGAGTTTAGCATAGATTTTGTAGATTCATGTCTTGGCTGTCGCCTGTTTTACCCAGGAGCAGTTTCACACATTAATGTACTTGGCAGCATTTCTAGCATGAATCACAATGATTTTGGTTTTGTTGGTACAGGTTTTGCAATGCCAACAATGTTCTTGATTTCCAATTTCCTAAACATATTTCTGCAAGTACTTGCAGCACCTGATTGGGTGACCAGCTTAACCATCTTAGATTAGCAAATCATGCATGCTCTTTTAAGGGGTATGAGGACAAAGGTATACAGTAGGGAGGTGACTTCAAAGAGAACATAGTTTGAGAAAAGAAAGGTGAACCTCATTTTCTTAGCCTGGTTTAGGCACATCCCAGAGTTGATCCTAGAGATTAAGTTAGCAGGGGAGAGGAAGACTGAGCAATCCTTCGGTGAGAACAGGAGCTGTTAACAGTGCTTACTTACCCGGGTGTAGAAGATCTTATATTTGATAAAGCCTAATGACTGAGAACAAAGCATCACATGCACAGATTAGACTTTACGGAAACCGAGGTTCCAGCGTGAGAAAATTAGGACTGGTCTGTATTCAACATGCTGTTTTTCAATATTGGAATCATCTGCGAGTCTGGGCTGGCGTCCAGCTTGGTGCAGGCCTGGGGAACATTTCTTCCTTTAAAAAGCACTTCATGAAAGAATGCTTCACCCAAAAATGCTATTATGCCGGACAACGAAAGAAAGCTTGCAGAGGCTTTTCAGCATGATCTCATTTGAGTAATATTAATCAGCCTTTCATTCATTCAACCTAAGCTAGTTTTGGGCAAGATTTGATGCGTCCAACTACCAAAAACTATTGCTGACTTCCTTTTGCAAATTTCAACAGTGCAATAGTGCAGTACTTTTTTGTGGGATTGTCACGGCAACTCTGATGGAAGGAGCGTTTACTATGCAACGGCTCAAACCATTTTACAAGAAATAGCATGATGGCTGTAAAACATTATCCCTATAACACAACAAACAGACCGTATTAAACACAGACTGGCTTAATTACGTTGGCGTTAATGTGGCCTGAATTCAGATGACTGACAACAACCATGCACTATAAACCGATTACTGCTTTTAGTGGGTGCCATATGAGCAGAAGGGCAGTATTGGTTGGGTCAAAGCTCACACCCTGTAGCTGCTTGATTGATCAGATCGTACACAGTATCACCTTCTTCAATGTACAGTCAAGTCACGTTACTATGACCACATTCTTTGTGGCATTCTCTGGGCCCATTCATCCATGTTGCAGGCTCTCTCAGGCCATTTGGGTATAAATCTGTCCTTGCAGATCACATACACCCACGTGTCTTCCCTGGGGCGGATGGAATCTTCCAGCAAGACAATGCAACATGTCACATGGCTCGAAATGTCCGATACTAGTCGGAGGAGCATGACCGAGGATTCCAAGTACTAGACCTGAGGCCAATTGAGCATCCGTGGAACCATCTTGATCTTTGTGTTTGATTTACGGATCCCCCACCACGTACCCGCCAGCAGCTGTAGGACGCACTGCAGCCAGCATGACTCCAGATTCCTGGAACAACCAACCAGTACCTTACTGAGTCACTCCCAGCCCGTGTAGCTGCTGTCCATGATGCACACAGAGATTACTCTGGATAATATCGGTCATAGTAATTTGACTTGACTGTGTAAATTAGCATCTTGACCCAACTTATTAACCATATTTTGTTATTATTTTATCCATAACAAATAAAGACTATATGCATACAACCTCATACAATTATAGATTAATTAGAATACCTAACAGCAAAGTAAGAGCAGTGTGCTGTTCATGGACTAAGCTTTGTCCAGGAGGATTATGTATCTTGACAGCAACAACCTATGCTTTGTAACATGTTTGGCCAAACATGGATTTCCTCATTATTATTAGACTATTGATTGTATGTTACGGTTAGTATTAAAAATAAATACTATATTATTTAGCAATAATCCAGTTGAAGCCATTCCCAGCTTAACTCTTAACCATTGTTCATGGTGGATCATCACATGAAAGAGCCAGAACACCCTTTTGTTGTAAGTTAAATAACCTCTATTGAAATCTCGACATCGAAATCCAGCATTAATAGAATGTATCTATTTTCTGTAAAGGCGGCCATTACGGTAATCTCACTGAGCTGCTCCACCCACACCTACTCGCCTCTTATAAACAAATAAGATCCGATTTGATTATTGTCAGTGCATGCCTAATCACATCAACGGATTATGTATTCATTCAAACTCCACACCTTTTTTCAAAACAATTCCATGCCATGCCAGGTTAGCGCCTGCATCACCGGGTACACAAATATTAACGAAACATAGGTCTGCCTCACCCATGCACCCAAGTGCTGCAGTCTTGCCGCTTAGTTTTGAGCTTGCAGTGATTATCGTCAGAACAGGGCCATTACTGCAGCACGGTTAGGCAGTAAATGCGTGCTGGGCACAGCCCACTGCACAGAGTGTGTTGGCTGTTTCAGCACACGAGAATTTTTTTCTATCTTTGCCATCATAAACGAGTGTTTTCCTGGCACCAATCTGACTGTGTTTTCCTCTCTCCTTCAGGAGGACGCCGTGCAAGAGTTTGACTGCCACTACAGAGAGGAGAAGTGGCTCACAGGACAATACTTTGAATTTGTGGAAGATTTTTTCAATACTGCCAATTCTTCGAGAGAAGATGTAGACTGTGAACCTCCGCCGTGTCCCACGACACCAAAAACAACAATAACGACGACGATAACGACGACAGTGTCGACACACCATTATACGAGAGGTAAAGAGACGATCGGTACATCAATTTCATAACACACCAACATGGCTTCAATGGTCAGGGCCCCCTCAGGACAGGTATTATTCGGTTGGTGGATCAGTCTCAGCACCGCAGTGACACTGACCTGGTGCTGGTGTGAGTGGATCAGACACAGCAGTGCTGCTGGAGTCCACTGCATGCTGCCCCTTGTTGGTCCACCTTGTAGATGTACAGTCAGAGACGATAGCTCATCAGCTGCTGCACAGTGCAGTGTTGGCCATCCTCTAGTCCTCCATCAGTTGAGCTGCTGCCCTCAGGGGACTCGTGGCTGAACAGCACCCTGAGGGCAGCAGCTCAACTGATGTAGGACTAGAGCTGCTGCCCTCAGGGCGCTGTTGGCTGAATAGTTTTGTTTGGTGGACGATTCTCAGTCCAGCAGCAACACTGAGGTCTTTAAACACTGTTCCACTCCTGCCAGCACAACATACACCAACACACTACCGTCAGTCATCGCAGTGCTGAGAATGACCCACCATCCACATAATATCTGCTGTGTTGAGTTCCTGACCATTGAAAACCAGTGTTAAAGGGGGATAGCAAAGTATACAGAAGAACAGATTCACTACAGTGTGTAATTGTAGAACTACAAAGGGCTCCTATCTGGTAGGTAGAGCTGATGAAATAGACGATGAGAATACATAAAAATAGAGAGTAAACAGAATTAACACTACTGTCTTTGTAATGCAATGTTTAGTTGGTCATGTTATGCTTTTCGTGGAGTGAATTATCGTGATATGGAATCCTGCTTGGCCCTAAATATAACATATGTCAGTGTTGTGGAACAGTATTTCCAATATGGCAACTTTATAGGAGAAGACTGTTCACAAATAACGATTATTAATTAATAAATAAAAACCCAAATGTGGCCACACAAGCTTTTGTTCTGTCATTGCCAATTGTTATCTGAGATAACTAGAGACATCACGTTAGTGGTTTTGTATCATTTGAGTCATTGGTGCAATGAACAAATGGCCCATTGTATAAGAAACCTTGACAACACAATTGTAGACGTTCACCATCTACGTATTGTCACTCATCCGGGTATCGCATGTTTGCTTACATGTGTGTATGTGTCGGTAACTGTCCTGAGCGGCACCTTTTCAAACCCACCTGCCAAACAAAACATGAACTGCAGCACGTTTTTTGTCAGCCCCATTATGGCCGTGCTCAGCTGAGCTTCAAAACCTTGCTCCGTTCCCCAGTGGACCACATGAAAAGAAGAAAAGAGCCGGCACACAATTGTCGATGTGTTGATTACAGAGCAATCTTCTGATCTTCCCAAGCACGGCCTCTTTCTCCACGAGAGCGGACACATCAGATCTTTTGTGGCATGGAAAGAAAAGGGGGCCGTGATGGACTCTTTACCCACTCACAAAGAGGCGTTTTCATCTAAGTGTATTAACGCTCCACCCTTTCTTTTCTCCCCGTCTCTCTCCCTCTCTCTGTCTGTCTGCATTACAGGTAGTTCAACTGCTGAGGAAGGTGAGTCATCACACAAATCTAAGAGCGGACATTTCTGTGAAAAAAAAAAAAAACACAAGCATACTGTGGTCGCAAATTCTTGTAACTCATGACCACAAGTCATTGTATTGTGGGGAAGTGTTCCAAAACATGTAGCCACAAGTTTGTGTTTCAGGAAAACTTTGTCACCAGTTTTAGCCACACAGTAACAGCTTGTGGCCAAAACAGAAAAAAAAAAAAAATCATTATCTAGACATTGACCTTCAGCTCAGTAATCGGCGGCCACTGACCGCCAGGGTGGCACTTAGCTCTCTTGGCAGCATCTCTGCAGATTTGCTCTGTTTATCCGGCCGTCTGCAAGGTCAATCCCTCTGGACTTCCAAAGGAAAGTCAACTTAGCCCTACCTGATCAGGCTCCTGTCTCGAGATTCAGAGAGACAGGCGAGAGCCGTTATCAGAGCGAGCAAGCCAAACGCTGACGCATATCCGCTTTACTTGCAGGGAATACAAATCAGAGGATTCTCCCCGAGGTGCTGGAGAGGAGCCTCCTGTCTCTTCTCTTCATTCCTCTCATCGCTCTGACATTCCTGCTCATCTGGAAGGTGTGTAATTCTTCCCAAATGCAGGCATTCTAGGATTTCTTCCCATCTCACTCACTCAGAAAGGGTTACATTTCAAGTGCATGATTGTTTTATGTGAGTTCATTTGCACACATGTTTATGAATACTTTATAGCAGGTACCAAAAACTCATATACATCACTCAGTAACTACTACAAAACTTATAGTAGGGAATTGTGAGGGAAAGGGGATGAAGGTTATGAGTTAACTTTTTTATTTTTTTCTTTACGCAGGTCAAATCCAGAAGGAACGCCCCTCCAGCGGATAGAAGTCCAGAAAGCCCCCCGCTGTATATTGAAGCTGAGCCCAGTGCACCGCCATTAGATGATGTATCTGAAAAGTAATGACCAATAACTTGCTGAACTGCTAGGAGCAGAGATCTTTGAACAGCAGACCTTGAATCCAGTTTCCTACCGTTTCATAAGGAACTGAATTATGGATGTAACTGATTGGCCACCTTGCTTCATACCTTGCACTGGCTTTTGAAAACTCCAGGACAAGAAACTGGATTCAAGGTTCAGATTTGGAGGAAGACCTCAGGGTTAGAGTAAACAGTGAGAGTAGTAATCACTGGTATGTGCATTCACCACATGCTTTTCTTTTGTGTGTCTACCACAGGAACAGATTAAACATGATCAGGGAGGTGTAAATCATGTGTCTTCATCACTACCGGTGAGATATGTTTCCAGATGCTACTCCCTGTAGGCTGTTAGCAGCTGTATGTACACTGTGGGACATAAAACCAGACTGTTGTAGATGCACGATGAGCCCATAATGACTGAGATATTATTTATCTTTCAATAACCTCATAAATTCGACAAATATTTTCTAGTGTGTAGTACAGTGCAGTGTTCAGTGCAGTGTTCAAATATTTTCTAGTGTGTAGTACAGTGCAGTGTTCAGTGCAGTGTTCAAATATTTTCTAGTGTGTAGTACAGTGCAGTGTTCAGTGCAGTGTTCAAATATTTTCTAGTGTGTAGTACAGTGAAGTGTTCAGTGCGGTGTTCAAATATTTTCTAGTGTGTAGTACAGTGGAGTGTTCAGTGCAGTGTTCAAATATTTTCTAGTGTGTAGTACAGTGGAGTGTTCAGTGCAGTGTTCAAATATTTTCTAGTGTGTAGTACAGTGGAGTGTTCAGTGCAGTGTTCAAATACAGTGTGTAGTACAGTGGAGTGTTCAGTGCAGTGTTCAAATATTTTCTAGTGTGTAGTACAGGGGAGTGTTCAGTGCAGTGTTCAAATATTTTTTAGTGTGTAGTACAGTGCAGTGTTCAAATATTTTCTAGTGTGTAGTACAGTGCAGTGTTCAGTGCAGTGTTCAGTGCAGTGTTCAAATATTTTCTAGTGTGTAGTACAGTGGAGTGTTCAGTGCAGTGTTCAAATATTTTCTAGTGTGTAGTACAGTGGAGTGTTCAGTGCAGTGTTCAAATATTTTCTAGTGTGTAGTACAGTGGAGTGTTCAGTGCAGTGTTCAAATATTTTCTAGTGTGTAGTACAGTGGAGTGTTCAGTGCAGTGTTCAAATATTTTTTAGTGTGTAGTACAGTGCAGTGTTCAGTGCAGTGTTCAAATATTTTCTAGTGTGTAGTACAGTGCAGTGTTCAGTGCAGTGTTCAGTGCAGTGTTCAAATATTTTCTAGTGTGTAGTACAGTGCAGTGTTCAGTGCAGTGTTCAAATATTTTCTAGTGTGTAGTACAGTGGAGTGTTCAGTGCAGTGTTCAGTGCAGTGTTCAAATATTTTCTAGTGTGTAGTACAGTGCAGTGTTCAAATATTTTCTAGTGTGTAGTACAGTGGAGTGTTCAGTGCAGTGTTCAGTGCAGTGTTCAAATATTTTCTAGTGTGTAGTACAGTGCAGTGTTCAGTGCATGACGTCGCTGTACAAAGGAAAACAAGTCTCCACATTATCTCCATTTAATTTTAATGTTATTCAATGGAACCAGACTTTTTTCCAAGCAAATTTGGGCCATTTTTTTGGTCCATTCATCATGAAATTTTCACAAAATGTAAATCGGCTGAGAACGTCCCGGGTATGCAGCATAAAAGTAGAAATCAACAAAAAATTGAGACACATGTTTTTCATTGCACAGCGACAATATACAGTATGCACACCTGGTCCTCCCTCTCAGTTTCTCATTCTATCTGTCTTCTTGTTTGCCAGATTGCACAGTGGACAGAAGACAGCAAGGCGTGAAAAACCACACACATCTCTTCCTATACTCTCAGCTGCGAGGGACATGTGCTGGCCTCAAACTAAAAGAAATGCCCACTGAGTTCCCATGCTCTTTCTAAGAACAGTGACTGGATCTTTTCTGGGATGGGGAGGGGGGCGGGAGCAGGGTTGGGTTGGGGTTGGGATTTTTGGTGGGGGAGAAAATGCTGAGACGCGTTACAGTGGGCAAAGCTTCTTTTTTCCTCCTGGAGGTTTACTGAACACCGCAACGCATGCAAGGAGAAACTGTACTGGACGGCTGCAGTGCACAGAGATCCTATGGCCTTTTACTCTTTTTTTTTTTTTGGATCCATCTGGGGATGTGGCACTGAAATACGGACCGTAAACAAACAAACAAACAAAAATCGGTCCTGTCTGAGCTTGCGAGTTTCATAAAAAAAGAAAAAAGAATAATAAAAAAAAAAAATCAGCCGAGAACTTCCCGAGTAAGCTGGAGGGAGCGGAGCGGAAACGACTACCTCCAGTCGCATTGGCCCTTTTGCCTCCTGCGTCCTCTTTCATAGAGCTCTGTCGCTCTTGGTTTGGGCATCCAGCTAGACACTGCTTCATCCTTGAGTGGTTTTAATCAGTAAAGTTCTTCTTCAATTGTATCATCTCAACTGTGTATCGTTTTTATTGTCTAAACTGGTGGTGTGGACTTAATTTATTTATTTTCTTGATTATGATTATGTGTCGGCAAGAGAATTCGCTGCTCCTGCATGGAAATGAATAGTGATTGAGATGATCGTGTAAAAAAAGAAAAAAAGACGAAAAAAAAAAAAGATAAATAGAAAAAAAAAAAAAGGAAACACTACATTTGTATGCCATAATCCTTAACTGCACCTGCGCTGCAGCCATAAAGATAACCCCAGTCCTAGCTAACCTGGGCCTTGTAACTACTGGTTAACCCTTCCTACATAATAGACACATCAGTAACCCTTTAAGCAATGCATCTCTCCGCATCTTTATTTATCTGGACCCTTGATGGTAGGCCCCATGATTCAGCACGGCCCCATGATTCAATTCACTTTCACATGGTATCATGACCAAGGGTCTATTTTCAGTGTTTTAAACTAATTTAGTGAAAGAAAACCTTTAATGGCTGCTAATCGTACCGGACAATCAGCGTTTTTGTTTACCGGAATTGATTTGATGTTCTGTTTCTAATAGTGTATGGCTGCATTTGTACGTTCTGTACTAAAAAGACTGTACAAGAGAAAAGAAAAAAAATGGACAGATCAAACCACGGCACACAACTGACACGGGATTCATGTTAAGGCCACTCTGAGGACTGCATAAGGTATAACTAAAGCATTATTCATATAAACGAATAGGAGTCAACATTCTTTCTGAGAAGGCGGATGACAACTTTGTATTTATGGTTTAAGAAAGCAGCGAGCTGGTGCACTTCGAGTTTGAAGTCCTGCATAACCATTTGTAGTTCCATAAACACAAAACTTGAAGTCTACCAGGTTCCTTGCTTAGCACGTATCACAGCTGGTTGTAAGTTTGCCCAAGCTTGGATGTTGCTAGGCTAATACATTCATCGTTTTGTGCCTTTTGAATTCCCCAGTACGTTGTTTAATTTTTTTTTTTTTTAAGCTTGGTTTCTTTTTGTTTTTTTAGTTTTTTTGGATTTGCAGCCATATATTTATTCCAGGAAGATCTGTGAGCATTATAGAGCGTAATTTAACGAGTGTTGCACTAGTTACATAAGGAAGACATTTCAATTAGTTCTCAGAGTTCAGAATAGCTTTAGGCAAACTATGACTCATCTAAAACGGTTTCTACTGTTGCTAATGATGAATCAGTAATCTGCATGCTCCTGTCTCTTCTTCTGTTGCTCGAAACTAATCTGTACATATTGATTGTTTGTAATAGCGTTTGTCCGTATAGGCAGGAATTGCTACATTTCAGCTGAGATCAGTTTAGCTCATTGCTCCCTCCCCAAACCTGCGTTCTCCAACTGGTTGTTATGATCTGTATAGGAATGACCCGTTGTTCTGCTTTTGTGCGTTTTACCACTCGACCTGATACTCGTCACCCTGATCAAGCGCTTCCGCTCAAGCCAAAATGTGTCAGTGTGCGGCAACGACAGTGGGCGGCAGTTGGTGAAGTCTGCCAGTTATGAACGTTTACAGCCTTATATTCAGTATGGCAGTGACTTGTTTTTGTTTTTTTGCAAACTATGCTCTACTTCCATAGTGCTGAAGAAGTCGATACATCATATCAATTAACCAGTTTATTGATCAGTTAAGTTTGTCAGAGAACTATTTATCCACCAGATATGAAATATGTGTAGAAACAAAAAAAATAAGAAGCGTTTTTTGATGTAGAAAAACAACCTTTGCATTGTTACAGTGTGTATGCTCATGTGGTCAAGTGTTATGTTGTGTTTAAGCTGTAAGATGGCTTAGTTTCGATGTTAGTGCCTGTGTACTCGTCTCCTGTTGGATGTCAACTTGGACTCAAGAAGTCGAGTTATGCTGGGTTTCATGAGGAAAAACAAAACAATAAAGGACAGAAAGCTTGTGCCAGTTGCCAGATAAAGTTCAAGTAAGAGAAAAAGCTGTACCAGAATGCTAGTCATCATAGACCTTTTTACAAGTAAAGCTCAGCAGACAAAGTTATTACCTATTATTTGACTCTTTTTGCGTGGAAACAGGTCGAAGCTGTGAATGAAACATTGTGAGATGGCATTCCCCGTTTTTCTAGCCGCCTAAGAGCCTCTGAACTCAAAAGCCGTGGACAGTACGTGACATGCCACAGCAAATACCACCGCTGCCCTCAAACCTGTCATAACTCGGAAGTGGCCCAGATGAATTTGATCTCTTGTCGGTTATATCTTTGGCCTGGAAAAACTGGTTTTTGGCTCCATATGTATCAAACGCTTAATCTAGAGGAAATCTCCTTCTGTATCATCACAATCTCCATGGACATAAAAGGCACACGTGGCGTTTGATACATACGAGCCCAGGAAGGAGACAAAGAAACTGAACCAGGACGTTTGACGTTTGGCTCGTCACACCAGCCGTAATCAAGTCCAGCTTCATGCTCCTGCGCGTGTTTGGACGGTCACAAAAACAAGGCTCTTAGTCAGGAAGATAGTCAGGGTGCCAAAAGCAAATAAGTAATTGTGGCCCAGTTGATATCTGGGTGACAGTCTACTGTATTCTGTATTTTTATATGAATATATGCATATAATGAAAATATATGTATGAGATGTGAATAAAGTACATATATCCAAAATGATTATGGCTTCTAGTGCTTGGGTTTTCTTGATGACATCCCCCCAATCTAGTAAGGCCTGCTGTGCTAATATGCTAACTGTGCTAGCTTGTGAAAACCACATCTCGCTAATAGATTTTTCTGTAAACAAGACTCTCTGTCATCCATGAAGACCATTCTATTTGGTTTTCAGTAAGATGACCAGACGTCTGAAATGAAAACCTGAGATATGGAGCTTATTTCCTTTTAGAAATAAAGTTACCAAGTACATAAGGTCCTAAAAGTGTAGTGGCTTAAGCACGGATTAGGATGGGATACGTTTACCATAAAAGAAATAGTGCCTGCATGAGCCCATCATTCTGGGAATAACAAAAGACCCATGGCTACAGAAAAAAAGCCAGTGGCTATAACCAAATAGCCAGACCCTAAGCACACCTTTGGAATAGCTCCAGCTGTGTTTTAAAATGTGATACTATTTGTAGATGGCATATTAGCTACATTTAAAGTAGAATGTATGCCTACCTAATCCCTACTTTCAAGTCCTGTAACCTCACCCCTGCTTGTCTCCTTGGGTTACCTTGTGGTGATGTTGTGGGCTCACTCGGTAGCTTGTGGTAGAGTTTTGCACAGCAGTATTCTCTGAAACTAGGCAAGCAAATGGTAGAAGTGGGTAGTAGATAGCTGCAAACCTATCTCGGCCTAAACGAACGGCAATGCAAGACATCTGCCCGCCTGCTCTGCTGTAGGTCTTTCTTAGGACTTTTTGATAATTCCCAGTCAAAATAGGGGCAGTTTCAGGCATAAGCCACCAAAAAAAGTGACGTCTGGTTATCCAACTCCTCAAAAGGCATGAAAGGCTAAGAACACAAAGACCACACCAAACCCTACTGCACGATTTGCTAGGCAAGCAACACCATATAACATCAAATGTCCTCTGAACCAGTTTAAGACTTACAATGGGTCAATTCTGCACTGGAAGGAACATTCTCCTCGGTTTTTAACCAGCTGAATGATTTTATTTGACAACAGTTTGGCACTCACATCCTAAGACCATGCTGCTTTACCCCCCTTAGTCATTATTTATATCAGTTCATTAATTATTCAATCATGAATGCCTTCTGTCATGGTCTCCTGTATGACCTTTAAAGAACCCCTGTATGAAATTAATTGGTCTGGCCATGCAAACCTTTTTTATACTTGCCAGATCATTCAAAAAAAGAACACTGGCAGGTGTAGGAGCCTCTTTGACAAAGTTTCTTATTGGTTATTAATAAGAGTCAGCTTTTCTTTCGCTGACTCTTACTAATAAGATAGAAGTAGCGCTATTGACACTTGCTCATCACTTGCTATAGTTGTAAGTTTGTTCCCCCTCTGCTGTAATAACAGCCTCTGCACTTCTGGAAAGGCTACACTGAAGTTGAATGATTAGTTCTGGATCACAAACTCCACTCCGACTCATGCCAAAGGTATTGGAAGGTGCTCCGTCACTCCGGAGAATGTGGTTCCACTGCTCCACTGAGCTGCTTCAAATTGTGTGTAGGGGGGGGGCTGTATACCCCTTTAGTCAATGGTGTACTTAGGCTTGTGTATGGCTACTCCAGAGCATCCCATTCTATTGGAATAGCATGTCTATGGATATAATACAAGCTTTAGTGCGCTATAGACCACCTGTGTCTGCAATCCATTAATGAGTGTATGGAACTTTTAAGCTAATTACAAACCAACATCTTCATCACCTGAGAGGAACATACCCACCTTCTCTGTAACAGGCAACAGGTGACAGTCACTCCATCCACCTCACGATAAAGCATACAATATTTATGTGCTGAAAATGATACTGGCGGAACCATTGGTCATACTGAAAAGCCTTATTGTTACCTATGGCAGGACCCTACATCATCTATTATGTGTGACTTTAATAAATAATAGCCTAGCTGTAACCTTATAGAACTTCACAAACTATAACAACTACGACATTATGTCAGGCGTGTTTCCATTTGTTTCACACTCTCAAGTCAAACAGTCGCATTAAGTGACCCTACCATTAAAGGGACTTAGCAAGTAGCGCCTCCCTGACTGTGACACCTTTCTCCCTTTGTGGTCAAAGGGAGTAATCCACATCGGACGGGATCTGAAACTGCCCTGCACATGAACACAAGGCCTCTATAAATAGGCCTACAGGATACTACTCCCTGTAAACACTGGCCCTTGCACTCACTCCTGGAAGCGTATGGTCTTTTATTACATTCCAGCAGAGTTGTTCTCACCGCAGGAGCAGGCAAGAAATACAGTGAAAGGGTAAAACAGAAGCAGAGGAACAGAGTGTAGTGTTTGTTGATTAAAGGTGGAGTATATGATTCTGGAGAACGATTGTTGATATTTGAACTTGACAGCAAAATAAATACACCCCTCCTTTCAGTGCTCCTAATGCTCCACCAACCTGAATTCATGGACGTCCATAAAACACTTTGTCCAAAGTACAGACAAATTTCATGATGTAACATTAAACAATACAGCAAGCAGTGCAACAGGCCTTAACTAGGTTGTCGGTTAGATATCTTCGCTTCGCTGAGCCGGGCAGCTCATAAAATCAGCTAACAACCAGAACATGAAGGTGTGGGTTCACAGCAAGTACCGTCCTATAACTCCAATGGGTTTAATCAAGGAGATCTGCAATAGGCAGTTTGGCTGTTGCTTGTGGAATCTAAAGTTAGCAGGATTAGCTAGCTTGCTAAGTTTAGTGTACCAGTGGCAGCAAACTTTATTATTCTTCAGTCATTTAAGAATTGTAACTCACCTTGTTAACTGCAGCCATTTCCTCTTCTCCGTCAAACTATAAGGAAGTGCCAGAATAATAAATGAGCAGTTTTTCTTGGACTCAAACAAAGAGGACTCTCAGTGACTCAGTAGAGGCTTTGCCCTGGATGTGTTAACAAGGGGACTGGAGTGTAAAGAACCGAGTGTAAAAGAATTTTTAACCCTCAGTGGCGCCTTAATAAACAAGGAAGTAACTTTGAACAGGTTTACAGGTTCTGTTATTGTTATTTGATTTGCAGGTATAAGGCCGCATTTGGAATTGTTAATTATACCAGACTAAAAAAGACGGATCGCATTTCATATAACCTATAGTTTCGAGTCTGAGTTTCAGGTTTAGTTGCATTTACGCATTAAAATGCTTGTGGAGAGGCACAGGTTAATACTATACAGCAGGGCAGCATTACTATACATACTAACCAAATATATTAAAATAAGGAAATATTAAAAGATATATTAATATATTTATGACTCAGTGATATTGCCTATAGCAGTGATATAATAATAATAATAAATCGCCTGCGCGATGCCATTCTGCTTCTTTATAAACTCTGACCCCGCGCGAGGCCATTCTGCTTCTTTATAAACTCTGACCCCGCGCGGGGATGAGTGCGTCGTTTGCGAGTGTTTACCTCAGTCTCTGGGCTGGATTGCTAGGTACCACGACACATCCCACTACAGTGGCCCGTTTCAAGAGTACAATCGAGTTGTGTACGGTGGAAAAACGGAGTTTAAAGAGTCGACTCCAAGCATTTCGATTCTTAGAGTCATTGGCCAAGAGTCGACTCCGAATCCCAGGCATGCTGAAGTTGAAGAATCGGCTCTTTTGGACCGATTCCTCATTAATAAGTAACGCCCGTTTGATTTGTGTCGGTACGAAAGATTAACGGGAGAATGTGCCGGTCAGAAACACAGCGAGAGAAACGGTAGATAGAGAGACACCTGTAGTAATGTTGGCTGGTATAATAGAGGCAGAACTTTGAGTGAATAAGCTAAAACTGTTATTTTAAGCTATAACTGTTAAACATTATTTAATTAGACTTATAGCTAACTAGCTCAATTAGCATTAACTGAAAATTAGCGTGCTAACTGATTAGCCATTTTTGGTTGCTCACTCTCATTTCTTGCTAAATTAGCTGAACTTTGTGTCCCCCTTTTGTGAGGTTTTTCACAGGATTATAATGGGTTCATTATTAGAGCAGGTAACAATTAGCTAGCAAGAATTTTACTGAAGAAAAAAACCCACAACATTGTAGCTAGCTGATTCACTCATACACAGAGCAATCATCTGTGTACCTCACTCATGGACTGTATCAGGTAAGCATGAGCTATGCCACACTCAATATAAAATATTAATGATAATTTTATAGGCCTCGTTTAAATCCAAGTAGCAGAATTGGAAGTTACATTATTTATACTAGCTGCTTAACACAAAGTAAATTCAGCTCACAATGCAAACAAACAACTTTGAATTGAAGTTCAGAAGTCCAGAATCCTATTAGAGATCCTATTCTCCAGCTGTTTGACCGTAGATAGTGCCGCAGTTACAGTCTGATGCCTGTGCAAACTTTAACCTTTAGAAAGGGTCTGAAAAGTGCCAACATTGTCTGCCCGATCTGGATCAACAGTTTTCTCCACACAGCCTGCCATGTTCATTGCTGTTGCTCTGTTGTCATACGTAAATTTCAGGAGGAGTCAGCCACAGTCTTGACTCATTCTTTACCTATGCAGTATTTGTATTTAAGAAGGGAACCGTGTTTGAGGTTCACGGTATGTGAACTCTATGTACTAACTTCACTGTACTGAACGATGCTAGTGTAAATACAGTTTTCCATTGTGTGGCACCTCTATGTTAAGGCAAGTGAGGAGGGGAAAAAGCTTCACATTGTGTTCCATGTTCATGACAGTATTCGCCTTTTCAAACAAATTATGATGCACACTTACTGTTTGACATTGTCAGCTGATTTGCAGGTGTGCAGGAAAGCAGAAACTGCAAGTGTATGGTCCTGAGCACATATTCTGCCAAAGTCTTACAGAGATCTTTTATTTTTGCAGCAGTGTAAGCCAGGGGACAGACAGGAAAGGGGCCATCGTATTAGAGAGGAGGAAACGACAGGTGGTGCTCATGCTGGAGGGCGAGCGACAGGTGGATGCCAGTTTGGAGATGTCAGTTGATAAGGTAAGCCAATCAGAAACAGTATGCTAAATACTAAAGGGAAGTGATCATGGAATTTTAGCATATGATTTACTGTCCTATAGATAATTGCCATTAACAAAATAGCTATTAAAGTACAGCTAGCAAAGTATAGCAGCTGTTACAATACAAGCCTAACAAGGCCAACTTGAGAGTAGCTTTGTAGGTGATTATGTAATAATGGTGAATAGATGGAACAGACAACAGCATTTATGCTCTGTGTATCGATTGGGGTAGTGGACGCATGTTTTGTCCTCAGTATAGATTTTAAATATTAGATTAAATAAGCAAGACAATCTAATGAGTGTCAGACTTTAGTCCATGTGTTATATAGCTAGTATTCATGTTAAATTGAGGTACAGTGGAAAAAAAGCAGATCCCTCTGCATTCTGGCATTTTGTTAAAATTGCTAATGTGTCCGATGCTATATACCGGGACTGCAGACAAGCCCACATGCAGCATGGGCGTAATGTACCTCTTGAAAAGGCATTTATCCATATGCTAATAGAATGCATAGCACTCTGATCCCAGAACTACATTAACCTTCATCACCTCCTCAGGTGTTGAACTTGGGTTTTAACGCGTGGGTAAATATAAACTCTTCCTTATGTAACTGTCTGTGTCTCAGACCTCTCCACACTGCTTTGCCTCTCTCGCTCTCTCTGCGTTCGCCGGAGTGCTGTGTGAGTGTCTGTGTGGGCAGGCTGAGAGCCCAGGCAGATGAGACTAAAAGCTCGTCCTCTGAATGCCTGCCTCTCCTGTGACAGTGCATACATTAACAAAAAAGGGCATTATCCCTCACTTTTGAATGTGTGACAAAGGTCTTTATAAATTTAAACTGTGTGTATTTTTTTTTTCTCTCAGCAGTGGGAATGGGCACAGGACCTTAGTCACAGGTCATGTGGTTTAAGGTTACTAATAGCTCCCACCAATACCCTTGTGTTGCGGGCTTTTTTGCCCTTTTTACAAAGCCCTGCCCCGCAGTGGCAGAGAAAGCCCTCGCCCCCAGGTGGGGAGCGGAGGCGGACAAGCCCGTTCCCTGGAGGCCGTAACCGGAGGCTTATCAGGGCCCGGCGCTGTTCTGTAATACTCCTGTGAAAGGCCTCCTCCAGCGCCTCCCAATAGCCACCTCTCTCTGGACAGGAGGCTGAAATGGAGAACGCCATGGCCCCTCAGCAGCCTACGGAGAAAAGGTGGAGGGGGGGTGGTGAAGGGGGGTCTCAAGAGCCATTCACTTGTTCCGAAGCAAAAGACGGAGATAGAGAGAGACAGTGAGCGAGAGAGGCCGAGATAAAGAAATGTCTCATTTGCAGTGGAGTCTAGGTCCAAAATGCAAACAATGAAACTACAAATGCAAAACAAGATATATTAAAAGAACTACAAAATGAAAGTGAAATATGTCATTTTCATATATATATATATATATATATATATATATATATATATATATATATATATATATATATATATATATATATATATATATATATATATATATATATATATTACATACTGCTATATACTATCAATATACAGCAATACTTGCAATAAACAGCAGCCAGTACAAGCAGACATGCATCAAATTCTAATGGTCTTATATTTTATATATGCCATATATTTAATTTCCCATATGGTCAGTCTGAGCATTAAAGGACACCAAGCACTACTTGCGAGTGTTTCATGTGTGTTTCAAACGTCATAAAAAGCAGAGAAAGGCAGAGAATGTGAAAGGGCGTGGGCAGAAGAGAGAGAGATGCTGCGTAGGCGTGTAGGAGTGAAAGGTGGAATGAGTCAGAGATGGAGGGAGAAAAGATGGTACACCTCTTCTGGGGTCCCAGTGCTGAAGATCATCTGGCCGGCGGGGGCGCAGGGGGACACGCCCGACACCCGAGCGGGGCTGAGAGACACCGCATAAAGACTGCACAGTTCACTCCAGTTCAGTGGCATTCAGATTTTAATGGGAACTCTCATCACCAGCCCATTTGGGATGAGGAACGTGTCATTATTTAACAGGATGAAAAATGCCTTCAAAATAGATGGCATACTTTCATGTTGATTGGAATCACTGCGCACGTCAACTGCACTTCTTTAAGGTTATGTAAAGAGTACTGGACATTGTTACTCTGCCATTCCACAAAGTCTTCAAAGTGCAGATCTTTAATGTGATACAGCATTATAAGGGATCTTTCATCCGTGATTGCAGTCAGAGCGTGTGTGCCTATTTGAAGCACATCAAAAAGAGGGATGGTCTGGTGCCACAATCAAATAGCAACCTTTATTTAACCCAACACAGACAAATGTCTCATCAGGATCGGAATCAGAATCAAGCTTTATTTGCCAAGTATGTTCACACATACAAGGCATTTGTCTTTGGCTACGTTAGCTCACAGAGTGACGACATTTCACACAGTACCAACACGCACAACCTAACACACACACAAACACACAACACACCTGCCTTACATACTTCTAAACCTTACATTATGTGAAATTGTTTATGTGTGTTACAGTGCTGAGTGCAGCAGTCCACCAGTCTGAGACATTATAGAGGATAGGGTGATGTGTGAAACTGTTACTAAGATAAATGAGATAAATGTGCAGTACAGCAGAACAGGGAGTGAGAAAAGTGTCTTGAATGTGGATTGTAATGTGCATTTGGCTTAAACACCCGCCTGAGGGAAGACCCTGGAACAGGTGATGGAACATTTACGGAAATACGGAACAAATCATGTCCTGTATTGGTTTAATACGGGACGCAAAATTTAAATGCCAGATAAAGGACGATTGCGTATTTTGTGGGCCAGGTGGCAACGCTACCTGCACCTCTTACCCTGCTTCTAGGAATAAATGCTCAGCTAGCTCAGAGATTGTTCGTAAAGCCATGTGGAAAATAAGCTATGATTTCTGCTTTACATTGACATGGAATGGTTTGGAATAGAACAGTTGGGCAAAAAATCAAATTTACCCAAATGTTTCACAGTAGTCAAACTGTTTCAACATTTTTTAATTTCAAAAATTTGCTTCTTTTCTGTAGACCCAGAGTTATGATGCTAATGTTGCTAACAAACTCCAGTGGTTACCCAAAGCTTTATCATAAATACACCCAAAATAACTTCTCTCCATCTGCGTCCAGGTCTTCCTTAAGGTTGCTCAGGCTTGTGGTGTGGCTGAGGACATGACTCATTGTGAACAATACTAATGAACAAAACTTGACTGCCTAGCTGAATGGTGCTTAAAGCCATTTTACAAAACAGGTGCTGTCCCGACTCCCCTTCGCTTGTCACGCAGCATATGGACAAAACACTTGTTGTTTCTTTCTTGATATAATTATGGGGATTCTGTTTAGTTGCCTGCTGGGTTCAGCTAAACATTGATGTTTTGTTCTAGTTTGTCACTCGCAGTCAGTTGCACTGTGTTATAAGCCACATCAACAAGTTGGGCGGGTTGAGAAAGGTTCTGTGGATGTATTTAAGTCTGACAGCAGAAATAAAAAATTTTCTACACTATAGAAAGGAGGAAAAATACTGCTTTTATGGCTAAATGCAGTTTTCTGAGAACAAACTTGGTTGAGAGATAAACCAGCAGACCAAATCCTAAGACTGGCACCCATTACATGGGAATTTTCCTAAACAACAATATATCTGCAGACATGTTTGCTCAGGTCTGACGACTCTTGCCAAATTCTCACTGGGTGGTACAAACTTCACTGTATCATCATTGTCAACATTTCTTAGATAACATGAATATTCAATTAGCCCCTCGTTCACTTGGCAGCTGCATGCACTTTCTATGACGGTTTGATATTAGATCATGCAAGTCTAGTCATGTCAGCCAAACAGTGTTTCGAAGTGTGCATGAAAGAGGCACCATGGTTGGTCTTTTTCGTGACAGAGGTTTGTTGTGACTCAGAAGACTCCCCTATGTGTTAAAAGCACTTGTTAAACCATCCGTTCCTCCCATTAGTTCTCAGCCCACATTTTCTGAAGAAAACTGTTCGAACAAATGTCATGCCTAAACTGGATTGCCGGAGTCTTATCAATTCCAAAAATCGATTTTTTTTTCAAAGAAAGAAAGTAATGTTTTTCTTTTCCATGAAAATGTGAAAGTGAGAGAGATTATGAATCTTTGTAATTATATTATGGATTTACCCATTTGGTTTCTATTAGAAATATGTCAACTGAAAGGCATTTAAATACAAGTGGGGCTATAAAAACACCACCAAGTAAAACAAGTAGCAAAGTTCTTCACACGAATCTCCACCCCTGCTGTAAAGCACTAGTTTGTGCAGGCTTGTTATACTCATCACCAAAATAATAATTGCACCCAGGAGGAATTAACAGACAGGAATGAAACTCGGTTGGTAGGTTTGACATTGTGAAATGTGCAACTGATTCAAGTTTTACACTTAGCGGGCATCCGACTTATACAAGGATGGCCTTATGACTGTACCTGACTGACCCAACAGCCATGATTGCAGACATTCAGCAAGCAGTGATGCCACCATGAGTCATTCTGCCAGCACCATTGACACCATTGCAGACCATTACGACAACTGCCCTTAACACCACATAAACATCACCAAAGACTGCAATGGTGTTGTGCCAGACTGTCATGGAGTGACTCAGAATGGCAGCGGGTCATCTTCAGTCCTGCTTTTTTCTTGGTGGAGACGACCACAAAATCTGTAGGAACTGTGTGAGAATATTCAAGCTGCATGGGATGGATAATTACAGGACACCATCAGGAACCTCTACAACTCCATGCTGAGACATCTTGCATGTTCTGTTAGCAAATATGGGGGCCCCACACCATACTGAGAGACACTACTTCTGTATATGTAGCTCAATAAACATTACCCATATCAGTCTAAATGTATCATCATGTATTGTTCCTGGTAACCTTTATCTTCCTTCCCAACAGCACTGCAATCCCACACTTCCCTCTGGGTGCAACTATTCTGCATGAATGGATTTACTTGTATTAGTGAATTCCTTTGACTAAAATCCATTTCTCATTAAACACAGTGGGAGTTTCAGCTCTGTGAAGAGATTTATATCTATGGTGAGCACTGTGCCAAATAGATAAACTCGTTAAAGAATGTATTTAACAATAATAAATGACTGGAACAGCAGCTAATTTACTGCACAGTAACTAACGTGCTGGTTGGTACTGTGTGCTGGTCGCCTGTGTTGCATTCTAAACAACATTATGGTTTGGGATGGTGCCAAAGAAAAGCATAAGCGCAAAACGAGGAGCTCCATTGTGGTGCATGCATCATTTATGTCAGGGCGTCAAAAGAATGATGAATAGTGCGCAGCAGCGAAGGTGGAATGTTTAATTAAATGGGGCCGATCCTACTGGATCATCTTAACATGGGCCTCTTAAAGTTTATCCAAACACAGAATGTGTCCCAGACTGTCCAGATGAAGAATAACCAGTATTAACAGTGGAGCATTTATCTGCTGGATGAGAACATAATAGAGTTCATTTTGTCAGCGTTAAAAAATGGTGACAAAAAGTGAAATGACCAAACAGAGGTCACTGCAGTAGGAAAGAAAGGTCTGTGGAAACCACCAGGATTTCATCAGAATGCACGTCTTAAGGTCTCACTTTATGGGAGAGCCTCAAACCGTTTAAAGTCTTTAACATATATAATAGTTGTAGGGTCAGCGCTGGGGCCCAACCTTGACACTCAGCACATTGATCATTCATCTGAAGCTCAACTGAAGAAGTTCTGTAGTTTATTCTAAAGGGTGTAACTAAGGAGTTGGCCCAGTTCCAGTGTTGTAGGTCACCATTAGAGTGGTGGAAAGTTATTGAAAGAACCACACATAGTGATCATTTTCTTTCAGCAGCACAGTTTCTGGGGAACTGACATTACCTAAAAAATGTTGCTCATAAAGTGTTGGTTTTCTGTGGAACACTTATAATCACAATGCAGGCATTCAAATGATGCCCAGTAGGAGTTTTGAGTGTATTATTACGATTATTGTCGTCTTATTATTGACATTTATTATTAGATTTCAGCTTTCCAGTGCATCTAAATGTATTAAAAGCTAAACGGCAAAAGCCTCAGCCCATTCAGTGTATGTTTTTTTTTAAAATTCTTATTCATAATTAAGCAGATATCAAGTAAGGTTTATTATTATTGATTTCATGTGTAGTTACTGTTGCACTGGTACCAAGAGTGCACTTAAATGCAGTACTTGGTATTGGTGATGTCTATACTGATACCTTGGAGTGGCACCACTGTTTTCTGGTGTTCTTGCATGCCAGTAGACAGGTCCTAACAACACATCAATGGTGTGTGACAAAATCGTAACACCTATATTTAATGAGAAAGCACACACAAATGGAACCCCTTACCTGAATGACCTAGCAAGGCTTCTTTTAATAATCACCCATCTGCTGCTGTGTAATCACATACAGCCTGAGTTAATGTTAGCCCAGATTGTTCTTGAGGGAGTAGAAGAAACCGCCGGACTCTCTGTGCAAGCCTTTGGCTTTGTTTTAGTCTTTAGCTAGGATTGCAGCCAATTAGGAAAAAATGCTACTGTAAACATTGCTGTTTTTTACTACACTCCTGCAGAGTCTGATGTAGGGCTGGAAGAATAAACACTTTTATATCGAAATCGCACATTTGAAGGAGTGCAATCTTCGAAGCGCAAGAGCTGCAGCATTTTATTATAGTCTCATAGTGGATCATCAACAGCATTTGCAAGATTTAAGTCAGGAAATCTGGCTTACTAATACGAAGCTTGTGAACTAATCAGAAGCAACCAAACATCTGTAGCTTCACAACCATGTCCAACTGGCAGGCTTGCGCCCTTGTGTTAAGCATTTAAGCCTCAAGCCAGGGAAGTAACCGCTGGACTTCTTAGCCAAAAGAGGGACAATTGCAAAATTTATAGAGAACAACTGCAATTTAAACCATAACCGCATTTGTTGGTGAGGAGAGTTGCAATTAGATATTTAGTTAAAATTGTTCCGTCCTAGTCTGATGCTCAGAAGTGTGAGGTAAATGAGAACGCATGTATGAGACAAATAACCTGGGAAATTTGGGTGTGAAACAACATTCAGGTCTGTTTTTGCTGAGCCAGACAAGCTGCTGAGAGTGCTGACATGTCCACGCCACCGGTTTATCTATGATTTATCATTTTCAGTTCATTCAGTATCATTTTTAAAAAGATATTTTACTTTAACTTAAGTTGTTGAACATGAACTTTCTTAACACTAATAGATATTGTGTAAATGCTTAATATGTATAGCAAGTAAACAAAAAAATAGGTTTTCTTATGCATGCTATCCACTTGTAATATGAGTAGTCCAACCAGTAATTGCCATCCAGTCAAGCTTTTTGTTTTTGTAACCCAAAATGTAGATGTAAAAAAAAATATTAGGAAAAATCATATATCAGGATTTATTGGTCAGTTAGCTTAAACAAAGTTAGTATCAATATCAGTCAGCCTATATATTACAATGAGGTAAAGTATCGGAAGCAATAAGTGGTATCAGTGCATCTGTTATTGGGATATGTTTAAACAGTGGCAACTGTGAGAGTAACAGGGCACTTGCACTTTACTTTACCCGATAAAACCAACCGAGCCAAATGAAAATCATACAATACCACCGAAACCCACACTCTGGTGCAAACGCTAGCAAATAAACTAGGTGTGAAAACAGCCTCGTTCGTTCAGCTTGGATTGAAAACGGCTACTCTAACCTGTAAACAAGCTCCAGTACAACAAAATCATTTTTGGAGACGAGGCTGGGCATCTCTCATACTTTGTAACTAAAGAGAGCTATTCCTTTAGCTCAGCCAAGTTCTCACAAGCTGCTCAACTTATTGTGGTTTTGGAGACAACTCTGTTTTACACCACTTCAAATATAATGGGTTGTGCTTGATTGATGTATTGACACTGTGGCATTCTCAATGTTTCAAATCAACCCTCCCACATGCTGTGACCTGAGGGAGAGAGAGAGACAGGCTGATACACAACAGATACACAACACTTTGTCTCACACTACAGCTCCAAGACATTCCTTGTAGATGTTTTTGTAAGTACCGGACATTTAAAATTCTCTTCTGATCTCCAGATGGAAATGACTAACATCTAACTGGATATAAGCAACGTGAACCATACATATAAAATCTGCGTCATACCTCATAGTTTCCATATGTGTGCGTCTGACATTGCTCTTGCATTTGGAAGCATAATCATGATAGTTTGGGGTTAGGGTTATAGAAGATAACAATGTAAGTTTTTTTTTTTTTTTTTCCTGAGTGAGTGTGTTGGAATATAGGAATGTGCTGGAGACATTATTCACCCATCTGTACCATTTATGACCACCTGGATCTGCTCTATGGAAAGACGTTCAGTCAGTATGGCCATCTAATGCAAGTACATTGTTTGAACGCCAACATATGCAGAAGATTGAACTTAGATTGCTTTTATTATACTTATTACTTATCTTCATAGATGCTGCAATACAACCTGTTCCATTGTCCTACTTATACATGGTCCATTAACTTAAGCCTATGCCGAATACCGATACTAATAGTAAACCTAACCAATAAATCAAACCTAACTAGCCTAGCTGTTGTTTCCCGGGGTTTTTTTTTTGTCAAGCTAAATAGAAGAATGAAAGTCTAGTTCATTTGTTAAAATGCACACCAGAGTTTGGGTTTTTCTGGCATTGAATCTTTTTACTTTGGTTCAGATGGTTTCATACCACCAGTGGCTGAAGTTCATTAGTAAGTAAATTATAGAAAATTATACTTGTGGCTTTTAATTTGATGGTGAGACATTATACAGGAAGAAGTGCTCTGTTAGTCTCATATTGTCACTGCCTAAGTATAACACAAATATAGATACATTTATCCACTTAAGTATCTTTATTGTGCAAAACAGAACAGAACAGTATATAACCAAACCTGTGGTGTGTGCACGTCAGCACTCAGCAGCTTCTCTGGCTCTGCAGGAACTGAACTGAATGTTGTCTCAAATCCAGATTTCCCAGCTCATTTCTCATACATGCTTGTCAGTCACTCATTCTGACATCAGAAGGGCTGCAACCCCTCTGTTGGAGTTCAGAGACACACCAGCCGGACAAGTGGGCTGCTATGCTGCCTAAAGGTTAAAACATGGCTATAGGCTATCATTATGCAGAGAGTCCAGCATTCTTTACACTCCCTCAGTAACAATCTGGACCACCTACTAACTAAATCAGAGTGACTACACACCAGCAGGTAAGCAATTACTGAACAAACCCGCTCAGACATTCAGGTTAGCAGCTCCCATTAGCACGTTATAGCCCCTAAATACTGTTGTCTTACATCAGTGTGTGCACATTAGAAATTAGAAATAGCCATTGGTATCGGTATCCTCATCACAATACCAATACTGCATTTAAGTGCCGGTGTCGGCAGCGATACTGATACGTTGTCAGTGCAACACTTCTTTTCTTCATTCAAATTTAGCTCAAACTATTGTGAGAATACAGGATACAGTATACATACTGAGGAAAACTGAATCATTGGCTGTGTACATGGTTACACCCAAGAGCAGATAATAAAGCTTTTGATGCCCCGACAGTGTTCAAAGTTCTTTTTCTTCATTTTTTGTGCATGTTGAGAAACCTTTTCACAGTTTAACAGCACTGTAATGAATGTTATCTCCAGATCTTAACCTTTTAACAGGCATGATTTATCCTGAAGTTTTCATTGCACATGCCAGAATTAGGAGATCCTTACTGAACAGATGTTTCTCATATCACGAATATTCATATATGACACCCTATTTTTTAAGCTTGCCATTATACCATCTTCTTGACTCCAGGTTTTTCCAGGCTACTGAAGCAGTACACAGTTGTTTATTCATACCTGCACCAATAAGAATATCCTCTTGGTTTAGCAGATATTCTATAATGTAATACAGTTGTACTCAAACAAATATGTTGGTCTATTTGTTATAATTTTTTTAAATCGAACTTGCAACTTTAATGTAAAAAGAGCCACAGTCTCTGCTCAGGATATGACGATAAATGTGAATCCAGGACTTGTGTGGCAGTATTCTAAGGACAGATGCTGTTTTGAGGTAGGGTTACTTGGGGGAAGAAGCCCCTCAGGTTAATATGTACGTATTAGCTGTCTCGCCTGTTGCACATGAATTCCATCCATTCTTGACCTGTTCTGTCATGGCTAAAAAATTGATGACGCTAAATAAGAAGTAGTACATGCAGGTATTTCATATGAGAATCATTGTAGACGACTTACAATTATTTACACTTAATTATCACATTTTGAATTTAGTGGCTTTCATTATATCACTATTGTTCTTATTGTACAGCATACTAAATTTTATAGCACAATTATATAACATAATAATGCAATTAGCAGAACTACAATAACTGTTTAATTAGGGAGGAAAATTGTCATTTTAATGTCTATTAGTCTTATCTATTAGTTTTTTTTTTTTTGGTCAAAGCTTATTAAAATTAAGTAGAATCACTCAGAAATAGAGGCAGTTTCATTTCCAAATATAATGTTTTAATGCAGACCTAGAAATCTGACACATTCTGTTGCATACGCTACCATTCAGATGTTTGGAATCACTGTTCATCATCATTATTTCATTCAGTAGAAAAACCCATACAACCTGGATTGACATGTTATAAACCAGACACAAAATGCAAACTGATGGTTTATTCAGTATTTAAGATTAGCACTTTGAGAGCAAGCAGTCTCAGTATGGTAAAAAAAATAGAAATCTAATCATTTGTTTTCTCAAATGACTGTGAGAAGTATAAAAAACAAGATGTGGTCACATTTCTCTCAAGCCTACAAATTGTTCAAAGCATGTGAAATACCGTTAACCATTTTACATATGTGCCTGCAGCAAAATGTTTTTATATGAATGGAAACATGGGAAAGGGATTTGAGACGTTTGAACAGTAGTGTATATGTGTTTGCATGTGTCCTGCGAATGTACACGTATATGAGCATAAACATGGGCCAAAGCCTGGAGCTGCTTTGAGTGGATCAAAGGAGCGCGCTCACGAGAGAGAGAAACAGAAAGATGCAAATAGTTTCTGAGTTATATTTGGCACAAACAACATCATCTCTCATAATTATTACCAACTTATGTCAGAAAAGAAAAGGTCCCATCGCCACACTGCAGAGCAAATGCAGACCACCAACAGTTTGCATAAACTGCTCATTACATGCTGGAAAGACAATTTATGGTAGAGAAACATAATACAGAGACAGCATGTGTTAGTATACATGTTGTGGTGTGTCGTAGGTTTGGTAACAGAAATGTGCAGTATGGGCTACATTTCGCTTTGGAACTGCATAACGAGTCTGCAGTCTGATAGTTATATCTGCAGATAATGATTTAGACAGCTCTCTCATCAAACACATCATCATAAATTCCTCAGCACATTGCTGTGAAGCTCTGCTGAGCGAAACTGAACAGTTCATACAAGATAAAAGCTTTAGGCTGCTTGTTGCTGAGCCAAAAACACTCAGCGTTCAGTATGCAGTTCATCACTCCGCAAGCATTTATAGCGAGGCATACAGAACTGCTGTATAATGAATGATACGTACCATTCGCCTATTTCAGAGAGATTAACATGGAACAAGACCTATGTAAACCTTTCGCTGCCATCCTCTACATAGTTGGGCACATACAAGTAAAACTTGTGACAGACTCAGAGAAAACGTGTGCGTGTCCGAGAAGATACCAAGCAGTGTGTGAAATGGCAGCTCATTAAAAAAGACTCACTCGGCCGGGTTTCTGTACATTCTGCTTTGAGCACAGCCTATAAATAAACAACAACAGACACGCAAGGACACTGAACTCCCACCAGGACAAGCTTGGCAGGAAGACACTTGGAGCTCTTGCCGCCACGGCTTTAAAAAGCAAACAGCAGCACTAAATCCGAAACGGAATACTGCTCTGGAATTGTTTTATCTGATGAAGCTTATCTAAGGATACGCTAAAACGCGGCATTAAAAGAATCTTTAGCTTACCTTCCAAGCATGTATTACCTTGTATTGTCATGTTTAAATTCCTAACAGTTGAACTTTTGGATTAAAATCTGAAAAACAACACATGAGGTTTGCTATGTCACATTTGCATATGTCAACCTATTCGGACCATGTGCGTCAACTCCGTCCACCTATTCACGCTGAAGTTATGAGCAGTGTTTTAGCACAAACATTTTAAATAAGCCAAAGTAAAAACGCATCTGGTTAGCCTGCCAGTCATTCTTCACAAGTTGAGGAACTTCCTCATATCTTACATAGTGATGTAGAACAGATTTCTAAAAGAATCAACTGAAATCATTATTTCAATGGAAGAATATTCGTTAAAGCCAGTTACCATAGCAAACTAACAGCTAAACTGACTGGAAAATATTGGCTTATTTTTTTATATATATATATATATATATATATATATATATATATATATATATATATATATATATATATATATATATATATATGTAAAAGCTACTGATGATTTTATTGTATCGTATGTAGTCATGGTGAAGGTAATAGTGAGGGCCAGCTCCTACATCAATGAGGAAGAATGACTGGTATTGTACCAGATTTGCTATTCAGAGATGTCACCTACCAGCACTGGCCACTGATCTGTGTTAGGTCAGGCTACCTCGCAGTATCAGTAGCTGTATGGCTAGACTTTAAACAACAGTTGAAGTTGGCTTCTTATTCAAACATTCTGTTCCACCTTAATTGATGCTAAAGTCGTGTTATGGTGGCTGGACAACGTTTAAGGTAAAAGGAAATTTGAATGAGAAGCTGACTTTTCTTCCTTATCCTGACTTTTAAGATTTATTCCAAGTAATGTGGATGCTCTTGCTTGAACAGAGTCTTGGGCTTGTGGAAGTATTTCCATAGGAAAGTGATGACTGCAGACTTGAATCCTGGCATTGACTGTACATTAGGACCCTCTATGTTTCGGCTTGACTGGATCAATTCTGATCTGAACATGTGCACGGTTGGAAAAATGAATAGTGGTGCTGAGGAACACAACAAAACGGCATACTGTGAAAGCTGTACTACACCATTTGTTTTAGTTCTGATACCTGCTAAAAGAAACAGGAATGAAAAGCTGGAAAAGAAATTATTTTGAATGAGACACAATACATCAAAACAAAGGTTATTTAATCTTTTAAGACTAAACTTTTAGTTCAAGGCCTTCTCAGTCTAACCAAAATTATCAACAGAATGCAAAGAAGTAACAATTCTGATGGTGTCAAGAATGTCAAAGACACTTATGTATCATATTGCAGAGATATATACTCACTGTATATATACTATTAGCATGCTCACCAGCTAGCCCCGGCCCATCCTACAAACATTAGTGCTGCTTTCCACTGCTGAAGACTAAAAAGGGACTTCCCTTTTTGCAATACGTATGGACACCCCATCTTTCTGGTGATATCATGCTTTGTGATATGATGATTTGAATTTTTGATGAGTATGAATTCAACAGGTTGTGACATCTTACATCAACTCTCCTCCAAAGACAGCAAAAAAATAGCAAAATTCTTCCCCCTTTTCCTCCTAATTGGAGTTTCCTCCAAAAGTTTTTTTTTTTCTTTTGTTGTTGCTTACACATCTCCATTTTATACTTTAGCAACGGACTAAAAAGGAAAGGACAATAAAAATAGCACATACGAAGATGATTTGTATTCTGGATGAATTTCTACTATAGTTCTACAGGGAAGTACCTGAAGACTTTTGGACCTGACGGATTATTATTGTTTTTTGATTTTGCTTGTTTTACAAGTTAGATATAGATAGCTGCTTACTTATACATTAAGGTAACAGCGCTTCTACAGAAACCTGTTTTTCTAAAAATGTAGTGATGATGTGCACAGAAAATAGGGATGGTACATGGTGACAATCCCTCCTGTGTGTTGCACACTAAAGCATATCTAAAAGAAAGTGACTGGAACAAGTACCTCCTCTCTAGACCTTTCGGTGCCTGTCCGCCTGTGGAACGAAATCACATCAAGTTGAAATCAAGTGCTCGTCATTTGTGGAAAACCAATTAATTTAATTCTGATTAGTCAAAGGAGAGCTATTTTAGCCAGGGGCACACCAAGGCTTGCGAGATGGCATCCTATGTACATGATTGTTTACACTTACACTTACAATTATCAGGTATCAGTAGTTATCAGTAATACACAAGATCGGTGCTGAGCATATGTTCATAAGCTATCAATCTAAAACACTTAACAAATATACAACTGGTCACAAATGGAAATCCTAAGTCCAAGAGTCCAGACACTGTGGTGGACAGTCAGAGCATTTGGGTTGTAGCCTGTATGTCATATTTGACATATATTGGACTAACCGCTCATCATCGATCCTACCTTTCCTGCAGCTATGCTGACAACCACTGATCAGCTACTAAGGTCCAAAGCTATAAAATATGCCAGTTTTTTGCTGTTCTATAGAAATTCCAAACTATCTTCAAACTAATTCAAACTATTTAGCTTGTTCAGTAAGATATACAGCAAGATAGTCAGAGTGGTTCGAGAATGTGACGTGAATCGTGTTCAGAAATGTTTATAGCGGTGGTGATGTAAACCAGATGTCAGTATGTCTGTCCACAGTGAATCATTTCATCAAAGTTCTTTGAATGACTTTGTTTAGATCTCAATGATTAATGATTATAATAATGATCATATTGATGGTTATGACTATATGCAGAAACTAGAATAATCTGTGGAGTTCCTCTTTAGATTCAAGAGCTAGTTCTGCTAGTTCATATAAACCAGTGTTATGCAACTGGTGTAAAAAAGAAAAAAAACCCACGACTACATTCCAAAATATAGCGTGCTGATTTTGTGGGTTAACAATTCATTAGTTATAAATCATGGTCGAAATATAAAACGATGCATAATACTACTTCTTGGTAGAAAATTGCATGCTGGTTTCATTTGTCACACTATAAATGTCAGCCATGATTTGTCATGGCCAGTGATCAGTAATACTGTAAACAATCTGGTAGTAGCTGAGTTTCTTAAAGTCCTGCTTTGTTCACATTATCCAGTATGTAGATGTAATGTGCAGAATTTCAGTTTGTTTGCGGGTTTAGGGAATTACTTTTGACGTACTTGACTTTTTAGAGCACCACAATACTTGAAATGTGTCACTTTTACTTACTGCCAAAGGTGTTTGTGCTGCCTAAACAAACTTGGGTAGTGTGTGAAACAAGAGATCATGGAATATCAAAATCAGGTTTATTGGCCAAGTATGTTGACACACACAAGGAATTTGGTTTCAGCAGTTTGTGTCTCTCTAGTACTGCACCAATATACAGTACACATAATTAATTGACAGCCCACAATATACCCAATGACTCATATGCACAACATTCACAGTAAATACATTTACAATATACAATCTACACAATATGCATGATATACAAACAATGAACAAATTATGTTTGGACAAACAATATACAGGCACTGTGTTGAGGTAGTGTTGAGGTAGAGACAGTAGTGTTGTGGTAGAGGCTGTAGTGTTGAGCTAGAGGGAGTAGTGTTGAGGTAGAGGCAGTAGTGTTGAGGTAGAGGCAATATTATTGGGGTAGTGCAACAGCATTAGTGTACATGTGTGGGGAAGAGACTGTGGTGTATAATTTGGCATGTGCATGAAACTGGTGAGCACTGTGAAAGAACAGGAGTAACTATGGTCCAGCAGATGATGTGACTGCTCATCTGTTTATGAAGGTGATGGCCTGAGGAAAGAAGCTGTTCCTGAGTCTGTTTGCCTTGGTGTACAGGGTCCTGTAGCGCCTGCCGAACTGAAGGAGTAGGAATATGTTGTGTCCAGGGTGAGACAGATCTGTGGTGATTTACCCTGCCCGTTTCCTGGTTCTGGAACTTGTTTATGACAAATATGTTACATGCTGCAGCATTTGATTGTCGTGTTGGTGGCCATATTTTAACAAATCGTTTTGTACAGCTGGATTCATGTAAGTCAACTTTGATGCAGATTTGGTGAATGGCGTAGGCCAAAACTACATTTTACATATTATGCAAAAGATTGTCAGATGCAGTGAGGCGGAAATGTTTGATGCTTAAGCCTTTTTGTAGTGCAAGCAAATGAACCCGGAAATTGAAAGCTGTCTGTACAAAACATGGTTCAGGAGATATTGAAATTAGAATTGAAATTAGAGTCTTTATGCTCTTACAATCTATGGTTAAGCTTTTCCAAAGATTAAAAACTCTCAACAAACACAATAAGTGTTCCAGCACTTTTGGTGCTTGGATCCCCAATAAATAGTGGTTTGTGTGGTTCAGAGGATAACACCACTACCCACCAGGGAGTTACCACCCTACGTGGGAGATCGGGGTTTGATCCCCGGTCTTGGATAACTGTGCTACACCAATAAGAGTCCTTGGGTGAGACTTATAACACTACATTGGCCTACCTCTAATATGAATAACCTCGTAAGTTTCTCTGGATAAGAGCGTCAGCTAAATACCATAAATGTTAATGAATAATTTTTTCCTCTCTAGAGGTCCTGATAAAAAGCCCATCTTAAAATGACAATCAGCCTACTGATCATTAGCTCTCTTCCCTTTCATGCTTCACATGCTCTATCATTTTAGAGCCTACCAGGCCATTGACCCCCAAGAGAGAAAGTCAATGGTACAATATCTTATTTGTTCTTCACATACACTCCGACATGGATAGAAAGATCACATAGAGCCCCACTTTGCTCAGGGTGGAAGGTCAAGTAACTATTAACCCCCTTTGTGACTCAAGACCTCAGATTGTCCAAATATATCACAAAGGACGCCTTTAGGATCTTACCTAATTAGCATGGATGACCAGTCATTTAAAAGACACATAGCTGTCTGTTTTTGTGTCCTTGGTTAAGTTCTTAAACAGACCAGAGTATCGTGTGGACCAGTTTGAGTATCCAGTGATAGAGTACAAACTGTTTTAACCATGCTCAATGCATAGGGCCAATATAACAAGGTACAGCAGAAGTTTACTGAGTGAAAGTGGCTCATTAACAGAGCTGTTGCACATCAGGGGAGCTCTGAGGGATGAGACGCTCTCGTATCTTAAGTTCATAGTGAAAGGTTTACTTTGTTTCCTTGTCAAAACCTTTGCTCACGAAAAGAACTCCCATCCTCCACTTTGCCGGACAAACTCCAGTTCTTTACACCTCCCTTCTGCTTTCTGCACTCCCTCCTCTCTTACACAATCTCTCCATCTATCCACAGAGGATAAATCACTGTTCAAAGCTGTGTATCCTTCAACACCCATGGGCAAAGAAACTTACTTTGATTTTCCTGTCACCTAAGTGTCTGCCGGACCTCGGGACGTTTTAAGACCAAGGCTGAGGCTGGGTCTTCACCCCTGACCTTTGCTGACTGCTGACCTCACTTTGTCCTGGAGATTACTAGCTGCTCTCAGTCCACTGAGCACCCTCAGCCATCCACTGTTGGCTTCTACAGTTTTTACCATGCTGCTATCATTCACCTAGCAGTGAACCCCTCTAATGACTTTCTCCCCAACTGTAGGAACAGGCACGGAGACTTCTCTTATACGCTGTAATAAAATGTTTGGCAGTGTGCCACGACATCCAGTTTCGCAAGAAACCTGATCTTTCTGAAGGAACGAATAAGACACAGCTCGTTTATGAAGACTGGCATGCTGAATTTGCATGCATACGTTTTTCATTGAAGTCAACAGGTCCACATGAAAGACTCCCGGTCTTTCACTCATTGCATTGCAGAAATATGGATTCACACAAAAACAAACATGAGCAAGCCAGAAGCAGTGAAGCCAAGGAAACATGTTTTTCAGTACTGCCTTTTTTCAGTTGTTTTCAATTACAACCAAAACATAAGGCCACCTCGCCCAAACCAACAGACCACTTTTCTTTTTTTTTTTCTGTGTACTTTTAGCAGAAATTTCTGAGGGAGTGTTCTTTTCCCCCCAAGAAAGGAGTCATTATCAAGACAGACGTCCCATCATATCTCTCGTTTCTGTATCATACCAGGGAGACTAAGTGGTCAGTACACGTAATGACATTGTTTATGGTGGAGATATTACAATCTGGTGGCTGATAAACTGAATAATTAGATCACTGTCTTCTACAGGTCTTCTGCAGTACCTTGGAGCTAGAGTTGGAGTTGAGTATCTACCAACCTCATGTTTACCACAGGGAGGCCCTAAACTGCTCCCTAGAGGTTGCCAAACTTTTAGAACTTAGAAAGAACTGCCAAGCCACTGTAGTCTTAATAGGCAAGCTTTCTGGCCACAAAGGCTAAGTGGAAAGGTGCTGCATGAAATTCAAGAAGCTTTGTAGAGACTTTAAAAGGTTTTTAGAATGCACGAGTACAAAGTAGATGCAATGCTATGTTACCTAATGTAACATAGCATTGCACCCACTTGTCTAAATAATTTAGAAACACAGTGCACTTGTAGGAAGTAGGTTGTTTGCACAGACTAGTCGACTTTAACAATGTGGCACTCAGAATGCCTAAGAGACAACAACAGGTGAGGGGGCTGGTGATTTATCTGGTGATTGGTCTTTATCTCCGCTTTCCTTCGAAAAGTCATGTCACCTGTGGAGTTCAGAGTTTGTTCTAACTTTTCTCCACCTATCTGCATAGCTTCTCTGGTTTCCCGACAACTTCAGTAAATTTCTGTGTGTGTTCGTGGGGGGTTGGCGCAGAGGGGGGCACATAACACCTTTTAATCCTGTAAAGTCTGATGTTGGTTACACTTATTTTCACAGAATTATGACGCAGTAAATTTCTTTGGCTCTCCAGGTCTCCGCCGTGGGCAAGCATCTCAGCAAGGCCGCCTAAGGTGCTCCTAAGTGGCCCTGTGATCCTATAATGTTTGAAGTTGGTTTATTTTTATTTTCGCGGAGTTATGGCGCTGTAAATTTCGCTGGATCTCTGCCGCGGGTGAGTGTCTCGGCAAAGCCACTTAAGTGCTCCTGAGTCGGATACAAATTTGCAATATTCTGCCGTTCGTGTCTCAGGTTCCCTAAAGGGTAGCAGTGCAATCTAGAGCTCGCTGGAAATGGCACATCACACTTCACTGAGCTTTGGAGTTTGGCTTGGTCACAGATTTTTTAAGTCAGATTTTTGCTTGTTGGAAAGCAGATTCTCCTGTGGTTTCATTAATTGCACTATTAGCGGTTAGCCAGTGTCAATTTGTCTTTCTTCACATAACTGTCATGCATGCACTAAGATTCTTATGTACTCCCACAGGTCAAAAAACAAACAACATAATTTACTTGGTGAATTTCATGTGATAGTTATTACATTATTTTGATGAGCTAGTCTTACTTCTTACATATCGGTACCGTTCATCTTGTTTTAAATGGAACTGTATCTTTCCACTTTCCGATTGTGTTCAGTTCCTTCCACTGTCCTGTATTGCCTGCTGAATTGCTGACGTTGCCACATGAGCACCATGTTTAGTCTGGAATTGATACTTTGATAATCAACAAATTCGTTTATTCATTTTTTTCTTAGACAGTTAGTACAACACTCTGTTAGGGCCATACCATCAACATGTTTTTTCCTTATTTGAATACGATATGCATTCAGTGATCAAAACTTTCATAATTCCTTTCATAATAAAATAAGGGGGCTAGTGTGCTTATTTCAGCATGCCTATATTTTGGGGTCTACTGGAATCCATCACATGATTAAATATTTTGCCCCATATAGTACATCTGTATCCACTCTTTTTCTGAAACGCTCTGTTAGACCTCCTATGTCTTTAAGCCCCGCCTCCCTGTGAGCAGAATGTATCCTGTGGTCAGCTCACAGTTTGTTCTGATTGGTCAACCATCAGAGCGGCAACCTGCTAATAGTTCTGTCCCCACATGAATGTTTACAATATGACTTTTTTCATCGCTAGATAAAGCAGGGTTCCTAATCCCACTCCTGGTGACTCAGCACTATACACAGTTTGGTGTTTTATCTTATCGAACTGATCTGTTTCATATCAGTTACACATTAACGTAAGGTGTGCAGATTAGAAAAACGAAAAGAAAGCGCAGAGGCGTAGGCTTGCCAGGACTGGCATTTGGGACCCCTAATTAATTACGATATTTCTGTGGTGTACTTCATTTCCTATACAGTTAAGTTAAACCATTGTAATATGTGAAGTTTTCTTACATGATCATATTTTTCCATGAACTGTAAAATTTTACTACACTTTACTATATATATATACTATATATATAGAGCCTGACTGTGATTTGTTATACTATACAACCCTGTATTGGTATAATGACAATAGTTGAATTCAATTCAATTCAGTTCAATTCAATTCAGTTAAAAATAGTTAATGTCAAATTAACTGGAAAACCATTTGATGTGGTGACCAATCATTGAGTTTAATTGTACTGCTTTTTGTCAATCCAACTAAATACATTCAATTACAGCAAATAACTCCTTATGACTCAAAAGTTTAGTTAAAATAGCGTATCTGTCTTAATCTGTTAATCTGTTAATTTGCTGTAATTTCCATTGACAGGAAAAGACATCACCTTCATAGTAGTATATGTCTCTCTAAAATCACAATATGTGCCTCAGCATCGATGGAAACGCCCCACATAAGTCACGCATGTGATGGCTACTGATGCTCCCCTGCACCTTCCCCTGATAAAGCTCTGGATGATCTCTTTTTTTGGCACAGCAAACCTAATGTCTGTTTTTTCTGGGGGGTAAAGTGGACTCATCTCACCACAGCACAAGTTCGTACTGTCTTTAGATGTCTGAAATGAGCTCAGGCCCAGAGAACTCTGCTGTGTTTCTGCATAGAACGGATATATTTTCACAGTGATGCAGTCTGTGTTGTTCCCAGTGATGTGCACTTTCTTAGGTTACCAAAGTACGCCTGAGCCACATGGCTGTGTTTTACCCAGTACCATGATAGTTCCTCATACTCATACTCAGTGGTTTCTGGCTTTGTCATACACTGACTAAGATTTCTCCAGGTTCCCTTTCTCTCTTTGAAACATTCCTTGCCGTCCTTTGTTGAGAAATGTTTGAACGTTTGACAGAACTTTTGATAGGGTTAGGGTTCAAAAGAATGAATAAGTCACAGAATCTTGTTTTTTATTGCATTTTTATTGCATGTGTTAATTTTTTTGTAAACTAGGTTGGTACATCAAAGAAACACCTGCTCACTGCTGAAAAAACCTGAAAGCTTGACTGACGTAATGGAAGATAGTTGAACCTTTACTAAGCAGGGACTGGAGGAGAAAATGAAGCTGATATTTAGGGAATATGTGGAGAGCATCTAGATTATGATTGGACTAAACACAATCCCAAATTAGCTCATTTTTCAGCTGAATTTTACCATCATTTTTTTCCAGGGACCGCAGTTTTGGAGGACTACTAGTTTGAGCGATATGATCACTTCAAGTAGATGTTTTTATGGCTGATTTGTTGATGTAGTGCGTGCATGTGAAAATCATCAGCGGGTCTAACTGGGTTAGATTTGGCACTGACTCAACACTTTGGAGGAAAGGATTTATGCCATTAACACATGAAGCAGCACTGCATTTACCTACACCTTAAATCTGTCTTGAAGATATAATGCGACCGGATCAGAGTTAAGTCTGGACAGTTACGCACTGTGGCTCGTTCACTATTGGGAATAAAATAAAAACTGTGTTCAGCCAAAGTCATAAAATGGACAAACATCTATAAACAAGAGGTAGCATTCTGTTCTCCTCTGTATCGTCTGTGATCCAAATCATACCGGTGCTTGTTATCCCCAAACACAAATGGCACAAGCGAGGAAGATTTAATGGCACCGTGCAGATGATCTTCAGTTATTACCCTAAATCTACCTTAATCAGAAAGTACTGACTTTGATATTTAAGCACGCTACATTCATATAAATACATTGTTCAAAGAGTTTCCGAGGCCGACCCATGCAGCTACTTCTCCTCAGGAGTTCGCAATTGCATCTGTAGACCCACAATGTGTTATAAATAAGAAGCAGACTCCACACATGCTGACCCTCAGGCCCACAGATTAACAGTGCACAAATAATTGTGGCAAAACAGATGCCAGTGAATGCTTACTGCGTAACCGCTGGGGAAAGTCTGCACATCAAAACACGATAATTGAAATGGTATTGAGATGGGTTCGTTGAGTCAAAACAGCGCCCAGTGACTCGCAAGCGTTTTAGAATCTATCTTTGTGGTACTGGATGATTGTTTACACCATGGTGAAATGTGACCATGTGAGTGTGAATGGTTGTCATACTGAAGGAATGTTTCATCCCAAACCCTAAAGTGGCCCACAGTCAACCAAACCCTGTGATGGCTAATTAGCATGGTGACTTTGCTTGTGTATTTCTCAAGGATGATGCAAAGTCTATTAATGCCTACGTTAAGATTTGTCACCGATGACCCATGTGCTAACAATGCGGTTGTACCACTATGTTCTCATTGATGTACCATAGGGGGTTCCTCGTGGAGTCAGGACTGAGACAGGATCTTCGTCATCTCATGACCAAGTCTGAACAAACACTTGCAAACGGCTGGAGGGGATAAAACCATTAGTTAATGCAATAACTTACTTCTTCCCACTTGAAGAGAGATCTAAGCAAATGCCGTCTACCCACTATGACCCCCTTCCTAAGTCCAGTATGCAAAAACCGTTCCCAGATTCTCATGCAAATGAACTCCTCATGAGGAATGAGTTGTGCGTGGTACGAGACAAACAGATGGAAACCATTTCACCCTGCACATCCTGCCACCTACTTCCAACATACAGCCCGTTCTACGCCTGTAAGCTTTACTGAGCAGAGGGCAGGGGTCATCTTGATGTGTGTCCATTTAGAGTGTTAAACCTTTTGTCTAATCGCAGGGTCACTGAACCCTAAGCAGCGTTTGAAGGGTGTAGAGATCTGTGAGAATGTGGGCGTGTTTATAGCTGATGTGCACTTATGGAGACAGCTAGCATTACAATAAGAGCACTGAGAGCTAGTTAACTTGTTAAAGCTGCAGTGGTTCTCCTCGTCAGAGTTCTGGCACCATGATGCTCATCGATCAAAGGACTGTATTGTAAGGTCCCAAGTGGTGCAGCCGCATTCTTAATCCCCAGCGATGCCATCCATCTGGAAGTTTACGAGGCATGATTGTCTTTCAGGAGTACACATTTGACAAGTTCATTTTGGGAGGATTCATCATAGATCTCTATGCCTTGTAAATCAATTTTCAAAAACAAACATTATTATTTAAGAGGGGATAATGCCATGTGTTTTCTGATACATATGCAGTATGTCATTGGCAGTGGCAGGTTTTATTCCATTGACTGAAGTACTTTGATTTTAAACATATGTCTGATCAGCAGGTTGCTATAAATATTGTAGAAATGGACTGTGATGATAAATGTGACACTGTTACTAAGAATGTATTGCAAATCAATGAAAGAGGGACCCATTCTGCTTTCCTTTTACTTGTAGTGTGTTGTAGCTTTTTGTACATGTAAACAGTTAGCAAAAATATAATAGTCCACAGTACATGCCAGATTGAGAAACTCTTTCCCACAGAAACCACTTTTCTCAGTTGCCTGAAACGCCCTTTTTTACTGTTATAGTGCGGTCCTCTCATAACACAACAAGGCAGTGCCTACTGGCAAGCTTGGCACAACACACCCGGAGTTAAAACAATACAAAATGACCACTCTAATAAAAAAAAGGCTCTAGTATAGGTCTACCACTTGGCCTACCAGACTTTCAGGGTCAGACTCTGGTTCAAATTTAAATGGCATAACTGACGCCATTGCAACTTGTAGCAACTAGTTGAACAATCAGAACAAGTTGAATGGGCAAGCTAAACAATCAGAGCCAGAGCTCATTGGGTGCATTGGGAGGCGGGGCTTAAAGACACAGGAGCTCTAACAGAGTGTTTCAGACAGAGGGTGTAAAATAATGTGTTTTGGTAAAATGGAAGCATGTAAATTTATTTTAGTAGTAAATGCTAAAAATAGCATGTTATTTATCCTTTTATGTATGAAGGCAGGGAAGTAGTATTTAATTTTTGGGTTTTGTTGCATTTAATGCACTTAAACATTTGATGCAAATTGCAAATAATGCAAATAATAACCCTAATAACTGTGCGTTCTAGATAGTAGACAGTAGTGCCACACATTTCCTTAATCTTTTCCATCGTAACCCTCAAAAATGTAGTTTTGAAACCCCCCCCACTATTTTGAATGATGTGGAAGAACATGACGAGCTGATTGTGTTTGGCCCAAATTTGAGTTCCATTGCCAACATTCAATAAAACATTATTTAAAAAGAATTTTTGGCCCAAGTGATGTGTCTGCTTTACAAAATGTCTTTTCACATGAGGTGAATGAACGGTCTGCTTCAACCCACATACATTTTCTGACGAACCAGCACTCCAGATGTGGACCTTTTGTATGTTATAAAGACTAATGATGATGCAAGTAATGGGGGTTTGGCTGTCAGGTTAGCTGAGCACAGCTGCTCACTCACAGGTTTTTATGTGATTCAGGTCTGGTGACTGTGCATAGCATGTTGTCATTGATGTCATTGATGCAGCTCCTCTGTTTTAGCTCACAGTGACCGAGTGGTATCACTGGCGAGGGAGAACGCTCGTCTTTATAATGTCATCAGTAATACAGGCATTGTACCTTTTGTGACAATCATTTCAGGAGCCCTAAAATTATGCAAAACTTGAAAAAGTGGAAGGGACATTTATGTGTCTCAGAGGACGCCCACACTAGTTACACCCATGCAGTGTGGTAGCTGGGGATAGCCCAAAGACGATGATGCATAATAGTGATGGTTACCAGTACAATCCCTGACCATCATTTTGAAGGCCTGCGGTTCAAATGATCAGACAACGTCTCACCGGTGATGCATCCTAGAGTGTGCAGAGAACGTTCAGCAGCGTTTGTGACTCGGATTTCACCTCATACTTGTGACATTGCTGTATTTTCATGCAAGTGCTATTTACAGCTACAGCGAGCCTGTGGAATCCTTGAAGAGTCATGTGGGATTTGAGCTAGATGTGCCAGAAAAATAACAGTATTTTGCTTGGTGAAACAGCCTCCTCCACATACACATATGAGACTCCTAAAACAGACGAGCGGCAGTACATTGCTCTCTGAGCCTAACTGTGTGCTCTTCTTCAAATTAGTAATGCTCATACTAAGAGAGCACCAAGTTCAAACTATTCATTGTGGGCTCTGACCTCCCACACACAAGACCGTCTAGTCTTTAGTCTGTTGCCCTTTCAAGAAGCATCTGTCCATTCATCTCCGTTATCTGACTGCTTCTTAACAGATCACATGGCGAGATGTTATGAGCAATGAAGGATTGAAAAGGGGCTTTAGAGACAGCTAACAGAAGCAAACTGGCCACACAAACGAGCTTTGCTCTACGCTAGAGTACACATTAAAGTTCAAAATCATCATTCAAAAGACCGGAATAAATGTTTTCATTAATATCACTCAGATTTGGTTGAATCCAATTGTAATAAATGACTCAAATATAGATGCTGGTTCTTTGCAACTTGGAAAAATGACAAATTTTAAGATGAGTGAAAAGAATGACAAAGAATTGAGTGATAAAAAAGAATGGATGCCCAAAATGGGACAGTTTCACAAAAACTGGGCTAAACTGGAACAAAACATATTTTAATTGAGGATTTTATAGCATTTCCAGAATACTTGGAATATTGAATAAAACCTCTAAACATGCCATGAGGTGGCTATTGTCTGTGTCAATAAATAAACAACCAAATTTTATAAAGTTTATAAAGTAAATAAAGATGTTAATATGGCAGGAGATTCCATATTTTTTGGAACAGTGGTTGGAGCGCCCATGCTTAAACGCTCCATTAGGGTCAAAGGTTAACCCAACGTCTCCAGTGGCTTATGTGGTCGCCGGAAGAGCTTCCTGCCACCAGCCTTATTCTGCAGCTGGGAGAGGGCAGGGCTTGAAGGCAGCCACTCGAGCACCGACTCCCAGAGAGCACCCTGGGAATTCCCACAATTGTTCTGGCGAAGGCCCTTGCGCCGCTGTTTACGAGACCCCACGAGTGACTATAGCGCCAAAAATAACTGTTCCCAGATCAAACGCAGGAAATCGCCACCAAGGCCCCCACACTGATGCAAATGACACTCGTTTAGCCGAACAATAACATGAAATCACAACGTATCACTTGTCGCCGTCTGTCTCTCCTTTTTGTGCATGGGTTTGAATGCTCTGTCGTCAGACGCCAAGCACATGATCTAAAATTGTTCCATCAAATAAACCAATCCAGTTGTTCTTTAAGGTTCCCACACAACCAAGGAGGAACATCATATCTGTCAGTCCACATCGCAGCATGCCAGAAAACTGACTGCTTGCACAATGGCGCAATAGCAGTGCTTTTCACAAGTCAGTCGTTCTGCAGTGTGTTGTTTAGATCCAGAGGGTGTTATATCTTCATGTCTTTGTCCTGTTGTTACTTGGGGTACAGACAAGTTTCTAAAGCCTTGTGTATGTTGGGAGGGAAAGCCAGTTTGCCTAAAATGAGGCTAACAAACGACAAACCACACCCATGTGATCACTTTATTAAATCAGGCATCTCTGGTACTTTGAGGTCATACCAAATCTTGTGATTTCAGACTGGCATGGGGAAAAAAAAGAAAAGAAATATAAAAAATACCCGCTAATCTTTACAGAAAGCAAATTCATCCTCAAACTTCTAGCAAGAATAGCACATTCATTTTGGGGACTGAACCAAAACGATCCCTTAATGGATTTTTACACATTTATGTTGTTCCTCTGGCCCTATGCGAGGTCTATTTTCCCTAAGACATGTTCGAAAGTAGGTCAGTGAGGAGGCTTCTCTTATAAACTTAATGGGTACAGACCTGCGGTGAGATTCCTTGATCTTTGGTGCACGTCAGAGGGAAAACAGGACGGTGGTCTTTGCCTATAGGTGTCTCGTGTTTTTTTAATAGAGGAATAAAAACTAAATAGATCACGGATCAATACCCAGTCCTGGTCCTTCACACAAACGAAGCATTTGTCCTTAAACACTAACACACACACAATCATACATATCTGGAAATGACCTTTTTCAGTTTAGTAATTTCCTCTTCCACATATTAATTGAGATCCCACACGTCTTGGGTTTCGGTAACAGTTCACTCTTTCCATTAGTCTCTTGGAACATTGGTTGAGTTTTCAGATATGCCGTGGCATAGGTATCTCAGGGATTAGTTAGATTTGTTGTGCTATAAAGGACCAACTAAGTGCCAAGTGAACCAGTTTGCTACAGCGCCAACCTAAAGCTGACCAGTACTGCAGGTCAAGTTAGTCAGGAAAGACGGACGTTGGCAGATTGTGGGTGAAGCAGCATAACAATGAGAGTTTTAATACATTTTGAGATTTTTAAGTTATATTATTAGGGGGTCTTATCAAAACCCCGTATTCCGCACCTGGCATATATCACACACTAACTGCATCTCTTTTGTTGTTGGTTTCTCTTCGTTATCCCCCCGCAGCGTAATGCATCCCAGATATCCATGACTTAATCGGTGATCAGACTCATCGTGTTCATTTCATGAGACTATTTGTTGCTCTGAGAGCGTTTGCTTAGAGACATGAATGGACAAGAACTGCCCATAAACATAACTATGTACAGAATTACTTCAACTCAAATAAAAACTCAAATCAGCCAGCCAACATGCTTTTATCATGCTCTTAAATTGACGTTTCACAGAGTCCTTTGGCCCAAAAATACATAAGGACAGGGAACGAATCCTTTCGAGGCTCACATGGCCATTATTCTGTGGATGAAAGAGCAGCGATGTTTTACCAGTCCTAACTTACAAATGACAAAACAAAAGTTTGGTACATGCCCAAGTTGTCCTAAGAGAGTTTATCTGGAACGCTAAAATGTGTTCTCTGTAAATCATGAAACGCGAGCATTTACTTGAGGTTTGTAAACTCCACCTTCTGTGTAAAATTCAGCATCTACAAAGGAAGTTTAATTAGGCCTGTTCTGGGAAGACTATATTGGAAGCCCGCCATTCTGCCAACTACAATTGAAAGTCCACTTCAAACGCTGGTTCGTAACTTGACCAAATAGTAGAATTTACGGAGCTTGTTAAAGCTGTTCTCCAACTTATTACGTCTCCGATTATGTGTAATGCTATCAAGTGGCCACGTGCCCACGAGGCCTCTGCTAAATCCCTTTCTGCCTACATCTAGGCACACCCACATGCCCTGAGGGGTAAACCATTCATCATCAGCGCCTCATATTTGCAGTAGGAGCAGTGGGCAATCCAGACTGATTCACGTTGGAAGTATGTAACTGAGTCAAGTTTGCAGCATCAAAGAAACAGGCGGAATGAGTAAATAGCCTGTAAACAAACTCTTAATAAACTGCACAGATCAAACGGTGACTGAAAGAGGTGAATTTTCAGAGTATGAAAGACAGACCTGCTCCAGCTCGACACTGGGTCCAAAAACACTGGCGTCATTAATACCTTAAAAAAAATGGTGCAGAAAATAACTCAAACCATACAAGGTCACGTTGTCAGCCAACCGTGAAATTGCTCGGCCTAGTGCTTTATGTACAGGGGTTAGGTGACAGTAGTGCTTTGAGGCAGCTAACTCGCCCTCTATGCGACAAATAAAAAGACCTTGTCTGTTGGGTTCTTTTCTGTTTTAGAATTCTACAGATGATGGTCAAGTTTGAAACACGGTATCAGGGAGGGTCCCTGAGCTAGCTGAGCTTGTGATCATGGGTGGAGGTAGTTGGAACGGGAGATGAAGCATGATATAAGAGTGCACGGTGATGTAATAAAAAAAAAAAAAAAAAGAAGACATTTGGTACCACTTTAGAATAAGGCTACCTTCGTAAAGGATTTCTAAATGCTTGGAAATTAGGTTGTTAATAGTTATTAACTAGTTGTAAACACAAAGTATTAATAAGCAGTATTAATAACACATTAATAACAAGGGAGTTGTGAGCTGCTCCTTATGATGAATATATGTATTGAAGCTGATAGGGCTGATGCTGACTGTTGGAAAAGCCACAGTTAGATCAATAAACATCAAAATCTGAGCTTTAACAGTAAGAAAGAATGAGGGTTCACGGTTAGACTAGCAACAGGTCACCACTGTCCTACTTATTTTTGTGTTGTAACTGCTTATTAATGATTTTAAGGCATTTATGATCTATCTATTAACCGTTAATAATCTCTTTTTTAAAAAAGCCTTATTCTAAAGTGGTACCAAGACATTTTAGTGGCACATAAAGGTCATCTTGAAAAGTGCTGGAAAACTAGAATAAGGTCTGTTACATGGTATGTTAATGAATCGTGCTTGAAATGAACAGAAACAGTAACTAACGAGGTACCGAAGGTCCATTTTGATTTCAGATTGACTTTAAAGTCTACTGTTAAGGTCTAATACCGCTAAGCCTTTTTCCTGGTCATGGATCAAGTCTGATCTTGGTCTCATGGTGACTCACCTTGGAAACTGCTTTTTAGTTTTAAGCTTATGCTTAAAGACAGAGTGCGTGATTTCAATCCAGTACACTTTCTATCAAATTCAGCAATTATCTCCCCACCATCTGCTAGCTGTCCATTCTTTTTACGCACTGGGAAAACTTTGGCATGCAACACCCTTACAGTCAGTCAGTAATAAGGGGTATTTATGATTGTGCACAGAACGAAGAGAAGGGAATGGGATACGTGCTTAACTCCACACATTTTGATAAAGGAGAAACTGCTGAGAAACAGCCAAACAGGAGAAGATTTGAAGAATAAAGACGGCGAATAAAGTTCTTTGATCAATCAAGGGCGCCTCAACAGTGCAGACCTTTGAAAACTGACAAGTCTGTGTATTTGCATTTTCCCGTTCCACCTTAATTGGTACAGTAGGTATTAAATTACATGAAAGAATGTGAGAGTGTTGTTTAACTCTTTTTAATTTTCATGTATTTTATTTCAGTGCAATTTGCGTCATGACACGTATGGAAAAATTAGGCTCCCGGTTTATTCTCTAAAATAACACATTTCACCTCTCGCTTGCACAGCCCCTCTGAAAGTGCTGATGTGTTAATATGAGCGCTAAAACGAAAATCAAGCAGTTCCATGTCACTCACACCACGCTAAGATATTACGTGTGAATACTTTTTTAAGGTTTGTCTGGGAAACTGGACCTTAAAGTTAAAATGAAACGCATTTACAATCAACCAACTAAAAAGAGCTAATATCCTGGTACGCTGGAATCCCTTAAAGCTAAAAACTGCTGATACAATGGTATGCAGACTGTCTCTTTTAAGGTGCTGTTGCTGAATAACCATGGAGACGTCTAACCGGCTCCAATCACAGTCTGACAGCCTTCCATTGTATATCACCTCAATGGACTAATCCCGGCCCCCTCCCTCGTCCACAGGGCACGAACTGGTTCAAGAATGCCCCAACTGCAGACATAGCCATTTAAAACCTAATCAGGAATTACTCCCACAAAAGACTCATTGAGTCTTTAATCCAATAATAATATAAATCATCCAATCACATGGACCCACAACATAATCATATTAAACATCTTGTGTGGTCGAAATGTCAGCACGATGACCGTAATGCTGCTAATTGTGTGTTTGTCTATATATATATATATATAATGTGTGTATTTTTAGGAAAATAGCTGCACCTAGAAGGAATCAACTGACAGAAATGAAACTTGGTGGGTAGGTCTGACATTTTTAGACATGCGAATGATTCAAGTTTCAAGCTCATGTGCATGTGACACAAGCAACGATCACCATAGCGCTGTACCTGACCGGCCCAGCAGCCATGATTGTGGACATTCAGTGAGCAGCGATTCCCTCAGTGAGAATGCTGTTTGGCTGACAGGCACCATTGGCCGACAGCTGCACGACACAGACGACTACCCTTAACACCACGTCTACCTCGCCAAAGACTACAATGGTGCCGTGCCGTCATGGAGTGACTCAGAATGGCAGCAGGTCATTTTCATTCATGAGTCACGTTTTGGTGTAGCTACATGAGATGGATTATCACAGAACACCATTAGGAAGTTCATGCCAAGACGTCGGGCATATTGCGTTAGCTTCATACTTCATAGTAGCACATACATGTGTATGTGTAGTTTAATAAATATATCCATTTCAGTCTTATTGTATCATCCTCTATTGCACCCCCGCCCCCTACCTTTGCAACTGTGAGGTCAGACACTGGTATTGGATGAAACAGCCTGACTCGCCATCTTCAAATGAGTTCATCTTAAAGGTGTTAGTCAGGGTTGTGTTCAGGGTTCTGTGTGGGCCAGTCAAGTTCTTCCATACCAAACTCACCTAACCATGCCTTTATGGACCTTTGTCCATTCATGCACAGTCAGCAGAGCATTAGAGACCTTTATGCGCCTCAGCACCCTGGGACTCCTCTATGTTATTTTATGGCTGAGTTGCTGTGGTTACTAAATGCTTCCATATGTCAATAACACCACTTACAATTGATCATGGAATATCTAGGAGGGAAATTTAGATTTGATTTGACTGATCTGCTGCAATTGTGATATCCTATTACAGCACCAAGCTCATATTCACTAAGCTTCTTAGAATGACCCATTCTTTCACAAATGTGAAGTTAAAAGTGAAAAATTGAAATCAACAGTTTGTTCCAATAGCAGGCCATAACCCATCAGCATATATACACGTGAAGTGAAAAGTTAATTGACCTGTCGTACTTAAAACTCAGACATCTGGTTTACTTTGCTCCCAGTTATTGGAGTTTGGGGTATCATCAAGTCTAGGTCAAACGAGGACTATGAAGCCTTTAAAAAGGTTTATAGATGCCCAGGAGTTTGGGTTATGAAAGGAAATTTAAAAACTCTGGTAACATATCCAGACCAGGCTGCCACACCTAACGTAATCCGAAAGCATAAGTGAAAGATTTGTTTGGCCACAGTATCCAATGCGCATTTGATGCAAAGAACCTCAAACCAACTGTAAAGCATAATTGTGAAATGTCATGGCTTGGGGCCACTTTGCTGCCTCAAGGTGTGGTCAACCTGCTGTCTAAGAATTAACTATGAATTCTCACTGATACCAGAGAGTGCTTGAAGAGAATGTACGGCCGGCTGCCCAAGTTCTAAAGCTGGAAAAATGAGCTTTCAACAAGATAAAGATCCCAAACATCCAAGTAAACCCACCAAGGAACGGCTCAAAAGGAAGTAATGGAGGGTCGTGGAATGGCCCATTCAAAGCCCATTGACATACCATGGGTGGAATTTGAAACAGGCTGTGCTTGAAAGAAGTGCCTCAAGCACTGCACAGTTGGAAGAATTCTGCATCAAGGAGTGGGCAAATATTCCCCCCAGTGGATGCCAGAAACTGGCAGACACCTCCATCATGTTGTTTCTGTCAAAACGGGTAATACCACTTACCGAGGCCAGGGGTGTACTTAACTTCCTCAACAGAAAAGAAGAGGTAATCATCTCATTAGTTGTAAAAAATAATGTTTTAGTTTTACTGCGTTAAATTTAGCTGCACTGTTCAGCTGATGATCAAATACCGATGTGACCACATGTCAAAAACGCAAATATTTCACAGGGTAAACGTCCTTCACACGACTGTACATATATCAGCTGCTGAGGATTATGAAATGCTGCTTTTGGGACAGTTCCAGGCAAAACAGGTTTTTTTTTTTTTTTTTTATGAAAGAATGAACTTCAGGTCTTACTAGTGGGAATAGGTTCCCAGAAGCAAAGATGCACCAACATCATTTACAACACAGGTAAAACGATACCGGTGAATAAGCACAGAAACTCCTGGGTTGAGGAGTAACAGATTGTAACCTACCCACTACAGACGCATCAAAGCAGCCGCCTCAAGCTCACATATCCGCCTGAAAATAAAGTGATTGATTACGTGTAGAACTTCATTACAGAGCTTTAGAGAACAAGAAACACGCTGGACTCGGATACGTTTAACACCTACGAACATAATGTACATATGCAGTACTGTGCAAAATTCAGAGACCACCCCTTTGTTTATTTCATCTCTAGGCCAACAAATGAATTAAGTGTCAGGATATAAGGCTGAAGACGTACTGTATAACTGTCTAAGAGAAATTACCCAGAATAATAATAACAACATGATCAGTAATTAGTATGTCCAAATGTTTTTATTTCAGCTTCCATCTCTTCTTCGCTTCTGTAGTCTTTAGAAGTTGGTTGTGTTTTCTGCTTTCTAGGATCCAAACACAATGACATTAAGGTCTGGACTGCGGAGTTGTCAGGCCATTGTTCTGAGAACACCCTTTTCTTTACTTTCCACATTTTTTTCTTTTTCTTTTGCTCAGTGAGTCGCTTCTACAGGTACACATCCTTTTCAGCCCTTAGCACTGAGTTGTAATCTCAAAGTCGAAGAATGAACAGAAACACCTGTGGAGACTTTCAGATCTGCAAGACTGGCGCCTGATTTTCTCCTCTCGTTTAAAGATGAAGGCTTAAAGCTGGAGTAGGACTTTTCGTAGAAACCAGGAAGTGTAAGCTAAATCCCACGTCCTGCTTCCAAGGCAGTTTCCCTAGAACACGTACGCACACAGCCCGACTAGTCACGCCTTGGAGAAAGGTGTGCAACATGTCATGGAAGTTGAACTTTTCTTAGAACTACCAATGAACACAAATATGCTAGCTAGGTACATGACCTCATTTGGAAATCGCCTCTTTCAGAGCCGATATAGGCTAACACAACAGAACACGGGACTTTATACAGAACAGAACTCGAGTCACTGGTTTGGCTCATGCTCCACTGGTGATCCAGCTAAACTCGAATTTCTATTTTAGTTTCTTTTTTAACCCAAGTTTATATTCAGGGTTTTCAGACATCCGGTGGGGGTGGGTGTCCAAGAATTTAATTAGCGAGCCCCAGGCGCCCCCACACCCATTTCACACCTTGAGTGCAAAGAGTGCGCATGTAGGCAGATCCTGAGGTGGCAGATAGACATTTCCGACATGATGCCGGTGCCAAAATCACAAAATTTGTGCTGTGCCAGCCCCACGTACTTGCTGGTCTGGAACCATGGAACCCATAACCAAAGTGGTCAAAGGGCGTGGCACTGCCGTCACCACATAAAATTTTTGATGCTTATGTTTTTTAAACAGGAGAATGAGTGAAACAATGAAAGCAGACATCTCTGTGGTCTCCTGAAGAAGGATCAGATTCTGCCAACTTCTGGTTCTGGACTAAGGACTGTCCAGGACATCCATGATATCCAGATACATAACTGCCCAGCTCTCAAACCAATGGAAGAGGGGGCCCATACTTAACAGGTTAGATACACCCTAGGAACCAGGGTGGCACGAGCACTGGTACTTTGTTGGCGATAAAGAGGCAAGGTAGACCATCCAATCAATCCAATCAATCTGAATTAAATGATTGGGTGGTGTTTTTACAGTAACGTGACCTCCACAAATATTTTTTCGTTTTGTCAGTGCATTTGTCCTACTGATTGCTACCTGGATGCACAGACATATAACAAAAATGTTTTTAATAAATCATCTACTCCATCTTTAAGTACTGTTTATTTTATTTACTAATAACTTTTAATGTCTTTAAAAATGAATCTCCTGAAAACTTTCTAACTTGCTCTAATGACTGAAATAAATGTATTTAACTGGAACTCACCGTGCTAAGATTGCGCAAGCCTTTTACAGCTCTAATCAGCCAGCCTGTAATGTGCAGTGGTACGTTTTCAACGCAGCTCTCCAAGAATGTAAAGTGATACCTTAATCATTCTGTAGAACCACTCGAAAACAGAGACCAGACAGACAATTATCTTGGCTCTCTTTCAGTTGCTTTTGGCTGTAATGTAAATTGAAATCATCACCACCCACTCACCACCCAGCAGAATGATGAGCAGGTGTGAAAGACCTGCATAAACATACAGATTCACGCATACAAACACACACAACTTCATTTTCCCTGTTCCAGGAAATTACTCACGCTTTCTCCACACCTGGACCAGCCAACCTACATTCTAGGTAAGCGCCAAAAAATGACACCTTTAAGAGGGTATTCCTGTTGTAAACTTTCTTTATTGGAAAACCATAGGCCCTGCCACCACCCATGAGCCACATGACACTCTGGTCTATAAAAGAAAGAAAAAGGGGTTAAATACAATAAACCTTGTGGGTTTAAAATTTTATATTGTGGTTTAGCTTACAGCACAGCAGTAGGTAAGTAAAGCCATTGTTTCACAACGCCTGGGCAGGACATCCTTGACGGTATACTTTCTCAGGAGTCCCCCTGGGGCAGGGGGGGGTCTTGAAATATAACTGGAAGTCCAAGTTTTACGACTGTTAAGTGAGTTAGCAGTAGTTTAGCTAAATGAGTGGGTAATGGGGAAGTTTAAATGATCTATGCCAGTGTTGCCTAGATTTGGCCCTGCACGGCAGGAGTCCAGCACAGCACGGTGACTCCCTTAGTGATGTATATAGCATGGCAAACTGCTTGTGGAGAGGATCCTTTGAGCAAGGAAATCATCAAAGAGTGTTGAACTTTAGCTCTCCAGGTACATGGGTGGGCTTCCCTAATCCATACTGGTAAATACTTTTGGAGAAACAGTGCAATTTATATAAATGCTGTATTAACTGCTCAAGTGGATATAGCAGCGGATATAGCACAACCATTCCGAAGTGCGTCTGCTTAGTGCGAGTCAAAACGCTACCAGTTTTGTAAGTGGCTTGACTTCCTGCAGTGATTTATAGCATAAGAAGTGACAGTGGCAATTCTAGATGTGCTCCAGAGACACTCGAGGCGCCTAAGGACTGGTAGCGTTATTGGATTAGCGCATACATTGCTCTCAAAGGTGTCAAGATTCCCTCAGGTGGTGACAGGAATCCTAGCTCAACAACCTTGCAGTTGAGACTGACATAATGACAGTCTTTCAGTAATGGACTGCAAGACATGAAAGGGACAGTGAAAGACTAATAAAGTGAGTTTGGTGAAATGATGAATTAGTAATCTAGCTCCACAGGAGTATCAAGTACAGTCTCATTAGTATGATCCCGTTCCCTATCCCAACGCATACAGTACCTTAAACATGACATTTCAAAGAAGAATCCGCTTGTTTCCTAGGGAATAACTAGGACTGCGGAACGAGTTCGCCACAAGACTCAAGTCTACGGATTTTAAACACGGTTTCTCCCTCAATGCCGGATTGTGAGCTCGGTCTTTGATCTATGCAGCGAAAACAAGAAACAGTAAGTCAAAAAATCAAAAGCAAGCACTGTGAAAACTGGGTCATAACAGCCCACTCAAAGGCATGACCGCACTGTAAAATCACTGATCAGGAGGAGTTTCAGAGGCATGCAGCAGCCATATGGTAGGGCCCAGGGGCAGATCGCTGGGTTGGGCAGATGATCATCACATATCTACCAACAAGAACAGGAGCCGAACCTGACTAATGGTATAATCAACGTCTGGGATGATGTCAGGACGACATACTTAAAACGTTGACACAGGAAGGTGTGGGGACTGAGAGCACAGAAAGCAAAAGCAAGAGACACGGCACGCAAGGAACTATCACTGGGGGGGTGGGGGTTTTGGCGGGGGTGAGAAAAAGAGCTATTTATATATATAATACTGTGTAAATCAGCTACTCAGCTGCAGGATGCTGCAAAGCACAATCATTCCCAAGTTCATCTGCTTTGTGGGAGTCAAAATGGCTAGCCGTTTTGTGAGTGGCTTGATTTTCTGTAGTGTTTTAATGCAGCAAAAGTGAAAAACGCGGTTCCATTTGTGCTGCAGGGACACTCAGAGGAGAAAGCGCCTTAGCACGGGTTCCATTAGCAGATTAGTCTGTGAAAATGTATTGTTCTCAAAGGTTTAAGGACTTTTAGGTCTGCCAGGTACCAATTTCCACCTCAGGTAGTGACAGAAAATGAATCCAAGCCAAACAACCTTGCTATTAATACTGAGAGATAATCACGGTCTTTCAGTAACGGACTGAGAGACAAGGGACAGTGAAGACTAGTAGTGCTTTTGGTGAAAAGATGAATTAGTAATCTACCTCCATAGGAGTATCAATTACATCATGATCCCATTGCCCACACAGTACCTTATTACTTTAGCATTTCAACAAATAATTCCAAGAAGAATCCGCTTGTTTCCTATTGAATAACTATGACTGCGGAAAGAGTCCGTCACAAGACTCAAGTCTATGGATTTTTAGCACTGTTTCTCCTCAATGCCTGATTGTGAGCTTTGTGTTTGATCTATGCAGCGAAAACAAGAAACAGTAAGTCAAAAGAATCAAAAGCAAGCACTGTGAAAACTAGGTCATAAGAGCCCACTCAAAGGCATGACCGCACTGTAAAATCACTGATCAGGAGGGAGAGCCACAGAGGCGTTCAGGTGGCCATATGGTAGAGCCCAGGGGCAGAACGCAGGGCAGGTCAGACGATCATAGCAAATCTACCAACAAGAACAGGAGCTGACACTGATTAAAGGAGGCGTCGTCATCCTCGACGGTGATGATGTCAGGACGATATAATTAAAACCCTGACACCACGAGGTGTGGGGAGTCAGCACAGGGGGGCAAAAGCGAGACAAATAGCAGGCAAGGAGGCGAGGAAATGTGATGCCGTCATTTGAGGGGAAATCGGCACAGCGAGAAAGGCATCCTGGCCCGGAGGAGCATACAAACAAACTCTCTGTGCAGAGCTGGGCCTAGTGCTCAAACAGTCATTTCCTTTAATTGTCTGTGATTATGATTAATATGCTTTAGACAACTGACAGAGAAAATGTGATTAATGCTTTCCAAGTGTCTTAAAAACTCATCCAGTGATTCGAAAAAAGACGATCCCAAATAAAAAAGGAGAAGGAAAAAAAAAAAAAAAAAATCACATTCCATCAGTGATGCAGAATTTCTGCATCCGTGATTCCTACTCATTAAAAAAAAGGTACCTAATTTTGTGCTTTTCTCCTTTCATGCTGGGAGCACACACCTGATGTACCTCATTATCTCTGAGGCTTTGCTTAATTAAAGCCACAGGAACGTGGCTCTACCTCACATAGTAAGCAAAACGGACCAAAACAAACAAACTGCTGTTCCTCAGTCGGGGGCCTTAAATGCATGCATAAACAAGGTCTTGTTTGGGGAGAAGAAAAAAAACTGCCAAGCCTTATCCCTGCGCTTTAAATAGCGGTATAAAAGTAGTCCGGTGGACTAACAATGAGGTTAATCGCTGCTTAATATGCGCTCAATCTCCTCCAGTCTCTTCAAGGCGGCCTCCCTTTTCTTTTCTATGTCTTTAATCTCTTTTGTGGATTTGCTCTTAGTCCGCTTGTCAGGCTGGCCTGCGTCCAGCGTCTTCGCCTGCCCCTGGCTGCCGGAGCTATCAGCGGGGGAGGATTTCCGCAAATTCTTTTCGTTCCCAGCCCCTTCCCGTGTTCCCGCTGCTGCTGCGTCTCGCCACTCTGCGTCCTCCTTCTCCTCTGCTTTTCCATAGCCCTCCTGCTGCTGTTGATGTTGGTGGTCCTGCTGCTGGTGCGGGAGACCGGCGCCCTCTGCTGACACCAGCGGTTGGCCGGCGGCGTTCATGGCAGCCATTTTGCCACGGACTATGGCCAGATGGCGCCGTATGTACTCCTCGTTCGGAGCCATGGCAAGAGTCTCTTCCAGGCAACGCTCAGCCCGGGGAAGGTCTCTCTCCTCGAAGTAGACCACACAGAGGTTGTGCTTGGCCTGGACGTTGCTGGGATCCGTGCGGAGGATGCGCTGGAAACAAGATCGGGCACCCTGAGTGTCTTTGCGGTGGTTCATGAGGATGTCGCCCTTTAGGATGAGGCCCTTGACGTGCTCAGGATGGTAACGCAGGAGCTCGTCCAGCACAGGCAGGGCGTCCAGTTCGCGCTGAGACTGAGAGAACAGCAGGGCCAGGTTGAAGAGGGCGCTTCGGAAGCCCGGCTGTAGCCGGATGGCCTGCCGCATCCAGCGCTCAGCAGCCTCGTTCTCGTTCGCATCCATGGCCAGCATGCCCAGGTTGAAGTAGCCATTAGCATCGTCCGGTTCCTCCTTTACGTAGGTGAGGAAGCGGCGGTTGGCTTCGGGGCGGAACTTTGCTTCACCTGCAACGGAGGACAATAAAATTGCTATGATTTCTGGCCTGGCTCTGTGTGATAAAACTTTCATCTGTCCCATTTCTGGAAATAAGCCTCTCGATTATTTAACAAGTCAGCAAGACTAGATTTACATCCAGTAGCCAGAGGCTGAAACAGTCATGTTAACATCAGCTAGCTAGCTATGCATAGCGGGAACAAAGCGAAGAGACAGTGAGCGGTGTCGTATAGCTTTATACAGACTGAGTATTGAACAAGCGGCAGAGAGCTTTACATTATGCAATGCAAGCAAAATCTTAAGTTGCGTGAAAATGTCACCATGTAAAGCCAGGCTTGTGATTTATTAACCTCTAAAAATCTACCTGTTATCTCAGTAATCCTTTTCAGAGAGTTCAAAAGCCCATCCTACACGTATTCTGCCACAGCAACTCGGATCTGTAAACTAACATTCGGCAAAGCCCTAATCATTTACAGTGACAGATCATTCTAGGTCCTGCCCACGGTACTGAAACGTGAATACAGAGAGAGCGGTTCCCATCAAACTAACATAAACAAGAAGACAATAAAAGCACTGTTGTCACATTATTTACAGTACCGCAACGTAGGAGTGTAAACACCAAGGCAAATAACAAACTCATGACGGCTAAAGCCTTTCCAGAAACACGTGAATCCATCCTGCTTATCAGCTATTCAGAAAAGGCATAAATCTCTCAATGGGCCACAATTAATATTTGTATTACAGCTGCTTGCTCAGAAGCTAGCATTCCAAAGCATGAGAAAATATGCAGGTAGAACGTATGGAACAGGTGAAGGATGACTTGCTACTCTACCTTCATGCACCGCATAAAGTTCCCTTGGCATCTCACTCTAGGTTCAAGTGCACCTGAAGCAATATTTCTTGGCTAGCTTTAATCTCCTGCTCCTTTTATGCCAGCTCGCTTTTGAGGAAGTTTAACTTTGCACAAGCGATTGACGTGTTTTACTCAACCGTCTTCTTTTCAGTCTCACTCACCGGACTCCTGCATGAGCAGAGCCGAGTTGAAAAGGGCGAGCTTGTGCCGCGGGTTCAGATCCAGTGCACGGTTGAAGTTCCTCAGAGCTTCGGAGGGTTCCTTCATCTCGATGTTGACAATTGCCAGGTTGTACCACAGGTCAGCGTTGGTATGGTCCAGCTCCAGTGCCCGCAGGTAGGCATCCCGTGCCTCGTTGGGCTTATTCATCTTCAAAAGGAGCTCTCCTCTGCACATAATTCAAAGAACCAGAAATAAAAGCATAGAATTTATAAAGAGGAAAAATGACCCTTTCCGTTATCCATCAACTTCAATGAATGATGCGTTGACAACAAGCTTAACGGTAAAAATTGACAGTTTAGCCCGAAACACCTGCTCTGGCTATAAAGTGCTAACTATAAAAGAACAAAATGATTCATGATTTAGAAAAGCAACTCAGAATGGTGGAATGATGGAGGTATAAGGGATTTAACTAGGCTGTAGGATCCGGCTTTGTATAACCAATTCTATACAAAGCTATACGTTGCATGTACGTGCCCACACATGGTCCTTACCTCGCTCCGAACTTCAGGGAGGGAAACACTGATGAATGCCTGATGTTCTAATACTCGAGCACGATTTATGAACGGAATATGATTACGCAAGACTGATGACCGAGGTCAACTATATAGATCCTTTCAACTGAACAATTACCCGACTCATACCTTAATATCGTCAACTACAACATGTGTCTTCTATTGAGCAGAACAGATCAAACCAATGTGCTTCAATAAATATTCTGCTGGAGCCAAACTATTACTATATTATACATGATGTTTTAAAGATGTTATGGAATGCAATTATTCAGATTTTTACATAGTACTTATGTCTACATGATGGGTATGTGACTCCGGTCATTTATTGTTGGGGGGAGACACATGCTGTCTGTTTACGCCCTAAGGTTGCTCCATACTGTCCAGGTTTTGAGAAGCTGTCTGGAGTGAAATTTGCAGAGCAAACTAACAACTTCAATTTCAAATTGTCTGGGATCCCGTACAAGATTGCAGGAGCTGAAGCTGGTGGGCAGATACACACTCTAGTGAACACACACACACTAGGAGGCAGCGAGCACCCTTGACTGGAGAGGTGGGCAGCCCTATGCACGCTGCCCTGGGAGCAGGGTTAAGTGCCTTGCTTAAGGGTACTTCAGTTCTAATTGTCGCTTCAGAGAATCAAACCGGCTGGTTCCCGAACCTCCAGCCCACGAATGAGCCCTTAAATGGTGCTGCAGTTACATTTGGGCACCTGTACAGATTGTGGCTTTTAAGGTGGAATGAAACATTGGATTAAGAAGCTGGAAGCCAACTTCATCCTCATTTAAAGATGAACATAAACCATGTACCACTGACAGCTGGGTTTCTTGAAACAGTAGATCTCTCCACATGATCCAGCATATCTGTTGATGTTGCTCTGTTGACGTATGTTAATTTAGGGGGTGTAAATATTAATAAGTAAGGACTGATATGTAACGTTTAGGGATTCTGGAATCTGCCTGGTCTACCATGCCCTTTTGTAACAGCGGGCTTTGTATTCGGAGAAGGAACAGCAGTGTTTGAGGTTCCCAGCGGGTCAGTTCTGGGCTGTACTGAACTCTCCTTATCCAACTATTACTATTTATTGCTTACTTATTCCTGGCTGGTCTTCCTATATGAGCCATTAGGCCCTTGAAACTGGTCCAGAATGCAGCAGCTTCGACCTTGAGTCTTCCACAAGTTCACCCACGTCACTCAACTGCTGCGGTTAAAAATCTGATGCTCGCCTACAAAGGCAAGAATGGACGAGCCCCTCCCTACCTTATGGCAATGGTTAAGAGTCGATCTGGACCTCGAGCCCTTCGAGCTTCAAGTACAGCTCGACTTGACCCCCCATCCATGAAGACACACGGAAGACAAGGGTCCAGACTCTTCTCTGTCCTGGCTCCCAGATGGTGGAATGAACTCCCACTGGCTGTCCGAGAGTCTTTCGCAGTCTTCAAATGGGGTCTATATCTTCTATAGGTATGAGCGGTTGGGTTGCCAGGTAGTGCACTTATGCTTTATATATGTCTGTGTATTGTTCTCTCTAGGTTTCAGCGCTGGCCCTTGTTCGGGCAGTGTCTGAGCTCATGGCGAATTTTAGACTCTAACCTTCTTATACTAGCTGAAACATTATCTGACAGAACACTAAGCACGGTTGTAGACCGCTCTGAATAAGAGCTTCTGCTAAATGCCTTAAATGTAAATGTAAACTATGAAAGAGTCAATGCAGTATTCGAGTCTATGACACCTTTAAAATTAAAGCCGCTGGTCGTCTGTATGCATACGTTAAAACACAAGCTAATTTCTGACACAGAGAGTAGACCCAGGTGAACTTGCCTGCTGATGTAGGCCTGTTTGAAATCTGGCCTCATGCTGATAGCTTGTCTGTATAGCTGGTCGGCTTCCTCTAGACGCGAGTCGTTGGCCCGGATCAGGTTGGCCAGGTTGATGTAGACGTTCAGGTGGTTGGGGGCCACTCGTGTCGCATATTTCTTTCCTGGAATTATCTGGAATATTGGAAGGACGAAGGAAGAAATAAAAATTGTAGGCCACCATGGTTTACAGTCCAAATTAAACAGTTGGGCGGACGGCAGGTACTGTAAGTCAAGACGCTGCGTAAAACTGAATAACAACTCAAGTCAAACGGCCTTATTCTCAGCCTGATGCAGAGTTTTAGGCTCTATATAACATTACGCTACTTTCCCTGGACTGGCAGATTTTTTCGAATGTATGTTATTTTTACCCATCATGCTCTTTTCCTACTCGTAAAGCTTTACAGACCACAGACATGATACAAGCTGACTGATATATAGCTTCCTCATGTACCTATAACCATTCTCTCCCTTCATACTTGTTTGTTGGCAGGATGGTGAAGCAGAATCTTCTACCTTCAGACAGGGTGGGCCCAAAAATAAAAAATAAAATAAAAAACGGTGTCACTTTGCAGTTGATGGTGGTGGATCTCCAGGGCCAGATCTTGAGAGCACTCAAGAGCCTTAAAGCTTATTTAAGGGCCAGTATGAATGTACCTCGTGATGAAACACTGGCTGTATAACAGGCATCACAAAGAGGCCAGTGAAATTAGCACTGAGGGGAGAACAGAAATGCCTGCTGTTGGCATGAAAGTGAAACTTAATGAAGTACAAAATTAGCACTGCTACAACACTGTCACTGTTGTTGTTATTATTGGGTCTACATACCCCTCCCACAAGTCTGATTTCCGTGACGCTACGTTTCACAACCAAAAGAGTAATTCATTATTTATTCTGGCAGAAATGTTGTTGTTTGTTAGCTTCCATGCCAAAAGCCTCTCTCCACTCACATCTACAATCAACAACACGACTCATTAACATTCAGGGTATATGTAGTTCAATGTATACATTTATTCTTTTGTGCTGTTGATCTTCTGATTTACCCCCCTTGAAGTTCAGGCTTCAGTGACACTGTTAAACTTGGCACATGTGGACATGGTGAGAATCTAATGACTTATGATAAATAGGCTACAGGTTATGTTTGATAGTTATTAGTTTGACCCAAACTAGCGAGGGGGGTGGTGTTTGATGGGGCGGGTGTTGTCAGGAGGCACTCCATTCAACAGTTTTCCTTTCTCCAGAACAGAGAATTACTTGGGCAATCTTGAGTCCGTTTCATGAAAATGGAGAAACAGACTACATAACATGTCATACCCGTACCTGTGGCATAAGAGACTTGGCAACCAGATATGCCTCCTCTGCCTCCTTGGATCGATTGAGGTTCTTATATGTTCTTCCAACATTCATGTGGGCTCCAATGTCATCTACAAAAGATTTGTTAAAAAAAATTCAGGTCATCCTACAACGAACCCTGGAAAGAATCAAGAAAACGGGCAGCTTGCAAAGTCTTACACACTGTTTAAAAAATGTTTTTAACTTAGTTAAAAAAGCTAAATAATATTTGATACTGTGAAACATTATTATTTCAAGTTTTAAGAAAGCCAGGCTCGTTCATTTAAGCATTTTCTTTTGTTTCTCAGAAATAAGGTGGGGCGAAAAAAAAAACAACAAAAAAAAAAACCCTGGACTTTGATTGCTTTCACATCTGATTTTCTGTTCCTTATAAACCTAATCAAGAAGGAACAACTGACCAGCAGGAAAACTTGAGTGTGATACCAATAACACAACAATCGTTTCTGTTTGAAGGCAATGTTATGAAAAGCAAACTGAGGCATAAAGATAACCGTAGGCCAGGATATCCTCATTGTGGGTGGCGAAATGCTGTTAGCTCAACTAACTAACGAAGTACAAACATCGCGGTGTATGAAGTGCCTTATGTTTGTGTAGATTGGCAATAATGGGGTCTACCCACCCAGATAGCCTGATTGAGGTCACGTACCAAAAAAAATAAAAAATGTCTGAGGACATATCCTATCCGAGAATGGAGGGCGATAAAGGCCAGCTTTTGTAACGTCCCATGGAATTCCAAATAGGCTACTTTTTGTTCAGCTTCCCTGTCATGCAGGATGCTGTTCTTTGTCAACAGGCCAAAACAATAATGCGTAAAAAGCCACAATATCCAGCACGCCGCAAAAACAACATCTCAAATGCGTTGTTTTGTTTGAGATAAGTTTCCTTTTAATTGATTTACACTGCCTGCATTTCATAAAGCAACACGAAGCAAAATATCAGCTAAGAATATTTACAATTCGTGCTGCCAAACTCAATATCACCGAGAAGTGCTTGGTTGGGCTGGAACAAGGAAAAGTGATTTTGTTTTTTCTTGGTTTTCTTTTGTTTTTCTTTTGGTTTTCAAAACAAATCCAGCTGACATTAAGGTAAAGGTTTAATGACCTTCTGCAAGGTAAGAGAACGCTCGCTGATGAATCATACCTGGTTGCACTCTCGTGGCCTGGAGGAAATACCTGAGAGCTCGCTCATAATTATGCTGGTTCTCCAGAGCATGGCCAACGTTATTCCAAAGTTTGGCATTGTTCTTGTTCACCTAAGCAGAAGCAATGACGAACACGGATCAGAATCTATGATCCACACACACACAACTTTACCAAAAATATGGAATTATTCATCACAAACATCATGTTTACAAATGTTCATACCTTTAAAGCCGAGGTGAAAAGCGTGTACTCTGACTCCCAGTCCCAGGTCCTATGGAACGTCTTCACAGCATGTGTCATTAGAAGAACCCCCATAAACAACCATGAGATTTTCTTCAGGCCCCTATAAAGAACACATGTTGGTTGTTGATGTGCTGGTAAGGTATAATATATATTTGTATTTTTAATTGTTTTAAAATCTGTCTAATTATGTCAAACACCTATAGGCAAACTACTCTACTCACACAGGCAGAACAAACACATTATTACACTCAACAGAACAGTAGCACAAACAGTTGCCCGCAGAAGGAATCAACCAACAGGAATGAAACTTGGTGGATAGGTTTGACATTGTGAGACACACAAATGATTCAAATTTCAAGCTCATCCGTGAATGTGACGTAAGCAAGGACGGACTTTATCACTATACCTGACTGACCGAACAGCCACAATTGCGAACATTCAGTGAACAGTGATGCCCTTTATGAGTCACCCTGTTAGTGCCGGCACCATGGGCCGACAGCTGATGATGGTTTAGGTCACATTTTATGAAGAAACGTATAACGTTCTAAAGGGTTCACAAACTTTCAATCACCACAGAATGACATACAGACTGATCCCCAAAGCAATGACTTTTCTTGCTGTTACCATCTTAACGTCAAGGTCTTGAATCCATGGGCCACCAGCACACAGAAACCCATGCTGGGCACGTAAAGCACACGTTCGGCCACCACAAAACCCACAGGGAAGAACAGGTTGGACGCAGGGATGAAGGGGAGGACGATCAGGGAGAGAGCCTGAAAGAGAGAGACGCGAAAAAACAGCCATTTGTTTTTACAACTTGATAGACTGACTTGTCTTACTCAACAGTACACGGCCTGGATTATGTTATGGTTGTAACAGCCAGTCTGGGTCCAACACTATGGAACATGTCAGCTATGAAACATACTGGAACACACAGAGGAACTGGCTGATGTCATGAGAAAATTCATAAATAGCTGCTGGTCCTTTCCGAACTACATTCAAACCGCCAGCACGAAAACAAGCCTAGGAATACTTTTCATGGGCAATTTGCTTAATAACACAGAGCAATTGAGTTGAACCTGATCGAACGCAAACCCTTCAGTTTCTCCTCGAGGCTATACATTGCAGGGTTTCATAATGCAGCTGGGTGGTTAATGTAAAACATGTTACTGTACCGACAGAGTGCAAACTGCATCGCACACTGTACTTTCCTCAGTACGTATTAAGGGCCAACAGGAATGCCATTCTACTCTAAAGACTTATGACAGGAAGTGGAAACACCAATCGCTCTTAAATCAAATCAGGGCTTAGCCAAAGTAGTCTCTCTCAAGTGCAATGGGCCACAAAACAAAGCGCTAGTAGTGCAGGGCGGTACGCTCAAATGCTCTTATTGTTCGGGTTCAGACAGACTTGTGCCATTTTCCATGCTAATCACTCCTAAATTTGGACAGTTTTGCGAAGCTTTGTCTGAAACCAGAACCATGAGAACAATTAATCTGAGGATAAATCCAACCAAATCAGATGGAGGAAAATCTCTGCACAACTGAGGTCAGATCCTTTCTCGGGTGAAAACCTGCTGGCAAGTATACTTGTGATTTATGGAAAAAAAAACAACATGTTATTAAAGTTCCCCCTTCAAATGCAGCCCTTTTTTCAGAAACCGCACATAAATATAGCCATCTTGCACAACGAAAGCCGGGCCATTAGTCCTAATACTAGGATTACAGCTTTCGCTGATTGAAAGCGGCCTTTGACAACGTGATGAATCTCTGGTTTCTGCAATGCTAAATGCCACAATGGCTAAAGTTATCCACCCACAGCTCTCGTTTTGACACCTGCCTTTGAGAAATAGCCCCACTTGCTTACGTCTGGCCGCAGCGAACCTCACCTTTTACAAACAGCACAAACATATTCTTCGTGTGTATAATTCTTTTGAAGCGAGCCGCGGAGCGAGCATGGAATTTTTTTATGGATGCGCTTCCAAAAGCTGGGGTATTCATCTTGGTTTATGTCGTCCCAAAAGCAAAGTGCAAAATTAGTTTTGGAAGGCGCTGTACATGCAACAAAAATCAAAACAGCAGGCTATGCTTATTCAGGGGGGGTTCGACAGACCCGGAAAAATACGACTTTAGGTGCGAAAGAGGGGACGACTTGGTCTTCCTTCCAACTGTTCTTTGTCCAGCAGTCCAAAATCAACCAGGATGAAAGACGCAATTGTACTGATAAAAGCTTCTTCTCGTTTTGAAGTACTTTTCAAGCTGTGTGCTTTATTGTTGCCACGACGAGGGCCATGTTCTGCAAAATTAGCCAAACACTTATGAACTGTAATGTTTCCTGTTTGTGCAGAGCGAGTGTTGAGGACCCTCACGCAGGCACTCGTTAGAACGAGCAAGTCGGGCCAAACCAAACAGATCGACATCCTTATGCAACCTGTTCAGCGCGCATTAACAGCCAAGGATGACCTTGCGCCTCGTCTGTTAACGATGATTTGTGGTCCCGCAGTCTCCGAGGACATCTTGTGCCAGCGGAGAAAGAAGTTCACCAAACCCTTGCAGACACCACAGGGGACGCAGATGAAGATTTCTCACTGATGTTGTCACACGATAAATGAAGAGAAAGCTGAACTCAGCCCGAACACACAAGACGACACAGGGGATTTGGAAGCAGTGACAGCCCGAACTTTCGCAAACGTGGAAGTTGTCAAAGGCCAAACATATGTGGCCTGCAGGGCCGGAGAGCCAGGCAATGGGAAGATAAAATCTTTTATGACAAAAGTGGGGGGAAGAGAGGAAGGAAAACGAGAAGGGGAAGTAAAGTCCTTCATGGTTACATGCAAAGCAAAATGCGCTTGCACACGCAGCACACGTTTAAAATGAGACATAACATGGATTGATACAGGGGGGGAACCTACATATCGAGGCACCAGAAATCCATCAGCCATTGCGTGATTAAGTGGCATGCAAAAGCATTCGTTTTAAAAACTCAGCCAAAGCCATTAACGTTTATGTCGGAAAACTTAGCAAAGCAAATCCTTATGCAGCTAATAATCTTTGCAATGTGGTCACATGTGCCATCAGTCAAATTAAAAAAAAAAAAAAAGAAAGAAAGAAAAATAATCCCTGCTAAAACGTTGCAAGATGTTCAAAAGAGCATCAGATTACAGGGAAACAATGCTTGCACTCTGGGAATGTGCCCTCATTCCGGAAACCAGTTGTGGGCAAAGTTGTTATAGACAAAGTGGCTGCAGCTAGTTATTTCCGTATCACCTTAACTATGCCTGCTGGGGGACATACCCAAACGATGAAATTCACTGTACGTGCTGTTTAAGTCGGAAATATTGCCAACAGCTGCCAGAGAAATATCACCTACTGCTTTATATGACAACAGAATCGTTAAACCACGTCTTTAGTCAGCGCTAATTAGAACACTGTGGCTATGCTATTAGCAGGATTAGCAGCTTCCATTTTACTACTTTGTTTGGAACTTGGTTTGATGTTTGTGGATGCTCTTTTGCTTCCGTTTGAACCCATTTTAATATTTTATAAACCTACTGTGTTCATACGGCCATGTTAAGTTCAGTATCATGGTTTTATAACCAAAGAGGACAATAAGCAAACAAACAAACCCCCAGAAAATACAGGAAACACATGTTTCGCCCAGGACCTTCGTGTAAAACAGCAATACGCTCCTTTAAACCGCCGCATTTCTACACAGCTGTAGTTTACGGAACTTAAAAACTCACTGGGCAAACACAAAACAAAGCTTCCCGCCTTACCATGACAACGGTTTTGGCAGAGCTGTGGCCGTGACGAAGGCTATGATAGGCCAGGAGGCCGAGCAGCACGTAGAAAGACAGGGTGGCCAGGTTCCGTGGGTCCAGCACTGACTCTACCAGCGGGATGGTGCCCATGGTCCAGTCACAGCATAGCTCAGACGGGTTGAGCAGGAGCCAGCCATTTACAGGAAGCAGGTAGTTGAAGGTGAGCTGCCTGGAAGGTGTGGAACTGACAGCTGCCGGATTATCAAACCTGGATGAAACAGAACAAGTCAGATGAGTCCCCACTGTAGCTGTAGTAACATATAACGTAGTGCTGTGTAAAAAGGGCTTCCTGGTACTCTGGTCCACAGGGTGCACCTTTGCTGGATTCCTAAAGCTGGCTTTGCAATCCTGCAGCCCTAGCTTGATAGACTGCTGCTGTAAATCAAGCTATATGTTACTATACGATGGAGTCTGAATTAGTCACTGAGTCCAGATGCTGTAGCTTTACATGAGAGGCCTCGCAGTTTACAGCTAAGAGAAAGCAGTCTAAAGCAGGAATGAGCAGAAGGACATGAACGAGTTTGGTCACACAGAATAAGGTGCTATGAGAACAAATGGTCAAAAATATGCTCAATTATTCACATTATAATCAACTGGGAGTCTAAAACACTACGATTCTAAATGTTAGCCGTCAAAGGTTCATTGACGGGACAAATGGTACCAGACAACTTCTAACATTCCAGATCGTTTCTAAATGCTGCTGCACATCAAAACTTTGTTCTTAGCCAGAGAAAATAATCACTACAGAATCAATGACTGGAGTCTAATCGGAATTGGAATGTATACGTTCCGAAAACAAAGTAACGGGTACATAGCGTAGTTGTGCAAGTCGGCTATTCCTGAAATGGACGATACTGGCGTTGAGGTGTACTCAAGACTTAATGTGGGTGGGCAGAGTGTGGAGCAAGGAAAGGAACCTCCAGAGAGCGGAATAGCTGGACTGACTTCAAAACAACATAAACATGACCGACCGACACATGACCAAGAAAGCGTGAAGTGAGACGGCGGTGCCCCAAAATACCAAATTACCCCTCAAAATGCTTAGGGGCAATTTGAGAGAATGTATAAACTCATTTTTCTTGTTGCAAAGACGTGCGCAGTCTGGGTACATGCGTGTGCTCCGTGCTCCTATAAGGGAACGCATAGCAATCGCATGCAAGTCTATCTGAGCAGCCTCATGAACATGCTATTAATTGTGGCCAACTTTCAGCATTTTCTCTATCTGAAATTTATTCATATTGAATTATCTGAATTATGCAGTCAGGATCTTTTCCAAGGTATCAGATATGAGGTTAGAGGAAATGAAAATAAAGAATTTGACCTGGGTGGGGGTTGGAGGAACATCTGAAAATGCGGGTGTGTTTTGGCTATATAATTCCTGCTTTATTCCAACACACGATTAAAGGACAAAATGATCTGGGAGGCATGTATTATCCATGCTACTGGGCCCCCAAAGGTTTGAGTGATAAGACTCCTTCTGTTGCAGACTTGGAGACAGTCTGTGGATTATGTCTGAGGGATTACAGATCACATCCTTGACAAATCCCAAGCATTTCTCTTTACTGATCCCAATCAACCTCAGCTGTGTGTAATCACAGAACAGAATTATGGCGGAGGATATAGGATTTGCGTTTTTGCTCCCGGCTTTGGGAAGAGGCCAGCATCACTAGGCTTCTGTTTAGCAGACGGCTGTGAGGGATGGAATCCGGGAAACATCTGAACCAATGCTGGTGCTCTTTTCAAGTGCCCCTGTTAAGAGTGATAGACAGATTGGCTGATGCTCTCGTATCTCACTGGACAAGTTCAAATATGGGGGGCCGATACAGGTGTAAGGAATTAAGCATGCCTTTCTGTAGCGCGATGACAAATATGAGCAGCGTCCGTGCGCCAGTCATTAATCCGCACAGTTCATGCCTTCATTTTTGGGAACAACTGCTTGGAATCTCCATGATAACGAAAGGCTTTTAGCAGTTTCCAGTGTGGCGAAAGCGCCAAAACTTATTGACCGGTTTGCCCAAAGCCATTCTCCTTTACAGTATGCGGTTCTGTCTGACCAATGAAGATACAAGACATGCTCAGCTCACCTTGTAAAGACGGGCAACTGGGACTGGATAACCTGCACTCGGACAATAACCAGAAGCAACGTGCTGATGACCAGCACCACCAGCTTCAGCAGGGTCTGCAGCACAGCATAGGGGAAGCCGTCCTTTCCTCGTACCACCTGGACCGCCGTATCGATCAGCACGGGCAGCGTGAACTGCGTTCAGACAAAAACAGGCATCAGGCTACAGTCCATGGAGCGCTAACACTCAGAGCCCTATGAGAATGTCAGCGTCTACGCTGAAATATTTTACAGTGATGGGAGTTCGCTTCTATGATCATTTTTCACAGTGGAAAAACAAAAAAGAGAATTTGTCACAGTAAGATGTGGCAGCAAATGGTCTCTCATGGCAAAACTAGGCCATGCTGGCACCATTACATCCAAACACGTTTCTGATTGCTTCCCTGTTTGTCTGGCACTTCGTTGGCTGGGCTACTGAAATCTTGCATTCGCTTTACTTTCACAGCTGAGTTCACCGAGGCAGTCAGTCATTAGTTTGTGCCGGTTTCTGGAGCTGTTTTGTGTTGTAGCGCCTTTAAAATCTAAACAGATGTATGCCGCATGTGATCTGTAGCACGTTAGTGAATGTTTCCTTGCACGCTGATAATTTTATAGTCATAGCGCACATGCAAGTGTGGCCAAAAGCCAACTGCTCCCTCCAGGCTGCCACCTTGGTGATAAAAAAGTTCACTGCTTCGCTTCCCAGTGCCCCAAACTGCACCCCAGAGCCTGTGCACCAGACCTCTAATAATATTAGTATAGTCTTTTTTCTTCTCCTCCTCTTTTTTTTTTCTACCTGTACCATTTTAGGCAAGCATTACTACAGAAATGTCATGAACATGACCAACACCTTTCTTCCCCACCTCATTTATTAATTGTTACGGTAGTTTTGGAGAATCAATCTACGATAAATATTGGCCAAAAATGACTGTTGGCATTTTGTCACTGCATTGTTGCTGGATTATATTATGACTTTGTATTGGCTTGTATCATGACACTCATCAGATCATGAAGATGCTGACGATAGCCAGCCCCAGCAGACTGCAGAAGAAGAAACACTGTTTCTGAACAGATTCAAGTGAGGGCCCCACTTACACCTGGAATTAACATACACCCTGGGTGATCTAATTGTACAAGCGTAAACAGGGTCCAATAATTTGCATTGTGATCCAATCGGGGTCAGGGGTTTATAATAACCACAACTGCGTCAACCCAGTAGAGGAAAAAAGCAACTGCATTTTTACTTTCATTATTTTCTCTGCCATTTGGTTTAAACAGCGACCGGAAGTCATTAGCTCCAAATGAGAGTCGGCAGTGTTCAGTGGTGCACAAACTGGCCGAATTCACCAACGGCATCAAGTGGAGCTTTTCGCAAATGAGCAGTGACAGGCAGCGGCAACCGCTAATCAGAATACTGGATCTCAGGTTTCTCACAACAGCTTCACTGACTTTGGTTCCACTCTCAAAAGGTGGGGAGATTCAGTGTTACTCTGTCCGGAGTTCCCATGCCTTACGGTGGGTCCTTTTTTGTACACAGGGACCCATTTAAAAAACAAAAAGTGGAGAAAGTTTCGGGAAATTGTTGGGGCCCCGCATTAGCTGATTTAGGTTTCTACATGATATGAAATGACACAAAAATATTGCATGATTAGCCGGGGTCGTTAAATCAGGGTCATTTCAGTAAATCATTAATGGGGTCATTTTATGATGTAATATGTTATGCCAGGGTTGTGACCATTTAGTGAATAAATGAAGCCTCGCTTGCGGTGTGCACACAGAGGTACAGGACAAGTACAAGTTATAAATGTGCATGGTGCCCTTCCTCTAGTCAGGAAATTAGATCATACTGGGGTCACTGGGGACGCATTCAAGGCACATGAAAATGCCAGTACGTCTCGCTGTCCGCTTCTGTTCAGATCACTGTAGATGAACGTTAATGCCAGGTATGAGCAGGGACTACAATGGCAGAAACTCAGCTCAGTTTATTCTTACACAGAGAAAGAGGGGGGGTGAGAGAGAGAGAGAGATACATTTTCAGCTCTGATGGTGGGGATCATCTCAGCCGCCAGAGTCATATTAAGACATTGGAAATTACCCACATGTCCAACACTCCAAGAGTGGAAAATTCTAATGAGTGAGACCTCGTCATATAAGGTTATGCTAGCCAGAATAGGGGGCAAAGGGCCTGTGGAACGGGGGATTTGGCATGATTTCATGGATCATCTCACTTCTAACCAACAGCATGACTTCTAACTAACAGCATGGGTATGACTATGTATATATGCCGTTTATTTATTTCACTGTATTTTACTTAACCCTTTTTGATGGGGACTACCTAAGCCTTAAACAATGTGATGTACCATATGAGCATTTGTTAACTGTGTTTTAAATGAAAACTTGAATTACGAGAGAGAGAGAGAGAGAGAGAGAGAGAGAGAGAGAGAGAGAGAGAGAGAGAGAGAGAGAGAGAGAGAGACACAGCGCGAGAGAGAGAGAGAAAGAGAGAGAGAGAGAGAGAGAGAGCGAGAGAGCAAGAGAGAGAGAGAGAGCGAGAGAGAGAGCGAGAGAGAGAGAGAGAGAGAGAGAGAGAGAGAGAGAGAGAGAGAGAGAGAGAGAGAGAGAGAAAGAGAGAGCGAGAGAGAGGGGCAACCTACTTCAGAACATAACAGCCTAGTATAGGGGTGAACCAAGTGCAGAGCCATCAAGAGTGGAGACCAGAACTGGACTTTCATTTCTAGAGCCTGCAAGGTGCAACAGCTGCCTACTCTCACTCCCTACAGTAGCCAGTTCACATAAGAGGATTATGACAGAGTCCATTATGTAAAATGCTGTCTAATTACATAATTGAAAGGGCACGGTGGGCTGCCAAGAGTGCACAAGGCCCCAGTGTGGAGACAAACTCTAATGCACCACGATGGATAGTTTCAACAAGCACTGTGGTTTTTCAGCGCGAGTGTGGGCATGGTCGAGTGGCCACACCCATTCAATTACCGATGGTAATGAGGAATAGCCAAAATGTCAGGCCACCATTAGAGAAGACAAAGACACACTTAACGATAACAGACGTCATATTTCAGCATTTAATAAGAGAGTGTGAAGCCTTTAGTACTCTGATCTGCGCATGACTGATTTATGACACTTGGCTATTTTTCTTTGGAACCACCGTGGCAGCGAGCGATGAGTGATGCTACCCTGAGGATGAAGCAGCTGTCACGTCCTACAGTGCTTTTGCTTTGTATCACAAACCTGACATAATGGTTTCAAGTAACCTGCTCGGGTTGAACTTGTCAGGGAGCGCTGGGTATAAAATAGCATCCTTCATTAATAACCCCTGCATGGTTTGGCCTCGAGTTAAAACTATCCGTTCAGTGGGGCTTCAAAGCACCATCCGTTTAGCTGATTTACTGACTTTACAATGCTTATTAGCAAGTCTAATTATTGGACAAAACTCAGCAAAAGGAAATGGTCTTACCCCTTGGGCGACAAACACTTCGTACACGCAGCATATCCCAATTACAGTAATGCCTTGCTCCTTGCAGAGCGTGGCAACAGCTACCAGGAACACTGTTAAGATGATGGGCGTCCACACTGAAAGAAACATGGAAGTATCAGTGGTTAGATGTTTACTGAAGGACACAAGGTTTATGCCTACGGTGGTAAGCATGAGGCATAAGACTTTTAACAATGCTAGGCCTGCACTCATGCTGATATTTGTATCAGCTCCGTAACTCAGACTCATAAAAATGCATTATCAGATACCACCTGATACCGTACCCAAGAAGCCAAGTGCATGCTGTTGCACAGTGAAGTTGGACACATAGTTGTGGCCCCTTTTGAAACACCCAGCCAAGCATACGCTGTGCAACCCCAGTCTGTTTTCAAACATAGCCACAATCGCTTTCCCTGTGCAGGTGGACACACGTTGGCTAGCAAAATGGAGGCAAGAGAGTCAAAATTTACAGAGCCAGTCTGTAGATGCTGACTTTACTCTGTTTGACAACTGAACTGAGATGTATGTGTGTTAAGATGGTGGAGGTCTTTGTGAAATAGGCTGCATCGTCCCACTACGTACATCACTGCTAAGCCTTTCCACCACCGTACCACGGATTATGTTACTGTTCCCTCGGCTAATTTTAAACCATTTGGTTCATTTCCACCGAAAATAATAAGATCTGGAACCCTAAATATTAATTTCCAGCTTCAACCAGAACAGTAGGTTCTTCAGCACGAACCCTGAAGACATCTGTGGGTGTATCACTTATTGAAGAAAAAGAAAGCAACAACGGCGACATCCAGTGGTCTGCTGAACCTCCTCTGCGTCTGCTTATTACCAGTAGTTGATCTGTGCTTGCTCTTTGGATAAATACAGACATGTGTGATAAGAGCACAGGTGTTTGCTCCACCATCTTCTACTGTATACTATCATTGATGTGCAATGCCCTTTGTTGACGCTGATGGCGTGTCCTTTGATGTTCCTTGGTTCCAATAAAAGTTGGTACAAATGCAGACTGGTTCCGTGTATAGCACCAACGTTCTATGAAGCCTGAACGAAACCAGACCAAGAACCAGGGTTCCTATTTTTCAAAAAGGTCTATGCCTGGTGTCACAACTTAATGAGAAATGCATTCACAGATTTTTTTTCTTCCTTAGAATAGTCATGATTTATTTTGCAGGTGTTCCTGCTGTTCATTAATCAAGACGGAACGGGTGACAGCACACAACGGCTATGTACAAGTTTTAAAATACTGTTTTAGTTCCATCACCTTTACCTCGCTAAACCTCTGCCATAAAGCAAACATTCTCTAGTGTTTCACGTCGACGAAAGAGAAAGAGGTGCTCTTTATACCTGGCACTGGAGCAATGTGCGAAAAAGTACAGAAAGACGAGCACAGAAGAGAAGGCATTCTCACGGGTCCAGCACTGAAACACCCAACCCAATTTGGCCAGGTAGTCACATCAAGCATTTCAACAAGTTTATATGTTCAAACTTCCTGGTTGTCATTTGCCAACTTATCAAAGGGCACCATTTGCCAGAAGGGACACTGCTGCTTCTTTCATTTCAGTGAGTGTACATTTGTCTTTTAACATTTTCTAAATGCTTCTGCCAGTTAACAGGAAAACATGAGACATGACTTGTGGGTGAACCTTAGCTTTGACAAGGAAAGATTAGTGTCTCCATTCATTACGAATCAAAGGCAGAAGTGTATGTGGTTGCTGCACGGTGAGTGAAAGTCCCCCTCAGTTGGAGGATCTCTCAACTGTATAATCAGCAAATGAATGCTCACTAAATCCTTAAGATCTCAAGACTCAAATGCTTGCGTCTCATGTATGAGGGTTTCGCTGGTTTGTTTTAACCACACCGCAGCATACCACACCGCAGCATACCACACCGCAGCACACCACACCGCAGCATACCACACCGCAGCACACCACACCGCAGCACACCAACTGCACAAAGATCTACGCATAATGTGCAGCGCTGAACAAACTGAAGAAAATACCTAATGGCTATTTCTCATTTATTGTACATATATCGTGACTATAATTAAATTGCAACTGCTGTCTGTTAAATACAGTCAAGGCCTGTTTTCCTTGGCCAAGAACACCAGCAAATCCAGTTCTTGTGACCTGAAGCTTCAACACTGAATGTAGTACACCAGAATGCCAGTTGTGTTTATAACATGACGAATTTGGCTCCTTCCTGGTTGGGCTGACTCAATTCATGACCCTCCATATTATCTGTATGACACTTTCAAATAAAACAAATAAATAAATAAATATAATAATAATAATATGAATAAATAAGATCAATCAAAACATCATTAATCTCTTTGTGTCAGAAGAGGTTCTTACTATACACTAACAGAAGCTAAAGCCACTGTACTTACAATGCACATTCATGAGTGATACGTAACATCAGACTGAATGATGTTTTTTTTGGGGGGGGTCATAAGTAAATCAGCACGCAAGGTTTATTATTTAATAGCTAATATCACTGCCAGTCAAAAGTATGGACAGTGAATAAGCATAAAGTCTTAAAGACATTTTGACCTAAAGATTTATATTTCATTGTATACATTCAATTTAAAGTCTATGTACGATTTTAGAGTAGTGTGGTCCATTTTTTAATTTCCACTGAAAATCTACATTTAGTGATTCTAGAGAGCGAGCGACAGCAAAACAAAACAAATCCTGCCCTCCAGTCAGAGCTCCTTCTGGAGCCCCATCCCCAAACTTCATGGGTGTGAATTGCCAAGATGAAGAACACTGCAAACCAGATTTTGGAATCTTTGTGACCATAAAACCCTTCGCTGTACAAACAAATACCATAATGTTATGCTAGAGTCAACAACGACACAGCAAGCGATGCAACTGATGTCTCGGGTTAGCAACTATCGCCACAACCTTGTTTGTTTGTCTGTGATAGCAACTGGTTAGCAACCTTCGCTAACCACAGTTGCTATCACAGACAAACAAACGAGGCCAAAAAATGTTTAAATAAAAACCCTACTGGTTGAAGTCAGCTTTTTTTGGGCCAGCACTTTCACCAAGAATTTGAATTTTCCTGTTCCACCTTAAATGGAGGCAGCAAGTAACTGCAAAGTAAATGTCACTCCATTGGAGAGGGTGGACTCTTGTAAGTACCAGGGTGTTTACCTAAACAACTGGACTGGACTGGACTAACACTATTGCACAAAAAGGTCAAAGCAGACTCTACCTACTCAGGAAACTGCGGTCTTTTGGAGCAGTATAGCGCTCCTGAGGACTTTCTTCAACACAGTGGTGGCATCAGCCATCTTTTACAGAGTGGTATGCTGGGGCAGCAGCATCTCTACAGCAGACAGGAAGAGGCTAGACTAACTCATTAAGAGGGCCGGCTTTGTCCTGTGAAGCCCTTAGACCCACTGCAGGTGGTGGATGACAGGAGGATGGTAACCAAGTTTGCATCCATGCTGGAGAATGAGTCCCCATGCATGAGACTCTGGCAGCACTGGGTAGCTCCTTCACCGACAGGCTGCTTCTCCCCTAAATGTTTAAAGGAGCGGTATTGCAGGTCCTTTCTTCCTGCTGCTGTTAGATTATACAACCAGCACTGCTCCCACTTTCCCATGTGCAATTATATGTAGATAAGATTTTTCCAGTTTTTACTTTTTTAGTTTTTTTTAGTTTTATTATTTATTGTTTACAGTGTACTGTCTTTTTTTCTATTTCTGTACCTGTAATTTTCCCACTGTGGGACGAATACAGGATTACCTTTCCTGAACCTGTTATAATACTTTATCTCAGTCTGAGTTTTTCAGATTTTCCCCTTTTTGGCTTTTCCTCAGCCATCTCTCCTTGTAGAGAATGCATGCAGTTTAACATGTAGCCCCACTTCGCCCCATTAATGTACTTGGCCCTGAATGCCCTATGTTACTGGAAGTCTGGACGTTGTGTGACTCTTCCCTAGCTGTTTTTTTTTTTATTTCCTGTTTACAGAGACCGGGCTGTTTACCAACCCTTTTTCCATGCATGCACAGGACAGAACCTAGCAGAGCTTGAGAAGATATTTGCTAAATCTGACAAAAAGTTTTTATTTATTTATTTTTATTGATATGTTGTATTAATACATATATCTATTTTTAGCATCAAAAAAGCTGAAAATATTTAACAGAAATGATCTGCAATAAATATAACATCAAAATGTCTGCACCAAAAAGATCTCCTGAAAATTAACTTAATAAATAAATACCTTATGTCTGTCGCCGACTTTTTAGCAATACTGTATGTAATTATTTGCAAAAGAAATTTAAAACGAAGACTGTAATAGTTTTAAAAAGAGTCAAATAAGAAAAAAACTCAACTTTTGACATGTCATGTATATAGGACAATGCAAACAATGCAAAAAGTGTGTGTTATCATTAGACTGAGATTGAGCTATTAAGTTTTAGGGCATAAAGGGATTTGGTTGTCTGAACATGTCTGTGCAGATTTAATGGTTAAAACAAGGCAGTGATGGGGGATCCCCAGTGTTGCAACCGGCTAAGAGGACTATAGAGAACTGTCGCTGGCAGCTGAAGGTACCACAGCCATTCACGGCCGGGAGTCCAACTGATCACAACTTGACCCTGTTTTGTGGGCGTTTGGTTTAGTTTCTGTCCTGTGGTGCTTCCAGCTCACATTCACACGATTAGGCAGCCAGCTATTCTATGGAGTTGCGTGAGCTGCAGTTACGAGAAGACTTAATGAATGTTGCTGAACATGCACATGGTCTTAACGGTTCAGGCAAAGAGCACCTAACCAGTTTATCATTTGGCTCGGATTTCTCTCGCGTGTGCAAAGGATGCTTCACAACACAAGCCATACATGTAATCTGAGCTCAGGTCAAGCTCTTGTTCTTCCGTTTTCCAGAGAATCGGGCTGGTATGATCTCATTGTGTGAGTTGCTGGTCAAAGGCCGTATAATCTTCGAGGCGATAGAGCATTGAGTCAAAACAACATGGCATGTGATAGATGCGCCTAGATTGAAGTGTGTTCTTAAGAGTTGTGGGTGGGGAGTAGTTTAGGCTTAAGTGTCGAGAACAAGTCGCAGCCTGTGCAGGGTGTCCTAATGGTGAACCTGTTCCAGCAAGCATGCGCTGCTCAGCGACACTGAAAAGGCTAAAGATGACAATTCTTACCAATGGAGTGATCCGCGCCTTTTGACTTAGTATAGGTCAAGAAAGCTGCCAGCAGAAAGATGGAGGACAGCAGCTCGGCTCTTCCCACAACACCTGTGACCTGACAAGAGAAAGAAATAAAAATGGAATATTTGGGATGCTTGTATGAAAAACAGACCAGTATTTCAACTGCAGATTATATGATTGCACATCATCAACATTCCACCGGACAACAGCTCGGCCAAACTCTAAACCCATATCGCGGAAACGAACTGACGCATATAGTGATAAGATCAGCACATCAGTACAATCCCTCATTCAGGACCCAGAGGAAGCACACACTGTAAGAAATCCGAATTAGGCACTGCGGTTTTCCAGAAGGGCATGGAATGTGTCAAACATCAAAGAGTTATGGAGGTTATTGAGTCTATCGTACTTTGGCACCCCTCAAACAGAGAATATTAATACACTGCCTGAACCGAACACAACAAATTGTTTTTTCTTCATTAGTTACTAATAAATACTGTCAGTCAAGGTGTGCAGACAACGCTAGTCCCAAAAATAAAAAATAAAAAATGGAATAACCTTATTCCTGACCATTGTCTATGGAACTTAGACTGGAAAATGTGGAATAGGTGAAGCAGACATTGATGTTTTATCCAGCTAATGTTCAATATTTTGCTTGGCACTGTTTCATTCAAAGTATTTATTCAACTTTTAAAACCAGTGAAAACCAGTTATATTGCTTGTTATCACATGACATAATCTTTTTTGTGTTGAACTGACAAACCGTTTTTTACACTGTTTGAGCCTACCAAAAGAAAATCAGACAAAGGGAAAATGACACTGTTATATAAAAGACAGCATTGCGCAAAAGTCAGCGCCCATGTATTTACCTAGCATTTTCTATTAAAGAACGGCAATAAAGTTCACAACATTCATTTTTCAGAACTCCTAACAAAGCAAATAATATTCTTCTCATATTTCTAATATGCTATTTAATAATTATGTAATATTATGTAAATAATATAATAATAATTAACATCTGCTTTGACTGTAAATTCTTATCCGCATGGCAAAAAAAAAAAAAAAAATTACAAATCATTAATGCTCCCCAACAAAAGGGTGGGAATACAGCACACGTATGACTGTTAGAAAACCACATGTTTGTTCTAGAACCTAATTAAAAACACCTTTCTGGGTTCTAAAATATGGAAAAAACCTTAAACGTAAAGGTGCCACGGACACCCATGTCCAGGAGTCCAACTAAACCCAACAAGACCCTGCTTTCAGGGTGGCTGGTTTAGGTTTGCTTCCTGTCAATCTGCAGCGGTGCTGCTTTTTCAGTGTTTTGTGTCCACCCTTTGTCTTTATTCCTCTTTCAGGAGACTTGCTTTCTGCAGGATATTCTTTCACACCTTCCCAGTTCAGTCTTAGAAGTTGGTTACATTTTTCAATTCTCACGCTACAAAGACAATCAGTGGGGTCGAGGTCTGGACTCCGGGGTGGCCAGTCCATTGTTCTGGGAACACAAGCAGCGTTTTTTTTTTTTCCTTGTCTCTCTTTATATTCTTTTCTCGGTAATGTCTTTTTGACTGCTAGACGTAACTTAATGACCCAGAGCACTGAACTGTCTATTCACAGTGTAAGGAAGGATGGACAGAAACATGTTTTCAGATCTAAGGCAATAGCGGAGCTTGATTTTCTCCTCCATCTTAAATATAACAAGCTTTACTGTTACTCTGTACGGTTGTTAGAAATCCAGCTTTCACTGTATCTTTTAAAGCTTTTGAGCTCCAATTTTGGAAAGTCTTGTGTTTATACCTTTCCCTAGGCTTAGGCTAGTGGACTAGGTTATATATCCCAATCAGTAATGATGATAACATACTTTATGTCCATTTTGACTGGAAATGAAATGAATGTTGGTCTTGGACTGCACTGTACTGAGCTGTACTGTAAATAGGAAGAGATAAATAAGCATTCTAAACATTTCACATTCACACAGCACCTCAAAGAACTTCATCCGATGATCCTTTCCCTGCGTATGAGACTGAAACAACAAACTATCCATTACTGCCACCACATGGAGGTGTCTGCGATGGCAGGGACCAGCCATCTGAAGAAACAGTCTCAGGATTTCACACATAGATTTTCCCTCCACCCAATAACTTAATCAAACCACCAGTTGCAATGAGAACAATGAAACTCCTTTCCCCAAGGTCTTTATTACTGAGCACGCTGCCTACAACTCATGCTTCCACGCACGCACACGCACTTTAAGCTCACTCACACAAATAAACATGAAGAGGAAGTCCTGAACAGAACAGCCTGTTGTCTGTAGTATCTCATGGAAGACTTCATCATGCTCAGTCTAGATTCATTTATGGGGAGAAAATCCAGACGCCACCGTCCTTGGGCTAAATCTCCGAGCCCTACTGCTGAAGCCTGTTTTGTGCAGGGACGGAATGAATACCAACCAACTGACACATAACAAATCACAGGCCTGCCTTCATCTGAGCCCTCATTTTAGCATCTCAGCCAAAAAAATTTCCTGGCAAATATCACCCAGCCTTTTGCCACCCAGTAAGGTCAGGCGGTCACTAAAACAATGTCTTTCTTTCTGGGGATGTACAGTATCTCGGCGCTCTGCGGAAGTTAGATTCCAGTTCAGTTTGATTAGTGCAGTGTACACCCAATAAGCGAAAGTGGAAATGTGAAGCGATGGGTGACTGTATCAGGTAATGTGCTGAGTGGGGTTTTTAAGTGCACCTCAGATTTCAGATCCAGTTTAAGAGTAATTTATAATCTGTGTAAATGGAAAACACAGAGCTGCACTATGCTGAGATTGTTTTGTTAAAGTCGAAAGGAGAACCGAACAGGCTGAAATATGCCAGCAGTTAATCTACGAAGCCTGGAATACTCATTTAAAAGTCAGCAGTGTTGAGTAAAATTTAGCATGAGGCTTTTAAACTACGTCATATGTCTTTACATAGCAACACTGCACACAACGAAAGTATGGCTTGAATGCAAAATCTACGTTATACTGAAGAAGACGACTAGCAGATTGGTTCACTCACTGCGGCATTTAGCTGAAGTCTTTATCTAGAGTGACTTACAAGGTTAATCATATTACAGGTAGGCTAATGCCATGTTAGGGAGTCTTGCCCAAGGACTCTTATTGGTGTAGTGCAGCGTAGCCACTCAGACTGGGATTCGAACCCCAATGGTGTGGTAGCATCCTGGTAGGTAGTGGTGTTATCTATTGTGCCACACCATGCATCCATCCTTCGCCAAGATTTAACCCAGTTCTCACTAAATTCATCCGCCCAGGGAAACGGTCCGAATCACAACCCACATTACAAAATGGGCAATGCAACTGCATTTTACTTTCACACCAGTTAGGCTGTTATGCGGATGAAAGGTGGGGCCATACAGGGTATTACTGGTGCACAGTGATGTCCTCAAAACTGGGAATGTGGTTTAGAGACGGGCAACAGCACCTACATTTTTGAAGGAAGAGTATGAGAAAACAAGAATTCTCATTAGTCCAAGAAGACCGAGGACTCCATAAACTCCCCGAGATGGTCCATAAACTCTGGGACAGTGGTCCTTAGCAACTTACGATCTATATGATCATAGCACTGTGATGTTTTGGGATATGAAACAAGCTTATTTTTACATAGTAACTGACAGTCCAAAGCATACATTTGATATGCTGCCATGTTCTATCATGTTCTAAATTCACTGCTAGTTGCTGATTTGCTATGTGGACTGGGAGGACTGACTGAAACACTAAGCTGGGCCCAGGTTTAACCCCATTTTATTCCGTCTGACTAATCCAGTCAAAAATGACTGGAAACAAAGACGATCTGGTAATGTGAGAGCGGAAAAAAGTCAAGTTTGAGCCTTCAAAACTAGCTCCAAAGTGACCGGAGACAGATTACTCATGAATCCCATGGTGTGAGCTGGTCAGCGATGTAACCAGACGTGATTTAGCCAATAACCAATGAGAGAGCCGATAGGGGGGAAAAAAATGGTCTTATTTACAAATGGTACATTTTTCATTTATTTCTGATGTGCTTCCCTTATTTTCCTCACCCTATTTATATTAGGCATGTGCAATGCAGATTAACCATACAGGAGAGGAAATAACAGATTTTAGCTGAAATTTTGCATCACAAAAATAGGTTTTTGTGTTGGACGAGTAAAATAACAGAGGCTGTCTCAGACAACATAACAAGCTAAAACAAGGAGCCAACCAGGAGCAGTGGATGATGTTGAGGATCCATCTTCTACAGATGGCTGTAATAGACTTATACTTTGTCAGAGAAATAGATTTATTTCTTTCTGGATGTAGCCAAGCATGACTTCCTTAGCCACAGTAGTTACACACCGGCGCTATTTCTGCCTTCTATGCCATATCTGCTGCAGCATGATCACGTTAGGGTGCTCATTTCAGAGCAGCAAAGTTTAGTTACCCTGATTTCAATTCAATTTAATTCAACTTTGTCATTATACCAATACAGGGTTGTACAGTATAACGAAACACAGTCAGGTTCCTTCTCCAGTGTAGTGTATATACATATATACATATACATATATATATATATATATATATATATATATATATATATATATATATATATATATATAGTGTAGTGCAAAGACAAATAGACAAAAACAATGTGTGCAAACAGTACAGTACAGTATGTGTACAGGACATGTGCAAAGAGTAAGCGCAGTATCAGTAAGTATGTGGTTTAAACAGTATGGATATATAAAGTGTACAGTGCAGGTGAGAAAATAGCAGCTTAACAAATATAAGCAAGCTCACCACATTTACAGCCATCCAGACTATACAATAGTCCGTAATCTGTATTTCACTAAATAGTTTGCCTGTGTATCTTCTCACGATGGAGAAGTTTCAAATCATCTTTATACGTAATGATTTCTCTTTGTTAACAAAGATCAGAACTGTCCAGGCTGAATCACCAACTAGAAAGACGGGATGCCTTTGAATTTTGGTGTTGCCAAAGACTTTTCAGAGTTTCCTGGAGGGCAAAGAAAACAAACAAATGGATCTCTGAGCAAATTAAGCCTCACCATCCAGTCGAACCCCAGATAACCAAACCAAGGCTCTTATTTTGGACATATTCGAGGGAATGATTAATTGCAGACGATCATTATTCTTGGAAGAGTTGAAGGTAAATGAGAAAGAGGACGACCAGCAACAAGATACAAGCAAACAGAGGAATCAGAGGAAACCAGCCATTCAGAAACCTCAAGACCAAAAACAGATGACAGGATATTCTGGAGAAACACAAGCCATGTGGCCACCAGGTGTCGGGAAACGACTTGACAGCACTTATTAATTTAATAATAATAATAATTAGGGCTGAACACTGATGACTCGATATGATTACAGTTCATTAGGAAATTATTTAGTGCTTAATAAAAAATGTCAAATTTAATCAAGATTTTCATAATTCTGCAACATATTTAAACAATACACTTTTTTTTCTTCTTACTTTTACAATAACTCAATCAACTCAATGACCTTGATTCAGCACCTTCCAGAGATCCGTATGTACACCTGAATATGTACTGTATACATGCCTATACCTATATAAATATGGGTTTCAGGGGCTAGAACCTGCACCACTCTGCATTTTACTCACAGCTTCCGTGTGAATGGGGTGGACAGCGAAGAGCAGTGCGGCCACCAGGCTGGTTGTGGGGTCCAGGAGCAGTCGGCAGAAGCGCAGGAAGAGGATGCACACGGCTACGTGGAGAAGCCCGTTGAGCAGGTGGTAGGACGCAGGGCTCAGCTCGCTCAGCAGGTAATTGAGGCGGAAGGTGAGGACAGTGAGCGGTCTGTAAGATTTATGGCTCCTCTCCTGCACAGAAAGAGTGCGGTTTCAGGTAGACGCATCCTTGCCAACATTGCATAACCCTGCCACCTCCCCCCCAACCACCATTCACCCCTAACCAAAAAAAAAAATTCAACATTAAGTAAGAGGCAATGTTAGATTGGACTGGGCGTGTCCTCTGTGTTCAGGCAGAAAACACATTCTCAGATTTTAGCTTGTTGGGTTCAAATTGTGAAAGATATAAGAAACAGGTTAGGAAGGCTGGGCGTCAAAATCCGCCATGCACTTGTATAATCAATTAGTCAGTTCCATCAATGCCTAAACAATAAGCACTTTGTGTAGCAAGCTGTCTATAGTCGCTGTCCAAAGAAAAACCAGTATCTTCAAAATGACAACTTTACAGGGGAGGCCAAAAACGTCATCTAATCTGAAGGGAAGTTAATGGAACCACGGCTGCTGTGTTCAAATGATGCAGGAAAGTAAAATTCAACAAAAGCAGAGATACATGTTTTTCTTTTGCCAGCGACGGTATGAAAATAGTGCTAGACCAATACACTACATTTCTTACATTACATTTTACATAGATAGCAGTTACATACAATTTAACTCCACTTATTCCTGGGGGTGGGGTTACGTTACCTTTCTGTCAGATTGAACCAAACATCCTCATGAGCCAACTTTGGCCAGAAGGCCAATATAATACGCTGTAGCTTTGCTTTCCAGTGATCTTTTTGCAATATAGATAATGGTCTCATATAATAAACGACATTGACAGGCAACAACCGTGATATAGCGCCCATAAACTCGCCATGCCCTTGCCGCTGCTTTTATAACTTGTGCACTTTCACACATGATATCCAGGACCCGACAGTTAACTTCAATGCCATGTACCTGGTGCTTCGTATTGTTTTGAAGGAGATAAGACTGTGTAATTCTTTATTGTCCTAAAAACACATCAAACAATCTGATGTGATAGCGCCTTTAGAGGAACGCAGTGAGTAGTGTTTGTGTATTTTTGTAATAAAACATGGGGCAGTCGTGGGCTGGAGGTCAGGGAACAGCTAGACTAAAGGGTTGGAGGCTCGATTGCCTGAAGTGTCACAGAGCAAGGCACCTAAACTCCAACTGCTCTCCGGCAAGGCAGACTCCTCTGCGTGGAATGGCAAGTGGTTCTAAAATCTAATTCTGATAACACCTAGGTAATAACACAGGTTTCTCAGTTTAGCCAGATAACTTAAGATCAGGTCAAGCCTGTTTCAAAAAGGGCAGTGCTGAGGTCCTCGTCTTTGGGCTTGAAGAACAGAAAACAAAATTTATGTTATCATAGTTGGAGAAGGAGAGTTCAGTACATAGAACTCACATACCACGTACCTCAAACTCAGAGGGGGATGGTAAAACTGGCTAATTCCAAAACACTAATCTGTTATGTACTGGATGACTCATATTTACTCACTCCAAATTTACATTAACCCACGTTCTAGCCCAGCAAAACAACAAACAGGAATTAACCATTCCAAGCTGGGTCTGCACTTTTACACCCCTTCCAAGGAACCGTCAGTGGGCATTAGCCATGTTTAAAGACGGTCATTTTTCACGTTTCTTAATCAAATGCTCCATTCCACCTTAAATGCTACCGCTTTTACATGCACCATAAACAAGCTGGCGAATAGGAAGCCAACTTCTAGAAGCTCCCAAATCTTTAACATGATTCTGGAGGACTTTAATTCAGAGTTGTCAGTTTGCTCTGCACATTTCACTCCGGACCGCGTTTAACCCTAAAGAGCCTGAAAACAGCAGCAGTTCCACCTTCATTAGCATCACAACCCCGAAAGCAGCAGTAAGTAGCAGCCATGCTGTGTCATTTCATGACTATTTATACCAACTTTAATTCTCTTTATGTTGTTGTTGAGATCAAAAGCAGTTTGGGTATGGGTAATGTAACTAACGTCAGCTCAGCTAATGAAACAGTCTGACATCTAGCTTAGTACACAGAGGTTCGATTTATTTTCTGCCTCGCTGTAAGCCAGCCAATCAGAGCAGAGCTCATCAAATTATAATAGTAACTTTTAGTCATTCATAGGCTGGTGTGCAAAATCGCATCTGGGCATTTTTCACACGGACCAAAATCACACAGACATCAAGGAGAAATTGAACAACACTAATTAAATATGTATTCTATGGTACCTTTAAGTCATTTAGTTACCTGAGAAACCCTGCTTAGTGATCAATATTTTTCTGGAGCTCAAGCTGCTTATGCTGCTAATCGGTCAATCTGACCATTTCAGGCTGGTACATTAATAGTGGCATAAAACTGAAAACAAAAATTGAAATTAATTGCATGAACCCATTTTGTGCTCTCAAACTGCAGCACAGAATGATGGCACATCGTTGCACAGTAGGGACCCTACCTCTGACATGGGGGTCCCCCAGAAATCATTGAGGAATAGGTTCTGGATTGGCGTGGAGGGGCGAAGGTCTTTGTTGTCCAAAATAGCAGAGACATCATCAAACACAAACCCACACAGCAGACTGTTCCAGTAGCAGCCCACCACCAGTCCAGTGATCAGGCAAATCTCCTTCCACGACAACAAAGCCATCACTGACGTGAGACCTCATTGAGCACTGTAAACAGAAGACACCAGATTCCACAAAACACACTCACTCTATTACTTATCAGCTCAAACAGAGTAACTATGGCATGTTTAAGTGTTCACTGAATATGTAAGCCTGGTTTTCAAATCCTGTCTGGTTATTAAAGAACATGAGAGTGATATGAATCTCTGACTGTCTGATGTCTCCAGTTAGATCTATTATTCATACTCTCATTCAGCTGCTCAGTGGAAACAACTTACTGAATACCTCCCTAAAACAACCAAGCAGCTGATGCTATTCTGTTTCGAGCACAGCACAGTAAAGATTAAGCTTAACATACAGTATATTAACTGACTCCATATCGTCATCCAAACTCTATCATCTAAAGGCCACCTTCTTCTGGACATCAGTCCTCGCCCAGACAGACAGTGAAGGCTGAGCAGCACAAGCTTATGGCAGCTATTGTATTAGCCAGTCCCGGCTAACGGCACTGAAAGAAGTCTACTCCAAACAGCGTGGAGTGAGCCATATTCCACCCGTAAACGCTGGACACCCACCTTGTCATGGTTTTGAGGAATTATTCGGAAGGAGAATTTATGTATGTGTTTAAAGAAGACAGCGGCTTTTACTTGGTAACGGCAACCGAGATTTTCAATGCTAACTGCTTTTTTTTTCTTTCAGCTGAGTGACAGGGAAGCGTTTCCGGGTCGCAACACTCCTGCTTGACAACATCGACTGATGTTTTAGATCAGTTTTCAAAAGGGGAAAAACAAAATTATAAAGACAGGCTATTGAAATATTAAGCATATTAAAATGGTATACATATATATGTTCAAAATATATCATTGGATATATTATAAATAAAATTATAAACATAAATATTTCAAAGAAAATATAATTTAAAAAATAATCATTTTTTTTAATAATATGTTTTTGGGGGGTGGCGGAGTATTGTATCATATGACACGTTTAAAAACGTTTAGTATATATACTAAAAGGCCAAATATATATTCTATTTTATTATTGTATTCTTTTTTCTATTTGATCTATGTTAACTCTATTAGAGCAAGAATACGCCACTATTGGTAATTTCTTGTATATGTTCATTTATGTTTATAGACATACTCTTTTGTTGTCTTATTTTTTTATCACTATATATGTTTCTTAGTGCATTATTCACCTATGCTGCTCCTGCATTCGTCCAGTAGACTACATACTTCATATATGTACATGTAATACATGTACCTTTATAGACAGAGAGAGAGCGCGCTTTTAAACCGACTTAAACAACGCGCGTTTAATCGACTAAGACCTATTTGTTTACTGCTTTTATTATGAAAACGCTTTCAGGCAGGACTGCTATACGTTAGCTGCTTTCCAAATCATATTTCCAAGAACTTAACTACAGACTCTCTATTCGAATGATTTGTAGATCTTCAACAATTTCACGACAATGACGTGATACGGCTACAGCGGAATACGACTGTTGTCAGTGGTAGCTTAGCAACAACCCGAGAAAACGGAACGTTTGCATTAGCTAGCTGGCTAACGATAGCGAGGAACATATTGTTAGATACAGCCGGCAGACTGAACTATTTTTAAATAAACAGCTTATATTAGACTAAGATAGCCATACCGGTTGGCGGTCTGGCCTTTTTATGGACTATTGCACAAATATACGAGTGGAAATGAACGGTGTTCTGTTTGTGTTTCTGTTCGTCTCACAGTAAATTGAACGCAACAACAAGTCCCGATTTATTTTTTACTCTCCTTCTTTTTTGGTGTGGACCTGAGGTTTCCTGTTGGCTGTAGTTTCGAAGTTGCATGCTAGCCAAATGTCTAAAACAGCAGTTGCGGAACAGAGGGTAATAAGCGCTGTTGTCGTTGATGTTGGCCACAGAATTGACTTTCTCTGTGACTTTTTTACGCTGTAGTTTTCTAACAGTGCATATCATTCGATACTTCTCAGGAAACATGTTCATTATGTTCCTCCATCGGGTTATCCATCATGCTTTACTACCTGTGTAGCTCAAGCCCAAAACAAATAACTGTGTCCAGGTCCTCCAAAAAGCATCCTTCATTTAAAACAGGCAGGTCTTTTACAAGGTACTTGTTTGTGTAACTATACCGCCAAGATTTTGAACAAAGCTGGACACAAGCAAGCAAGATGCCTCCAGCTACAGACTGGAAATTCGTGATGGGTGTTGATCCTGATGGTTTGGGAAGTGAAGAGGAGCAGAAGATCTGTGATGTCATTCTGAAGGTAATGGACGCTGTAGTACATTATAGCATCTGCTTTTGGTCAGCATGATAAGGTATTGTCAGCTTGCATGTCTTTATAAGTGCTTTTAAATATTTGTTTACAGGTACAGTGCTGCCATTAAACTATATAGCTCCTGGCTTAGGCTTTGGAAATGGTAAGGCAGATGATATAAGGGAGAACAGTATCCTAAGGACATAACCGAGAGGAATATATGGGGCAATGTTTCAAGGAAATCGAGCCAAGGCTTGGACTGAGCTACGCTGTAAAGGATAGTCATATATTCATGTTGTTTTCTTTGTTTTAGTCTAGGTTTCTCTGAGCCAGTGTCTAGCTTAAGTCTAGTCCTTGATTAATAGTGTTTATTTAAGACTGGCATGTAGTTATAAGTAATAAAGCACTGCTCACCTTAATGGGAGACGTATGAGGGACAAACCCAGCTCATCCTTGGTGTGCATGTGGTTGAACAAACTGCTTGTCCTTCTGCAGATCCATCCAAGAGAGCTGAAGGGGAACGAGTCAGAGAAACTAACTCAGCTGTTCAGAATCTCGCAGACCTTACTAAGGGTACAGCTCTTACCTAAGTATATTCTCTGTTTTGCTCTGTCTGTTCGCTCTTGTGAAAGAGAAAATACTTTTATGGTCATGGTTATATTTAACGCTGGTAGTTGTCAAAGAAACAGATTTTTGACTTCAGAAAATCGGCTGCTTTAAAGGAAGACTAAAAGACTTGTCTACGGGTGGGCAACGAGACAGCATTTATTATTATCCTGACCTCTCATGCCACATAACATCACAATACCTTTATCTGAGCATATCGTGGGTATCACCAGTACTTAAAGAAGATTGATCAACTGCATGTTTCATTACAAAGTTGGCATAATTATTCCTGGTTATTAAATTTAGTGCAGTCCGGAGGAAATGTTGAGTAAAAGTCACTGAGTCACTCGTTCAACCATTCTTAGGAAGAATTTTCCTTTTAAACCCCGCTATCCTCAAAGATCCTGCCATTCACCAGGGTTTTCTCATTTGGGATTTGTTCTTGGGTAGGAACAGAATCTACACAAACTCAAGTACAGACAACTGTGCGGTTTAGGAACACACCATGAATCTAAAATGGAACAAGACCTCTTTCTCAAGACCTTTCTCAAAAATGAATTTAGAAAAAAGCTTAAGAAGATATTAGTGAATGAGGTTTTGACAGCACATTGTAGAGATTCATGATATTAAAAATTGGAAACATTTTTTTTATATGCTTCATATAAGCATTTAGAAATTGGAACTGCATCTACATAGATTAGTCATTTAGAGAAAAGTTGTGTTTTTTTTTTTTTTTTGTAGTCATAGTTTTAGTGCAGTAACCCAGGGCCACCTTAACAGTGTGTTCTTCCAAAGTACAATAATGTTAATAAATACAGGATGAGATATTGGTGATGAGATATTTGTCCTTTTTTATAAAGCAAATATCTGCTGATGCTGACACAGTTCTTCAATAAAATCTGTTCTGTTTGTTCCACCCTATCAAATCACAGAAGAATGATGAATATTGTGAATAGTCCTGGCACATCATAATGTTATACAAAGCCTAGTTCTGAAAAAGTTGGGACATTTTTATACGTTTGGGTATAGAACAAGAATCTGTGTTTTGCTAATGCTTCAAACCTTTATTTAATTTTCATAAGAACGAACAGCTGGTCTTGTTTGGCTGGTTTGTTGTTGTTTTGTAAGTATGAACACATTTAGAATTTGGGACAAGAGTAAAATAAGTCTATATTTATAGAATATTCACATTGCACTCTTTTTACACTCTATTTAATTCTACAGTAAGCAGGTGAATTGGTAACAGGTGAGGGGTCATGATTGGGTATTAAAGGCTCAGTCATTGCAAGTAAAAATGGGTCATAGCTCACCACTGTACCAAAGAATCATCAAACAGTTCAAAAAGAACACTGCTCAGGGTAGCAGCGCAGGGTAGCAGGGTAGGTCTTTCACATCTACTGTACGTGTACTGTACTGTGAAACGATTGCAGGAATCTGGATAAATCTCTGTGTAAGTCCAGCTAAGGCAAGGCCGAGAACCACTGTTAAATGTGTGTGACCTTCGAGCCTCTCAGACAGCACTGCATGAGAACCCATCATGCTACTGTGTTGAATATGGCCGAATGCACTTCAGAAAATTTGAAATTCTATTATTAGAAGAAAACCATACATCATTTCTATAACATCTGTCATGGTATGGGGGGTCAGTGCCCATGGCAAGGGTGATGGAATATGTTTGAAAGTACCTTTAACATGGAGCTGTATATTGAAATTTTAGAAAAGTGTGTGCTGTGCTGTCATTTAGATCACATCTTTTCCCGGAAAGTCCACGGCTATGGCATCACATTCAAATTTCTTTGTGCTTTTGTCAGTTCAATAAAAACAAAAAATAAAAAAATAACAAATGAACAAATCACAGATTATTGCTCTTATTGCATTTAACAAAATTTACAAAACAGTTTCCAAACATAGGTTTCATATTTTTTGCATACTGCCCACCACTAGACTAATCTTTTCTGCCTTTTTTACAGACGTTTACAGACTGACCGACTTATATTTAATGGTTTTTGCTTTTTTTTCTTGTTATCTTTCTGTTGTTTCTCAATTTTAATCATTCTGAAGCCCCATAAAATGGCACTGTAATGCAACATGACGCTGTGTTATAAGTTATTGTGTTAGCAGCAGTTGTATTCGATGTAGTCTAACAGATCTGGTTGTGCTGCAGCTAAAGTTGGAAGAAATAAGCTGTGCCTATGATGTCGTCGACAAAGCTGGCACCGAACAAGCAAGAATTGGTATGTCTGCACTGCCAGGCGCTGAAAAGAAGTTGGCATAAGGATATGAAATGAGGCCTGGGGCATAATTTAATAACCAAAACCTTGTTTTTCTCATTGAACAGAATCTGAACTCAACGCTAAGATATATAAATTGGAAAATGAGCTGGAGGTAAGCATGTGGGCTGAACAAACATAAATGCTCATACAGTCAGAACCACTGAGTATATAAACCTGGCAGTAATGATTACTAACACCAGACACAGTTGAGATGCAGAACACACAGTTTGACTTGGTGGCCTTTTATTGTTCTTGTCTTATGAGCGGGACAAGCTTTAGAGGATTAGCAGGCTAATCCCTTTTGGCTGTGAGTTGTTGTCAGTTACAAATGTGCGTCTTTTAGAATTTATAATGGTCCATGTTTATAGACTATGTGACATTCTATGCTAATATGTGTGAAATAAACACATCCTGAAGTGTGGGTAGTGTGTGCAGAAGAAGAAGAAGGGCTCTTAGTGTGTTGTTAAGTCTAATTCACACCTTTGGATGTCCAGATGGCGCAGCGCTCAACGGGGGGGCGGGACACGCGCTTCCTCCGGGATGAAATCCGCCAACTGGAGAGTCACTTGGAGCGTAAAGAGAAGGAGCTGGTCCAGCTGGAGAAGGAAATGAGTAAAGAAAGGAAAATCAATGAGGAGGTACAACATCTGTACTGCTTGTCCAGTCCTGCAAAACCAAGCTGCACACTATTTTATTTTATTATTGTCATTTGCGTATTTTAGGACAGATAAGATATAGTTATGTGTCTTCTAACTATAGTATCTAATACGTGTTGATTGAATGCCAGACAATGACTGGTTTGAGCATGGTTTTTGAATCCTCTAGCTGTCACTACGAGCAGAGGAGGCTGAAGATGAGAACAGAAAGCTAAAAAGAGAGGTAAATACACTTCACTATCCCTGTGCATGCAATATTCACAAATGCATGCCTATAAAGAAGCCAATTTGAGATAAGATATTTTGTTATGTGCTTCTGAGGTTGTTAGGGCTCACTGCTAGTTCAGTGGAAATAAGAGGAAGTGTTATTGTGCCGTGGGAATGCCTTGGAAACTAGCGAGCACAGGTGCTTCAGGCATGTGTTTCTCTATTTTCCCCTCTCTATCCCTGAATCCCCATGATCTCATCATTGTTTCTGCATGCTCGTGTTCTGGAAGTTCTCATAATCCTGTTTTCATTTTCATGCATGTTGCACGTTACCTTTTTCTTTCTGCACTATCATCATTTATCCACCGCTATCTTTGTCCTCACCGGCAAGATAAAGCAGCTTAAGAAGAAGGTAAGATTCCCAGAGTCAAAGGGAACCAAGCTCTCTAAGCATAGCGTGTGTGTATGGTCAGGACAAAAAAAAAATTCAAAGTAAACATCTGTAAGAGCAGGAATGAGTAATTGCTGATATAAACTGCATTCACCATTGATTTGCTGTACACTGCCCCCCACCAGCATTCATTTCTTTATTATGTCGTTATTGGCTGGGTTTCTGATAGAATGAGCAGCTCCATCAGGATGTGGAGTTCTACCGGAAAGAGCTGGAGCAGAAGGACTCCCTCCAGACCAGAGAGGAGAGCACTGAGACTCAAAGGAGGCTCAACAAAGCCAACCAGCAGCTCTACCAATGCATGGAGGACCTGCAGGTAGGCTGGAACACACTAATTCAGTCTGATCTCTGTTACATGAGTACCAAGTTTCCAAAAAAAGCTGGGACGCTGTGCAAAATGTACATTAAAACAGAATGCAATGATGCGCTAATCATTTAAACCCTAAATTTAATTGAAAATGATGCACAGGCAAATGGTAAAGAGTAAAGAGTACTTTTTAAATATATATGCACATTTTGAATTTGATGCCAGCAGCATCACTTTCAATAAAACACTGTTGAAGTTGTGCAATATAAAAAAAACATCTGGTGTAACTAAGTAGATTGGTTTGCAACAGATCAATAACAAGATTGGGCATAATAAGGGCATCTCAGAGAGGCAGAGTCTTTTAGTAGTAAAGATGGGGAGGGGTCCAGCATTCTGTGAAAGACTGTGGAGGCAAATAGTGCGACGATTCAAGATTCAAGAGTTTCATTGTCATATGCACAGCATAACAAGCAGTTACACTGTACAATGAAATTCTTACTTTGCAGTTCCTCCATTCCCGACAGTCTTAAAAAATAAATATCAATATAAAAGGAGAGAAAAATAAGAAGCATAAAAAGAAAAAAAAAAAAAAAAAAAAAAAATATAAAAATATATATATATATATATATATATATATATATATATATATATATATATATATATATATATATATATATTAGATTAGATTAGATTAGATTCAACTTTATTGTCATTGTGCAGAGTACAGGTACAGAGCCAATGAAATGCAGTTAGCATCTAACCAGAAGTGCAATTATAGTATTATTTACATAAAGAGCCGAAATAATAAATATATACATATATAAGCATATCTATATACATATATATGAATGTATAGAGCAGCATTTACAATGAATGTTTCATCTGTAAGAGTAGTGCAAGTAGACACAGTATGTACACAATGAAAATAACATCTGAGGTAGAGATAATATGAGAACAGTATGTAAACATGAGTATACAGTATGTAAACACGAGTACACGGTAGGCTTGGTGATGAATAAAGTGCATTAACAGTACAGAAGGTGCAAAGATGCAGTAGAGGGAGTGCAATGTAAATTAAAGTGTCCGTGCAGCGTTCATGAGACACACAGCCTCATGAAAAAAACTGTTCCTGAGTCTGCTATATATATATACACTAAGTAAGACTAAGTAATGAAAAACACTAAGTAAAGAAAGTCAGAGTACAGTACTGTATGGATGCATGTGCAAGTTGTGCGTAAGGTGCATATGCATGTGTAAAGTGCGTTGTGCAAGTACAAGATAAGATAAGATAAGATAATCCTTTATTAGTCCCACAGTGGGGAAATTTACAAAAGTGAACAGTATGGTATAACATTTGTAAATAAGTACTTCGTCATCTGCAGTGCAAAATAGTGTAAATACCATCCAAACACCAATTTAGAATGGATTGAAACAAAATGAAAAAGCTTCCTGTGGTCAGATGATTCAAAATCTTACATTCTCAGGGCTAAAGAGGAGAGGGACCCGTTGAAAAGTCTGCAGACTTGATAGTGTTGGGGGGGACATTAGTGCACATAAAACTGGTTCATAACAGAGGAAAGAATCATTTGTTTTAAATTTCGTAATACACAAAATACATAATACACAATATAGGAGGAGCATAGAGGGTAGGGTTGCCACCCGTCTTGGTTGACGGATTCAACTTTATTTGGCAAGTTAAATGTTCGTTCCGGTTGTTTCTCCATGTGACATTATTTGTTAGTAATCCGTAAATCAATTTGCATTCAGGTACAGATCTGATGTCCTCATCATTTACTCAAAGTCAGCAGAGCCACAGGGAGCATTTGTTTGAACTAAAAGAGACGTGGCGTATGATGACGATCAACTATTCGTTCTGGAGCCTGATTTAATTACACATTATCTATAAGCGGTAAATCAATTTGCATTACGGGCAGCAGCGCATACTTATGCTAAACATTAGCGCTTATAGCTTATAGTCTTTTTTAATCTCACTTCTAACAGCTTCTTCAGTAAGAGGAGCCTTCGCCTTTCATCTCTCATAAATAATGAACTGCTAAATAAAACCAGATTAGTCCATATTTAAATTATTTTTAGATAAAAAAGTAGAATGGTAAACCGGAAACAGTTAATTATTATATTCCCCGCGCTGAAATCATTATCTCTCGTTTATCAGGAGGCATATTAAGTGACTGTACCTATCCTTAAATAAAGATAATCTCAGCTGGAGACGAATAAATATAAATATCTGTAATTTAGGTTCTAAAATAATGGAATTATAATAAAACAAACGTCTTCGGTCCGTTTTTTCCTTCACCGCAAACAGCCGTTATGTCTAAACCGAAAGTCAGCTCTTTCGTTTGAAGCGGTGTTCGATGTCTGACTGAATGACGAGCAGAATTAGGTTTAATCTGTTCGGATTCTCTTTTTCCGAAAGCTTCTCCCGACTTTCTGATGCTCCATTAGGCCTTAAGTTGAAATACGTGTCCAAGGATACCATAAAGAAGCGCAGCATTTAGCTAAGGTAAAAATAAAACAATGTTAAGTCTTTTAGTAATAAGCCCAGTGTGGTAAAGTGAATGTACAACACTGTTAGCTTGATGCTAACCGAATAACCCCACAGAGGTGTTAGCAGACGTTAGCATTATCATATCTGCAAAGTCAGCTAGCTATCAAATAACCAAAGAGTACATATAAAGTCAGGGTTTCCTAGTTTTACGTACTGCAATATAATTCAAGGGGAGCATCTTCATGATTAAATGCTGAAAAATAAAGATTAAAGTCTTGCTTTATGTTAGTACAGACTGTTAGCTTAGCTTAGGCTAGAAAGGCTAGTCAGGGGTGCTGTGGAAGAGTGGTCCTTTGCATTTATGACACAATATACGTTTATCATTGTAATATTTAAAAAACAAAATGGCAAAAATAGCTTAAATGTCCAGTCCTGCAAATGAGTTCTTATCTGTATAGTGCAGTTAACTAAAGGGGAACGTTCAATTCTCTCCAAAACGACAGAATAAAAAAGCAGTTAGTTTAATTTTACAACACTGTTAAGCGAATTTTGTTACAAGCCTGTTTCCAGAACAGTTGGGAGGCCATGTAAAATGTAAAGAGAACAGAATTCAGTGATGTGTAAATCATTAAAACTCTATATTTAATTGACAAATATGCAAAGACAGCATATCAGCATATCAGATGTTGTGAGGCTTAGTTGCTTAACGGTCTGGGGTTTTCTTTTCTTCATACTCCGCAGCATGTTTTAGTGGGTGGCCTGGGCTGCATGCAGGCCGCTTTAGCACCTGGACTCTTTTACTGCAGAGCCATGCTGTTGTAATACGTGCACAACGTGGTGTGGCTGTTTTGTAATAAGCAGTGCTCAGTCCTCTTTCCTACAAGCTGACCACCAGAACACTACAGACTGCTTAACTGCACAGACGGCACTTTTCACATATTCTGGTGATTCAGTGCATCACTTCTATACAAGAACCAGTATTATTATGTACTGCGTTATGTACACTAATAAAGACACTTGAGTCAATAATTGGCTGCTATTGCACCAGACTCTCATTAGCACTAATACTGCACACTGTACATTTAGTTTTATTTATATACATACATATCTATTAATTCCCACTCCCCAGTCTTCTAAATACTTCTAAACTCAATAGTTAGTATTTATACTCTAATTTTTAGTAGTAGAATAAGAATTTCATTGTACAGTGCCACTTCTCATTTCTCTGTGCATATGACACTAAACACTTGAATCTTGAATCCTAAAATCCTTCCCGGAAAAAGATGTCTAAATGGCATCATATGTTTTTCCAAAACCCGTATATAGTATTCAGCATTATTGGTGCCTGCACAGATATGCAAGTCACGTATGGTCTCTGCACTAATGATGCTGGATTTTAAATTGTACGCTTTTAACAAGCCAGATGATTCCTCTTCTCTTTAGCCAGGACTCAGCATCCATTATTTTCAAAAAACGTATTAATTTTGATTTGTTGGAACACAGGACACTTTTCCACTTTGCCTTAGTCCAACTTAAACAAGCTCGGGTCTGGAGAAGGTGGCTGCGATTTTTTGTATCTGTTTATATCTAGTCTCTTTTTACCATGGCAGCAATGGTAGAGGTTTAATTAGCATTTTTGGATGCAACTGTGAACTGTGTACTGCAATTGATTGGTTTGATGAAGTGTTCCTGAGGCAATGAAGTGAATCCACTACAGAATCATGCCTGTTTTTAATGCAGTGTCATCTGAGAACCGGAAGATCATGGCCTTGTCTATTGCGTGCAGAGATTTCTCTGGATTATCTGAATCATTTAATGATATAATGAACTGTGGATGAAAATGAAGTTTGCTGTGCAGAAAAGAACAATACAATTTCTTAATTTTGACATCTGACATGCCGTCTTTGTTCTATTATCAATTAAATACCAGGCTTAAATGATTAGCACATGCATTCTGTTTTTATTTAAATAGCCTCCCAACTTTTTGTGGAACCTGGATTTTATGTTAGAATGATTCCATATTACTTCTGCAAGCACCTAAAATACCTAAAAATACAGATCTTAGAAAAATATTCATCTGTAATAAATGCTTTTCATTGCCATGGTTATGGTTATTGAACTGATAAGATGGAATTTCAGAGTTAATACAGCTGCTGTACATTTAGTGTGTTTGCTGACTGATTTAATGTTGTTCTTTTACCTGTCTGCCTGATATCACTCCCATTCATCCTTTATATTTATCTGGCAGCACGCAGAGGACATGGCTGCCAACCTAAAGAGCGAAAACGAGCACCTGCAGAAAAATCTGGAGGAGTCAGTGAAGGAGATGGAAAAGATGACGGATGAATACAACAAAATGAAAGTCGTGGTTCAGCAGACAGACGGCATTGTGGATCAGCTGAGGAAAGAGCGAGACCAAGCCAAGCTCCAGGTTTTTTATTAGCTTGTGTCTACATGTGTTAATTCGAGGCTACGAAGTATTTCTTGAAGTTATATGACCTGCTATGTTCAAAGATGACTAGTCCAGAGAGTTAATTTATTTTGACTTTTCAAGAACGTTGAACTGACTATAAATCATGCTGCGCTTAATTCTTTTCATGTCTGACTCACTTCATTATAGGTGAGAGAGCTTACAGAGCAGATCCAGGCGCGAGCTGAGGAGGATGATCCTGTGATGGCCGCAGTCAGTGCTAAAGTGGAGGAGTGGAAGGTAATAAGGCACCACTCTCTGTGTCTGCGTTTGTCTGATAGTTGTTGTTTTTTTTCCACCGTCAATACAATTCCATCTAAAAACTAGATGGCTCCCAGATGGCAAAAACGAGTAAGCATACGGCAAATCATTGTAAGATTGTGAGTTCGATCTCCAGTGTTGCCACAGCCATCCATGACTGGGAGTCCAAATAACCATAATTGCACCATGTTGTATCTGGGTGGGTAAGAGTGGGTAAATCTCCTTATCACACCCCACCAATTGGCGCAGTGCCAGCTAATACATGTGTTTGTAGCAGGTAAGTGACATTGTGTTAGCTCAGATCTGTTGATAGTGTGATGAGGGAAGATCTAGCTATTGGGTGGAATTGGATGTGACTAAATCCAGACAGAAAGAAACAATATAACAAATACATACAACTCTCAAGTGAAGTAAATATTTCCGTACAGTTAAATCTGTTTGAATACGCATGTGTAATGTTATTCTCTGCCTGTCCATTGTTCTAGAAAAACTAGGGAAACTAGTCTGACAGTTTTGCATGTTTTCAGTTGTTCTCATTTTCATTTGCTGCCAAAACAACAGGCATGAATTGAGGAAATCAAAAGAAATATTTTTGCACAAAGTCAGATGTTTGTACAAAGTCAGAGTGTTGTCGACAGGTTAATTATCTGAATGCTGTCAACGTCATACTTGTGCCAGCTGTTTTACACTAACAGCAATATACTTCTTCAACTGTTTCTTTAGAAAGCCATGAATTTCCACATGTTACTTGTCACACTCTTGAAGTTTTTCCTCAGTGACGTGTGCGTGTGTGTATGTATGCAGAGCGTGTTATCAGGAAAAGATGCAGAAATTATGGAGTACCAGCAGATGATTCGGGACCTGAGAGAGAAGCTAAGAGCTGCCCATATGGATACAGACAAAAGCAACATCATCGCATTGCAGCAGGTCCAGAGTTAATCACAAGTCGTACTGTCTTCACACTGTGGATCAGATGCAATGTTTTTGACTAGTGCTGTTTTGGAAGAAAAAATAAATAGCATTTAAACGCTTTGTCATTTCAATAAGTGCCGCAAATAGACAAAAAACAGCAGCACTGTGCAAAAAGTAACAATCTTTTCAGTATTGAAACTGTAATAAGGGCAAAACACATTGAACACATCATATACATGATGGCTGTTTTGACTGGAAAGACAAATCTCTGACTTTTTGCAGAGTGCTATATGCAGAGAGACACCTCTCACATTTTACATGCAAAGTGTGCTCAGCAGTCTGTAGTCTGAATGTAATCTTTTTATTTCTCACGCAGTGTATATGAAGTTTACAGACACCTTTCCTTCCATCTTTTGTTGGTTTCTCCTCAGTTATTCCATGCTTTCACATTTTCCTCCTTGTTCTTTTTTTTCTTTGTGGCTCATAATTTGCATGGTGCAGGTCATTTATGAGTTGTGTGGTGTAAGTATCTTTCCTGTTTTTCCTTGCTAATTTCTGTATCTGACCATGTACTGTCGTAAAAGCATTTTTAAAAAATCTGTTTTCTGTCTACACTGCACTTATGCTGTCTTTTGTGTAAATTTGCTGCGTATATTTTGCTGAAGATAGAATTGTGGTTTTGTGTGGTTTTAAAGGCTGTGCAAGAGAGAGACCATCAGATCAAGCTGCTGTCTGAGCGAGTGGAGCAGTACACTGGTGAAATGGAGAAGAATGCCTTGCTTATAGAAGAGCTCAAGAAGCCACTGAAGAAAGAAAAAGGTACCTTCCTGCCATTGACAAGAGCTACACATAACCCTTCAATAGTTCTTATTTGCATCCATTTGAGAGTATGCTGGTGCACTGAACCAAGTTTTTCAAGTGATGACCTGGTTACTGATGAAGAAGTGGATTCCACACTCTTCCCTGCTCGTCAGCCATCCGTTGAAAATAATGGCAGTACATTGGTGCCACCGGTTTCGTAGCACTTTATCATTATGTGGGTTGGTCCCTGCAGGGTTGGGATCTACTGTGCAGCAACGGAAGCTGGAGGAGCTGAATGCCAGACTCCAGGCAGCAGAGCGACGAGCACAGCAAGCTGAACGTGCAGCCCATCTTGCTGAGGCTGATGCCAGTGACAAAGACAAGGAGTTGAGCGAGAGCCTCAGCCGCATCCGCCTCTATGAGTCTGTGAGTGAACCCAATGCATCCCACCCAGATACGGTTAGCATTAAAACTTGACTGATTGTAAGGTGCCAATAAGTCCAATAACTGATAAGATTGGTTAACATCATTTCATATGGTCACAATAAGCAGATTCTGTAGCTCTAGTTAGATACTGCTTTACTGATTGAAATTATTGAGCTGTCAATAAGGTGACCTCACTAAAGATTTTCTTTCTCAACTAAGAAAAAAATGCCATATAGTATAACACAAATTGACAATATATGCTATATGTAACAACCTAGGTTATAGTTTAGGCTGCATATAAATTGATGGAGAAACTAAGAACGGCCAACAGAAAACACCAGCATGACAGAATCACACTGTAATGTTCTTTTTTTTTTTTTTTTTACTTTTATTATTTATTTATTTATTTTTAACCAGTACCTCATATTATAGTACATGCACATATGAAATTTTAAAAGCTCCTATGAGCACACAAAAATGAATTTTCTCTTCTAAAATAGTTGTAAAATATGTAATAATATTATTTCTCAAAATTTCTCAGTAGTCAAAAATATTAGTCTAAATATATGTGTGACTGGTTCCGTTCCAGGGCACTGAAGGACTGGAAGCTGCCATAGCTGAGATCAAAGAATGCAAAACCCAGGTCAGGATCCGGGACCGGGAGATAGAATCTATGACCAAGGAGATAAACCAACTGGAAATGAAAATCAATGACCTTCTGGATGAGAACGAAGAGCTAAGGGATCGCCTGGGTCAGTCACATGCAGAATAAGTTTATTTAAATTTTTATAGAAAATATGTTATGCTGGCTCCTTCTCTTTTTTCCCCTCTTTTCAGAAATTTAAGTGTCTCTGTGATTTATATTTATATTTATATATATTTATATGGTTTGCTTGTTTTAGGACTAAATCCAAAAGAAGAAGTGGATTTGACTGAGTTCAGGAGGTCAAAGGCATTGAAACAGAGACAGTACAGAGCAGAGAACCAAGTTCTTCTAAAGGAGGTACTGAGACTTAAGCTTTAAAACTTTTAACCATTTTGTTTACACCAACTTTATGGCGCAGTATACTTTTTTTTTCTGAGGATAGGACCAATGTGCCATGCTTTAGGGTTTAGTTTCCATAGTAAACATGGCAATTAGTGTTTGGAACATGTGTACTTGGGTTACTGATTGTTTCTTCCTGCATTTAAAGCACTAATTATATGGCTGAGAACAACTAACTTTAATCCAGATGCAGCAAAACCACCTGCAACATTTAGGGTGTTGTGATCAACATGTGTTGTGTCAGCCTCTGGAATTCTCTCGTAGATTGAACGTCTCGAGGAGGAGAGGCTGGAGCTGAAACAGCGTATCCGTGCCCTGGTGAAAGACAAAGGTAAAGGTCATTGCCTACCACAATTTATTTAGGGACTGATAACCAAGGGTTCTCATATAGGCTACTGTAAATCTCCTGTAATTTGTTCACATAGGGGTCAGGTGATTACAGTGGCCAGTAAGTAAAGTGATATAACACAGTGGGTAGCTAACTCTGTTGCCCTCCACACTGTAGTGTGAGGTTCAATTACCTGTCAGAGCATGCCCACCCCTGCTATAGCAAAAACAGTCTTTGGCCAAGACTTCTAATGCTGCCTTCATCTGCACCTGTAACATGATTAAACTGTAAGTCGAGCTGAATAAAAGCATCTGACAAATATCGTAAATGTATTATAGGCAGAGGCTGCATTTAAATCCAGTTTTGAGTACCACTGTTGGTTATCTTTCGTTTCTCTTTACAGGAATCACAGTGATTAGCAGTTCAGTGCTCGAAGACGGTGTTGAAGAGAGGCAAAGCAGGTCCCTTAGGGAAGGACCAGGAATCAGATCTACTGATGAGGAGGTCAAACTGAAAGTAAGTTTCAAGGAAAAGCAATGACGCCATTAAGGAGGCAGTTTCACCTCTTTTGGTTGTAAATAAGCAATAACCAAATAACAATTTGATGTTTTCCTGTGTTTTCTTGCCACCCTTCTCTTTAGAACGAGTACCTGCAGAGAGAACTGAACAGCAGAGAGAAAGAGCTAGAGTTGAAGAGAACAGAGTCCTCACAGTATAAAGCCAAACGTGAGTCCCAACCAGGGTTTCTTGTTAGAAGAAGAATTGATTGCAGATTCCTTAAAATTTCAATTATCTCTTTGCTTTACATCTCAATTCAAGTCATTTAAGAGAGGAAACTTCACACCTCAGAATTCTTTACAGAGGTGGTGATGGGAGGGATTTTTTACTGTGTAAATATAGCTACTTTATTTCCTATTCAAAAGGAATAGTATATACTCAATTGTATGTATAACTTTGAAGACAACATAGTGCCGATTCCAGTAAAATCCTCCCCAAAAAATGCTTTTGATGCTATATATTGGGATACAGTGTCCCACAAATAAGCTTACCGGACAAAAACTAGCCACCTGTGACTGAAATGAACCTAATACCTCCATGAGCAAATAACAGCTGTAACATTAATTTACCATGGAGTGGACAAGTTTCTGGATCTAGGCCATCAATGTTTAGCCACACTTGCATTAAGGAATTGCACAGGTGGGCCAGATTTCTTGGATGTCTTCCCTGTTACAATTCCAAGAATTCCGTATAGACTGGCATTTTAGCCACTGCTGGTAGATCTATATGACCATACGCTTCCATACACCTGCGGATTCAGCTACTTGTGAGCTTATGTTTCAGCCATGAATGTATTTTAAAAGTATATTTAACCCAAGTGTTTAATAAAGCTGTCATAAAACGATGTTCAGATTTAAATATTTAATAATATTATTTAACAATAACTTATTCCTTATTGACTATTGTGCCTTGTTGGTTCCCTCTGCAGTAAATGAGATGCTGAAGGAAAATAAGCAGCTGGAGCAGAGCATGAAGGAGATCCTGCAGGTTGTCCAGGAAGCCCAGAGTAAAGCCACTGTCCAAACCAGCATCCGAATTCCCAGCCTGGAGAGACTTGTCAGTGTAGGTTTTTCTGCATGAACCAATTTTTACTAGTCCGGAGTATAATAAGGTATAACATTACATAACAACACCAATTAATAAGTGGCTAATCAATAAAAAGTAAACAAGATAAAACAAGCTTTCGCACTAAGATAGTTAATTAGGCACTTAAAGTTATTACCTATACTTAGGCTGCTTAATTAAATTTTGTGAGAGGTGTGCTTCTTATCTTTCTACATTCAGGCCCTGGAGATGAAGTACTCAGAAGGGAAAGGTGACATAAGTGCACATCTCAGGGCACAGGTTGATCAGCTCACCGGCAGGAATGAAGAACTGAGGCAAGAAATGAAGGCAGCTAGAGAGGAAACGACCAGCACACTCTCTCAGCTAATGAAAGCCAATGACAAGGTTAGTCTCAAACTGTTTATTGTTTGTTTTGTTCAGTGGTGACATAGCTTTGGAATTAAGTTAGAAATTCTTTGCCATTACATTCACTTGTAAAACTGAAGTTCAAAAGAGACTGTAAACTTGTTCAGGCATGATGATGTTGATGGTTGCTCATTTTCTCCATTTTTTTTTCTGGTCAGATCGCACGTTTGGAGAGTGAGATTGAAGCAGTAAGGCTTTCAGCTGGCACAGCTGTGCCTTATACGACTCTCTCATTACCTAAGGAAATGGCACCAACCAGTATGCAGACCATTAACTCTCTTAATGAATACATGGTGCAACTGTTACAGGTATGCATCTGACCACCCACATAATCCAGCAAATATGACTGTACTGAAAGCTAGTGGGAAACAAAATTAATATCTGGAACAAAACACAACTTTCAGGAGGTTAAAAACAAAGAAGACTCTAGCAAGCAGCTCAGTCTGGCCTTGGAAGAGTATAAGAGGAAATTTGCAGTCACACGCCACCAACAGGGGTTGCTGTATAAAGAGTATCAAAGGTTTGTGTAATTAAATCATACATTAGTGAAAGTTATGAATAATATTGTGTGCTTTAATGTGAACACTGTCCACTTTTGTTTTAGTGAGAAGGAGTCTTGGCAGAAAGAGAGAGACTCTTTGGCTGAAATAAAAGCCAGAATGGAGGAACAGAAGGAGGTGGATGCTGTGAAGATCAAAGAGTATAATGTAAGTTGTGATGAAATATTTCATACTCTGTGCATCATCTGTACCTGCACCTAACACTAAGGTTAGCCTCTGTAATATAAGCTTAACAGAGAAAAAAATATAGTCACTTTCGACTAAAATGTACCATGTAATATATCTACGAGCATTAATTACAGCTACAATTCAGTTTGGCATGGACTGGACAAGTTTCTGGATGTAGTCCACATCAATATTCAGCCACTGTTGCATCAAAGAATTGCGCAGTTGGGCCAGATTTCATGGAGGCCTTCCTGGGAGGAGAATTTTCTGTAGACTAGCATTTTTGCGGACCGTATGACCCTACGTTTCCATACACCTGCAAACTCAGCTACTTCCTTCACACTATAGTCTTTGTCCTGCCCAAATGTAGTCACTTCTTGTAGCCAATCATTAACATCTGCTTTGGAGCCATTTTCCACACATGGAACAAGACATTCCCTGCACTGTAGCACCTCTTCTCAATCTATGAATCCCTTCACTCACACCCTACGGGTATTTATAGCCCCATCATCCTCTTGCAATGCCATCTGCAGGAGCCTGAAGTTACTACCACCTCATACACGCAATGTGACAAATATTTCATCCTGAGAGCTCATTTGACTTATTATAAACTAGAGATGTTTTCTATGATCATGTGGTTCATTAAAAGTTAATGTTAATACATACCATTCCAAATGATCATTTACTAGATTTTGCATTTAATTCACTCACTGTGTTATGCATTGGTACCTAGAACTGGTTGGAGGCTCTGGAGAAGGACCCTGTTGAGATCAGGAGGCAGGTGTCCGAGGCTGCCCGTAAGATAACCGTGCTCAGGGTGAACGAGAAATCCCTGACCCGCCGCTACACCACCCTGCTGGAGCAAGAGCAGCACCTAAGGAAAGAGAATAACAAGCTGAAGGATGACTTTGTCCACATGGAGGCTGCAGTAACTGAAAGGATTGGCTATCTGCAGAGATTCAAGGTGTGACGTTCTATTGTTTTGATTTAGAATATCCAAAAAGGACCTTCTAACGAATGCATGACAACATTATAGATCTGTTTTAATGAGTATGTCCCTGCTAATGATTGTGTTGACTGCTTTGGCAGGAGATGGCTGCGTACAAAATGACATCACTCCAGAAAGCTCTTGATGACAGTGTTCCATCATCAGAGCTGGAGAGGGCAAACAAGCAGTATAATGATCTTACCATTAAATACAGAGATCTCCTTCAGAAAGACAATCACCTTGTCCAGAAGACCAATAGCCTAGAACATTTGGAGGTATGGTGTCTTGGATGAGTGATGTTTACACGTCTAATGGTCTTGTAAAAGCATACTAAATTTAGTTAATATATCACACTTCAAATTTTGAGATTGTTTCAAGAATAAAACTATTTAACTTTGATCAGCTATTTTCTAAGTGGACCCAAGATCCTCTATATCAGAGGTCACCAACTCTGCTTGCAGAGAATTAGTCTCCTGAAGACTTAGATCCTACCCCAATCAACTGATCATATAATTATTATTTTTTAATTATTTTTTAATTAGACTTTTATTGTCAATTTAGTTGTTGAGTTTAATATAAATTGGATTGTTGAAATGCTGTTGAAATAGCTACAGGGTGTTTTTTGGGTTAACAAAATCTGTAATTTTTTTCAGAGTAAACTTTTCCAGGAAACTGTATTTCTAGGTATTTTTATCTTTTATTGTTAGTTTATTCTGCTTGTAGATTGTATTTCTTTAAACAACCAATGGTATCTGCCAATAGAATTTTACAAGGTAAAATTCAAGTTTAATAAAAAAAAAGAAAGTGAAATCAGATATGACTTAACTACGCTTATAATATTCCTACAACAATCTCAAAATGAACAAATATTTAGATATATTTGGCTAGGTATTTTCATTTTCACAGAGTAATGTTGTTATAAGGGTCTTTGTATTGATGCTTGGCTTTGGTAACTTGAACACTAACTCTGTTACATGTGGTTCCAGAATGAAAATGTTTCTCTTCGTGAGCACATCAATTCCATCAACAAAGAGCTTGAGATCACAAAAGAGAAGCTGCACACTATAGAGCAAGCCTGGGAACACATCAACACCGTCGGTAAACCTCAGTGATGCACTTTTTACATAGTTATAAAGCTCCTCAGAGAAGGGTTGCAGAGATAGGATGAATTAGTATTTGTCTTTTGGCTTCTTAATAATTTTAACTTATTATAACAATAATAATTATAATTATATGCTTTAGCCTGGAGAACCCGATCCTATTCTAAATCAGTATCAGACCTTAAACCTTGCATAGAGATGCTTCACAACTATGGCTGAACATTCCACAAAAAATAAAATCCCAGTGAGCAGGGATTACAGCTGCATTAGCTGGGCAATGCTAAAACAATTTAGCTGATGATGGCAAGGTGATCTGTGTTTGCAGGCGGAGAGAGCAGTATGGATAAAGCAGAGAAGGCTCTGGCCAACAGTGAGATTGTGTCCGTGTCCAAACGCATTACCACTCTGGAGATGAAGGAGCTAAACGAAAGGCAGAGGGCTGAGCATGCTCAGACGATGTACGAGCACCTGAGGAACTCCCTCAAACAAGTAGAGGAGCGCAACTTTGAGCTTGAGGCAAAGTTTGCTGAGGTAGGTCTACAGTGTAATGGCAAGTGTTTTAAATTATTTGTAACGATGGGCTGATGTTTACTAACATAACATAGAAGCAAAACACTGAGTCTTTTTCAAATCATCTGTAAACCATGTGTGTGTCCAGATGGCCAAGCAAAACTTGGAGGCCCAGCGGATCGAGCGAGAGTTACGTGATGAACTTGCTGAGAGCGTCAGTAAAGAAGTCAGTGATGCAGACCGCCAACACATTGCAGAGCTGGAGAGAAGCGAAGCCCAGCTCAGGATTGAGGTGTCCAAGTAAGATCAGGGAAACATAGTAAAACACACATGATTTTATTTTCTCTTTACAGGAATAGGGTATGGAGGATTTTAGGAGTGTAACAATGCATCATGAAATGGTGATATTGCAATGGCATAACTGTGGCAGTGTCCATCACTGAGATGTGACATTACTACTTATGCCATCTGAATACTAAATCACAAAACACGAGTTGCAGAATGAGAGTATCTACTAGAACCTTTTTTTATTTTTTTAATTGTACTTAAAGTAGCCACAGGTGTTAATATAATATGAAATGTTCAGGTTACGGGAGGTTTCAGATGTGGCCAAAATGCAGGTTTCTGCACTGGAAGCCAGACAGCAGTGTCGAGAGAAGGAGGTGGAGGGTCTCAGGAGGCAGGTGCTCGACCATCAAGTAAGATCAAGTTAATTCCTAAAGATCAGTATGTAGTTGAATATATGTGATATGCACATATTCTGTCCATTAGGTCAGTTGGTCATTGTCGCATGGTAAATTTGAATAAGCAGATTTCCGGATTTGTTTTCATTCAACAAACAGTAGTTGTGCATTGAAATGAGCAAATGTGTGTTTTAGCCTATTGTAACGCATTGGGCAGGAAACACCCTGGTGCAGTGTGTTTCTGTAATCACAGCTTCTCTAATCACATTAAATTACCTTTGTTTAATGGACAGGCTCAGTCCGATGAGAAAGCTCTGATAGCCAAGCTCCACCAGCACATTGTGGCCCTTCAGTTGAGTGAGACTGCAGCCATCAGCAAGCTGGAGGCCTCCACTACCCGTGTGCAGAAGCTGGAGGCCCAGATGCTGAGGGCAGAGCAGCAGCTGGACGCTCAGCAGCAGGCACTGTGGCACACGCGACAGGAGGGACGGCAACGCGCCCGTCATCTCCGCCATGCCCTACAGTCACTCCGCACGCAGTTCTCAGGAGCGCTGCCACTTACCCAGCAGGAGAAGTTCTCAAACACCATGCTGCAGCTGCAGGAAGACAGACTGAGGGCCAGAAAGGAGGCGCGCATGGCACAGGAGGAACGCAGGACAGCAGAGACGAGAGCGCAGGAAGTAGAGCTCCGGCTAAAAGGTCTGGAGGAGCTCATGACAACACTGAAGGATGCCAAAGGAGCACAGAAGGTACTAGTGGGGCATCAAGTAAAAGTGTACTGAAATAAGCTCAGAAATGAAAAATTGGCTTTTGTTAGGTATTTGTTGATGTCTGATACATCTGATTTGCCAGGGTACTTCAGTTTCTGAAAGTACTCTCAAAACAATACTTATTGTTGTATATAATTAACCTTTGAACTCCTTCAAATTAGCTAACTGTTCAAATTTACTTGTTGTAGCTGTTTAGTATGAGTGTTTTCCATTCTGCCCTCTACAGGTGAGTGAATGGCATAAAAAGCTGGAGGAAGCTCGTCTCCAGGAACTGAGGAGAAACAGGGAGCTAGGGGCTCAAAAAGAGGAGATCAGGTATCTGAAGAACATAGCAGCTGAGCAGGAGCGCACCATCAGCAGCCTGGAGGAAGAACTGGTGCAACAAAACAACGTATGACTGTCTATTGTAATTTATATTATATAGAAATTACTTAAAACAACCAAATACTGGTTTCAAAGACGTGCAAATATGATATGGCATTTTTAATGAACAGGATCACGATTAACAGAGTTAATGTACGGTGCACTGTGGTGTGGCATGAAAGCGTTTGATTCCTCTCCCCCAGCTGTTGGAAGAACGGCAGTTGTCTTGGGATCAGAGGGAGGTGGAGCTGGAACGGCAACTGGATGCCTACGAGAAGCAGCAGAGCCAAATTATTAGTTCCGCACAGAAGGTGCCGTCTGCAGTTCACTTACCCTGCAGCCATCTATTTCACATCAGGATCACATTTACTGTAGTCTGTTTTATTTTATGGACCATTGCATTTGTGTGGACATCTCACCTTTGTTCTTGTTGTTTATAACAGTGTAGAATTCTCTTTCCATTACATCAGCTGGCTGAAAATGTTGCTTCTTACCTACAGTACATGTTGCTGTTGTTTTTTTGGGGGTTTTTTGGTTGGTTTTAGTTTGAAGAAGCAGCTGGTTCCCTGCCAGATCCAAGCCAGCCTCTTGCTCACCAACTGGACCAGGCTCTGAGTAAAATCAAGGAACATGTTCGCACCATTCTGGAGACACAAGCTACTTGCAAAACTCTAGAGGAGGTCAGGAGTGTAATATTTACTAGGGTTAAATAAATGAAATGAAGCACCTCTGTAACAAATATAAATATAATTTAAGCTGAACTCATAAATAATGGTCACTGTATGACGTTGTCCTTGTTGGGTGAGCAGAAGCTGAAAGGAAAGGAGGCAGCACTGTGGCAAGCAGAGCAGAACGTGCTGGCTCGAGACCGGGTCATTAATGAGTTGCGGCTCCGCCTTCCAGCCGCTGCTGAAAGGGAGAGGCTCCTTGCTGACCTTAGCAAGCAGGAGGACTCGGACAGCCAGCCTGCCCTGAAGATCGCCCATCAGACCATTAGCAACCTGCAATGCCGCCTGGACCAGAAAGAGGAGGTTCTTAGGAAGTACCAGAACCTTCTAGCCAAAGCTAGACAGGTACCAAAAAGCACTCTGTCCAAAAATAAAATGCTAATATAAAAACAAATTAATGTTGGTATACGTCGGATTTTACTCTCATCTTACTCTAAATATAGTGATTAATTTTCATTCATTATTATTAGCTTTGAACACTAAAGCTCATCTCATATAATTCAGCCACAAATGATGTGGTTGCATACTGAAGCCTCATCTGAGGTTTCAGCGCTCATGTAAATAGCATCCTAAACACAAATTGTGGCCTAATGTGACAGAAATATGCCCTTTACAATACAAAAGAAATTAACAGCAAACCGCACACAGGTTGACCTGCTAACTGTGCTATTAGTAGGGTTTAAAAGGACCAGTGAAATAGTGGAGCCATCAACAACCTTGACATTTCCACCCATTCTCTGTGTAGTCCTGCCACTTTTAGCATGTGGTTGAGTGTGAAAAACACATTTTTCATTTTTCTGTGCATATGACCCAACTGTGTTTAGGCTCATACGCAAAGATTATACATTAATGTGACCTGAATGCATCAGATTTGTGCCTGAAAGTAGTGCTTATTACACTAGGACCTGAGTCAGGTTTGAACTTTTTCAGACAGCCAATATAGATCCCAGATTAAGTTCCCTCAAAAACAAATGTACTAGTAGACAATGTTTTCAGTCTTTTAAGCATCAGTGATGAGTAGCTGTCTGCATCATTTGAGAACAATATTGGTGTTTTCCTTTGGTTGTAAGAGCGAGAGAACATTTTAAACCTACATGTGTATATGTATGTATGTGTGTATATATATATATATATATATATATATATATATATATATATATATATATATATATATATATATATATATATATATATATACACACACACACACACACACACACACACGTTAAAACAATATAATCTATTCATAAAATAGAATCTGTCTTCCTGTAACAGGAGCAAGAGGAGGCGGCAAAAAAGCATGAGGAGGAGATAAGGGCCCTGCTCCAGAAGTTGGACCTGCACACAGATATGTCTTTGGACCGCTTTAAACAGACTGCTCTGGTGAGTATCTGCTCTCAGTCTTACGGAGGAAGATATATATAAATAATGTAGTGAGAGGCTGTGGTCAAAAAATGCATAACAAGGCATGTGGTACATCTTAGCCACTTCTAACTTAAACCACTTGTCTGCTAAAGACTGTGTAAAATAAATTTTTATGTGAGCATGGATGTCTTGACATTTTAACACTTACATTTTATTACCTTTGCTTCTGTGTGACTGGAACATTCAATCAAACAGAAAGCAGCAGTATTTTTATTTTAAAATAAATCGTCTGAAAAGTAAAAAGGCAGGTTTAAGTTATACAAGCTGAATTATACCAGCTATTAAACTGACTCCTTATATGGCTACTCTCTGCAGGAGTTAATGAAGAAACCCACCATCTCTGTGCCAACCACGAAGCAACTGGCACGCCTGGCTGAAATGGAGCAGACGGTGGCAGAGCAGGACACATCTCTTTCATCCCTAACACACAAGCTTAAGGTTCTGACTGCTGAACTGGAGAAACAGAGACAGGCCGCAGCGTCTCAGACTAAAGAGCACACAGCACAAATAGCCAAGTGAGTCTGATCGTCAGACAGAGATCATATGGGTAGCAGACCAGTCTTGGAAAGCTGTTTAACCTGGTATTGCACCCAGCAATTCAAAACTGCCAAACAGAGAGTTGAAATTTTATGTAAAAAAACTATGAAATGAATGGTTCTGCATAGCATGGCAAAACTGATTTCCCTTACGTTTTTAAAATAAAATCACGCAAAGTAATATACACTCATCATCAAAAAAATAGCTGCTCCCTGAAGTCATCAACCAACAGGAATGAAACTTGGTGGGTAGGTTTTTAGCGTTGTGAGGTATGAAAAATGCAAATGATTCAAGTTTCATGTTTAACCACACGTGTGACGGCCTTATAGCCTGACTGACCCAACAGCTACGATTTCAAACTTTAGCAAGCAGTGATGTCCTCCATGAGCCATCCTGTTAGTGCCAGCACCATTGGCACAATGCATGACTACATGCACGCAGACCGTTATGACTGCTGCCCTTAACACCATCCTAATGTTGCCAAAGACTGGTGTTGTGACAGACTGTCATTGAATGAAAGCCATACTTAAAAAACACTACTTCTGTATGTGTAGCTTAATAAATATCGCCCATATCAGTCTAAATTTATCAAGGTGGTATTGTTCCTGGTCACCTTTATCTTTATCGTATTTTTTTGATGATTATATAAGCATTAAAGTTTCAAATCATTACTCCCTATACATCAAGGCATATATTCTATTTACAGAAACAAATAAGATGTGAAACGACATTGTTTACGTGATTACGTACATCTACCTATTCTCAGCATACAGCAGGTTGAAAAAACATTCAAGTCGTAGCCTTTGAAGTGTTGCACCGGCAATGTTAGAATCTGTATCTCATATCCGATCAGCAGTTCTGGTGAATTTCAACTTGTTCTGTTATCCAGACTGGAGGAAAGGCATTTGTCCCAGATAAAGGCAGTGTCTCAGGAGGGAGAGGAGCTGAGATCCCAGCTGTCTCAGATGGAGAAAGAGCTGCAATATCTACGAACAGAGCTGGAGGCCCAGAAAGAGGCTAACGTGCGTTCACCAAGCAACACTATGAAGAACCTGGTTGAGCGCCTGAAGGCCCAGCTGGCCCTCAAGGAGAAGCAACAGAAGGTACATTTCACTATCGTGTTCCAGGAAGCACATGAAAAAGCTTATGAAAATAGCTCTTGTATAACTGTTGCATCATATTGTGAGAATAACGTGTCTCATAATATGACATACGAGAAAAGTGTTTTGCTTTAGCAGGGTGGGCTTCGGTGTAGGTGTGTTTGCCTAAAGGAAAATCCAGGCTGTCACATTTTTTTTATTGTTTTCTTTGCGTGCAGGCTCTCAGTAAAGCTCTGCTGGAGCTTCGTGCAGAGATGACGTCTCATGCCGAGCAGCAGATCGTTGCAAATGCAGCTCAAAAGGAAGAGTCACTTAACATTCAGCAGATTGTGGACAAGCAAACCAAAGAACTCAAGGTTAGCACTCTGAAAACAGATGGTGAATGCACACAAAGCATTTCAGCGTGATTTTCTGGTGATCCAGGCCTCGTTAGAAAACGCATTCATTAAGCCAGAACACTGACTCTGTACACTGACTGCAACCGATTCCCTAAAGGTGAACCCTCTGTTGGTATGATCAGTGTCTGAGTATCATTTTCTAACATATTTATTTATTTTGTACATATGTGCTGGCAGGCCCGAGTAAAGGAGCTGAGTGAGGAGCTACAGGGCTGGAAGGAGAATTTGAGAGCAGCTAAAACCCGAGAGAGCTCTCTAAAGGAGGAGGTGGAGAATCTCAGCAAGGAACTGCAAAAAAGTCAAAGGAGCCAGAGCAAGCTGCAGAGTGAGAAAGCGACTCTGGAAGAGCAGCTGGAAGAGCTCAAGCAAAAAGTCAAGAGGCTCAGCAGTGGCCTGCAGGTCAGGCAGAATGTCACTGCTTATTGTCACACAGATGTCCTAATCCATCCAAAAAATAGCTTTATCATACTGCAGCGACTTAACAAATGGCTATTTCTGAGCGACACTTCTCCAGAGTACAAGTGGTTCCCTAAGAATGCCATTGGAGTAGAAGGAATCAGGGGATTCCCAAAAGTGACAGCCCATTTACATGGGATATGCTAGTATAGTGGCCCCCTTATACAGCAGTGAACATGTCTAGACGACGCTCATGCTGTGCTATTCAGACTTCTGTATTTCCTCTGTGACCTTTCTAAGAATCTGAGCCTTGAAAAGCTTCTGAAAAGAGGTTTTCTGTATCATCGAAGTGCTTGTGTGGGAAGAAATGAATCCGAAGTGTAATTGTGCTAATGCCAGGGCAGTAAGCTATCCGAATCATTATGTATGTCATTTGTCTCTACATAACAATCTGTATATGTTAATAAAGAAATGCATGTGTATTTCAGGGTCAGCCTGAAAGTGAAGCTAAGGGCCCTTCTGTCGAGGCTTTACTGAAGAAAATCCGTAAGCTGGAGTCTGAGCTGGACAGGAAGAGTGTGCAAGAACCTGCAGAAAGAAAGACCACGGTGAAGGATGACAAGGTATGCACACAAAGTAATCCTAATTAACTGTCAGGTGAATGTTCAGATACCTTTGTCATGTTCACATGATAAAATATGAGTCACCTTGTGTGTTTTATGTGGTAATAATTTCAGGCACCTTCAGGTGCTGCACAAAGATAGTCATGCATTATGGAGTTTATAGATTGAGAAGAGGTGGTACAGTACAGTGAGTGTCTCATTCCATGTGTGGAAAATGGCTCCAAAGCAGATGTTAATGATGATGTAAAAGATGTCACTGTATTTGTGCGTGCCAAAGACCATAATGTGAAGGAAGTAACTGAATTTACATTTTACATTTACGTTTATAGCATTTATCTGACGTTCTTACGGTCCAGAGCGACATACGGTCATACAGGTCTACCAGCAGTGGCTAAAATCCCAGTCTGTAAGAAACTCTCTTCATAATTGTGCCAGGGAAAGCATCCACCAAATCTGGCCCAACTGCACAGTTCTTTGGTCAACGATTGTCTTAACGTTGATGTGGCCTGCATCCAGAAACATGTTCATTCCATGCCACATCCAATCACAGCTGTTATGCATCCAAGCATGCTTGGGCAGGTTTTACACACTATTAGGTATGTTTCATTTTTTCCATTGAGCTTGTAAATAATATATATTTTGGTCATTTGGTAAAGATGACAACCCCCCCCCCCTAAAAAACAAAATATTTTTTCTGTAAATGGTACTTTATATTTGCACAGGTACTTTTTTATTGGATTTACAGACAGTAGTTGTAATATGGGCATCTTTCTAGCTGTAAAGCCTCAGATCATTTAACTCAATGGATCTCAACTGACTCCTTGCACATCACTATTCTTTCTTTTCACTTTTTGGACTTTTTTAAGTGAATCGTTTGGCAGGAACGTTGTGTTTGCTTTGCACAATGCATTTGAGAAACAACATGCTTCTTGATAGCACTAGCAAGACACAAATAACATAAATGTAGACAATATCTTTTAAGAAACTTAAGGCAGCAGTTATATTCCATGTGCTGTTTAGCCCAAAAGTTTTTATCCCCTAAAGATGGCCTTTCTGCTCTACTTAATGTTTTGCGAATTCTGGGGGGAAAAATATTAAATGTATTGACTGGTCTCATTAGGAGTAGTTTTGCAGATGATGTGTTGGTTGTCCTTGCAGTCCTCTAAAGAAGAACTGGTGAGGTGGGAGGAGGGTAAAAAGTGGCAGGCCAAGATGGAGAAAGTCCGCAACGTTTTGAAGGAGAAGGAAAAAGAGACGGAATCCCTCTCCAAACAGCTAGCTACACTGAAAGAGCTCTATGGAAGGTCACCGCGAGATGCCATACCTCCTTTCATGCTTATCAGAAATATGTTAATATCCGATGATGGGGAAAAGGCACTGTAAGATTTGAGTTGTGCTTTATCCTATCTTGCAGGCTAGAGCAAGAAAAGCTGGGCCTGCAGAAGAAACTGAAAAGTCGTGGGGTGACAGCTGATCAGGTGGTAGGTGCACGGACTCTTGAGACTGACAAAGAGATCGAGGCACTCACAAAAAGGAACTGTGAGCTGGAGCAGCAGATTGAAATGATCAAGTATGTTTGACTTCTTTACCTTACCATCTTCTGTTTATTGTTGAGTTAAATGGTTGTGGTCTAATCTATTGTGGTGGCATGTAAATATGATGAACCTACAAAAGAACAAGCCTGTGTAGGTGGGACAGGGTTATGGTTTGAATTTTGTGTTTGCTGTTCAGACAGCAACAAGCTTTACCCCGGGATGCTGCGATGGAGGACATGAACATCAGAAACCGCTATCTAGAGGAAAGGCTTCATTCTCTAGAATCGCAGCTGGCAAAAGAGCCTCTGTCCAGACCCTCTGTAAGCACCCCTTTTCATTTTCTTTTCTTTCTTTCTTTAGTTCTTCACAGTTTCTTACGCATATGTTTATTAACAGGGTTAAAAAATGAAACACTTTTTACTTGGTATACCGCTCATCTTATTAGGTTGAATACTTCAACCAAAAATGGGCTAATACTGTATAAAAAGGGGTAAACGGGATTCATAACCTTTTGCTACTTATTACCAAAATAACAAACCAGAAAAAAATAGACTGTCTTAATAAACAGCATATAAACAGTCATAATAAACAGCAACAAAATGTATTTATTAATCATTTTAAAGGGGGTTTATCCACAAAAAGTTGTCTGCATCAACTTTCATTAATTGTTAGCTTTGTTAGCATCTGTCTGTTGTTTTTTTACACTTTCTCACCTACTTTTCTTCTTTTTCAACATTTGCCTATGAAGGATATAAATGGGTTTTCAACTTCCCAATTCAGCTTGTCTTCAAAAGATGTTCACTCTGTGCCCTTTAAGGTCACACATGAAACTACTCAGACGTCCTTATTAAGCAACAGCAAATTTCCCCATTCACAAGGACATCATGAGGAGATGGTAGATCCTTCTAACACAGTGCTAAAGGTGCAAACCCTCATGGTGGTCAGCGAAACTCAAACCGAGCACAAAGCAGCTGTAGAAGAGAGTGGAGATAAATTCATCCCTGTAAAAGAGGCCGATATAAACCATGAGTCAGGGGATGTGGCAGGGAATAACAAGTGTGATGAAGATGGGAATGATGGGAAAGAAGGAGATGATCAAACTATGGATGAGGCTAGGGTAGAACAAGACAGCCAGTCTACAGAAGAGTCAGAAATGAAAGACCCTGAAACCGAGCAGGAGGGTAAGAAAAGGGAGACAGTTCCCACAGGGCAATATTCAACAGAAGCAGACAAGCCAGAGGAGGAACCTAATGAACAAGAACAGAGTGAAATCAGCCAACATGCAACGGGAGCTGAGACATCTGTGACTGAGAAGGAATCAGCACTGGAGGAGGCAAACCAGGACCTGCAAGTGTCTTCAGGGTCCCGTAAAGAGGAGTCAGAGGCAGAGAGTCCCTCCACAGAAGAGCAAAGGTTTAGTGCTTTGGGGGATGGAGTCACATCTGAAGAACCAGCCATGGAGCAAACCCGAGAGACCTCCATTACAGAGTGTGATGAGAACCCAAGTGCTGTTGTTACAGAAGACCGCCAAAGCATTCTTGGCATGCCAGAGAGTGAATTTACCTCTAAAGACAGTGGCCTCAGCCCAGTGCCTTCAAAGGCTGCCGAGATTGATGGAAGTAAACAGGGGAGGCATAGCAAAGAGAAACCATCCATGTTTCGCAAGGTACTTGACCTTAGGGTGTTCCATCAAGAGAGATAGAAGTTCCTGCAAATCAGCCTCATAGCTCCATAGGCTTCCTGCTTGTGTTCCTATTCAGTGTCCCACAGCTGTGCATCTTGCTGTACTGTAGAAGCCAAGCAATTTTGTCAAACCCCGATCCTGGACTGTTACTTATGATACCTATTACTATTCATTTATCGTTTCCGTGTTAAACATCATGTCATTTGCTCCACAGACATCTGGCAGGGGCTCTGGCACACCATCACACAGAGAACATGAGCTACAGAAAGAGAACCTCAAACTGTCAACAGAGAACCTGGAGCTTCGCTTTCAGCTAGAGCAGGCCAACAAAGACCTGCCCCGTCTGAAGGTACAGCTAAGTTCTTAGTCTTCAGAGAATGCATCCCCAAAAATGCTAACAAGAGTGCTCCGGTTACCTTGACCTTATTTGGGTAGCACTATCTAACCCTTGCTTGCTTTCATTCTTTATCAGCAACATTATCATTTAGCGTATGAAATATTCCTGTACAAATATCTAGGACGCGTCCTTTGAGGCATTCTGCAGACACAGCTTGCTTTGAATGTAGCACAATGTGGCAGAGTGAGAACAATATCCTATTACTGTTTGTCAACAGGATCAGGTTTCTGACCTCAAAGAGATGTGCGACGTGCTAAAAAAGGAAAAAGCAGAAGTTGAAAAAAAGCTGGGCCATGTCCGTGGGGTAGGTCTCAGCATCCGTCATCCCATCTTGAGGATTCTATTAAACAACATCTGTGGTGTGCTAGTCTGTGGTGTGCTAGATGGTGCTGCCATCATTATGATAAACAGAGATTTGGAGAGAATATGCTTACTCAGAGATGACCACTGTCTCTTTGTTTTGCAGTCTGGACGGAGTGGAAAGACCGTCCCTGAACTCGAGAAGACTATTGCACTGATGAAAAAGGTGGTGGAGAAGGTGCAAAGAGAGAATGAGAGTCTGAAAAAAAGTTCGGCCACCGCGACGCAAGAGCAGCTAATTACTCTGGAGCGAGAACACGAGAAATTGAAGGTTGAAGCCACAGTTCGCCCCCTTAACTTGGAATGTAGATAATTAACCAGGACACATTTGGTGTCCATTTTAAGTAATCTGAAACACACAGGCTTGCGTGGTTTCTCACACTTAATGCCATATGGTTGTTTGTAAAAATGGATGACAGTAGTTTGCAAAAAGAGATTGTAGCAACCATCTCAAAGCCGAAGAACTGTAATTTTGAGCATTACATATAAATCTTTTTTATAATATATATTTGGTACAGGCTGAATATGACAAGGTGAAGGGAAAAATGGAAGTTCAGCTGACGTCAAGACTTGAATCAAAAACTAAAGGAATGGAGAAAATCATGATGGAAAATGAACGACTGCGCAGGGATATCAAGAAGGTGAGACTTTTGACTGAAGTGTACCTAAGGTAAAGCATTCATCAGAATTTGGATTAGAAGGCAGATTTTGTGCTCCAATACAGGAAACTGAGGCTGCAGAGAAGCTGAGAGTGGAAAAGGCCAGTCTGGAGGTAAAAAACGAGAAACTAAGGGCAGAGCTTGACGAGACCATCCAGAAGCTAATAGTGGCTCAGTCCAAGGGGTCGTCATTAGAGAGAGCAGACAGCAAGACCTGGAAATCTTCGGTTGTGACAAGGTACTACAGCAACTGTAACTGCATGTGCTAACTAACTAGTAGCTGCAAACTAAATGCGCTATGTTAATATTGTTTGAAGAAAAAGAGTGTCCTGCTAAAAGGTACAGCTGACAAGTATCAGACACCATCCTTTCATGAACTGATTCAAGTTGAATCAGCTATTAACAAGATTAGATTAAACACATAACCCTCAATATGATATATTTATCATAGTGTGCCCAATCTTTTACTTTATTACATCTTCCATTTTTTTCGGTGGGACTTTAAATTTTCTGCTTCTCACAATTCAAGCAATCCCAAATGTCTTCAATGGTGTTGCAGTCCATTGTTCTGAAAACTCGTCAGCTTTCTGATGTCTTCTCATTTTGGAACATAGGCGTGGTGGAAACAATTGTTCTCAGTATAACATTACAGTATTTTGTATGCCAGTATTTTATTGATACACGGATACTTTAATATTTTCTTATATAAATCCCAATTACAAATGAAATTAAGAAAACGTACTGCAAAATATTTAGATTACAGGAATATCATATTGTATCATGGGCCAAGATGGACAGAAACACCTGTGGAAAAAGGAGCTTGAAGTGCTGTTTATCTGATGGACTATGTAATGGGTCTTATAGACATCCTTATTTCCCCCTTTTTTTTTCTTGGAAAGCTTTCAAAAAGCTTCAGAAGCTTCTCGAAACTTTTCCTTATGCAAGTGCACTATTTATATCTAATGTCTTTATATGTGTCATCAGAAAAGGAATTAATCTTAATCTTGAAATTAAATAATTGAGATGAAATACATTAAGTATGGTCTTTGACTTCTACCCAGCAGTGTTTTCCTGTTTGTATATATATTTATATGCATATAAGGTCTGTTTTAAGTTATATACCAAAGTCTGCAATTAAGAAAGTAACCCGTGTTTCCTGCAGGCTGTTTGAAAATAAAATGAAAGCGCTTGAGAGTGAACTCTCCAAGAAAAATTCATGTCTCTCAGAGCTCAGAGTGCAGCTCACAGAGGCCTATGAAAAAGAGCAGACAGCACGACGCGCCATCATACAGCTGAAGGAACAAGTATGTTAAAATTAAATCCTGAGGTCTGTTTTATACAAAACTCCAGATATATATGTAGATAGATTTTTTTTTTTTACACAGGTTGAGCTCCTGAAAAACATCCCCATAGAAGCAACCACTGATGAGGGGCTGGCTTTGGAATTCCAGACTCTTAGGTAATGTGAAGATAATAATGGTAGAGATAAATAAAAAAGACTTCCTGTAGTCCATGTCATCACACTGACTGAATAACATGCATTTCACAGGCTTGCAAACAACCAGCTGGAGAGGGAAAAGGCTCGGTTTCTTCAGCAGATCAAGAAATATGAAGAGCAGTTTGGAACCAGCGTAACTGGGCCAGGTAGCATCGTACTGAATGTTCTGTATCTTACCCAGAGGTAGCTCACCAGATTAACCTACATCAAATCTTTTTTTTTCTAGGATACAAAGAGCTGCAGGCCCAAATAAAAGCAGCCAGCGCTGAAAAGAGTCAGCTGCAGGTATTTTTCCAACCGACATTCGGAAAGTTTTTTTTTTTTTTCCTCTCTCATCTGCAATAGTACTGGTTCAAATTAACGTGACATGTAACAATCACTTCTATTCTAAGGACGAAGTGAGAAGGATGACCAAAGAACTGGCGACCTTTGACCCGACGTTCTTTGAGGAGCTTGAAGATCTGAAGTTCAATTACAACGTGGAGGTGAAGAAAAACATCATTCTGGAAGAACAGCTGAAAAAACTTTCAGAGCGCTTTGGAGTACCAGTAGACATCCCAACAGACGGATCGCTCAGCTAACACAAAACATCTGTAGAGGAGGGTGCAAGCCTTAAATTATTTTAAGAGCTCTATTAAGACCAAACACGGTTCCCAATGTGCGTAAGTGATGATGACATTGGAATGTGCATGTGATTAAATTATTTTAATGAGAATATTTATGTGAAGGTATTTTTATATACGTTGTAAATTAGCTATGCTTTTTATAACCCAAAATTAGAATGTGCTTTTCATGCTGGTTACTTTTTCGCAGGTACAGTATATGCTTTTTTTTTTTTTACATTTAGTAGCTCTGTCACATGTGCAACCCTATAATCACCACGGAAATTCCGACACAATAAAGCTCAGAGACTGTCTGCAGCTCATCTCCAGCTGTTTAAATGCCTTTATTGTTACAGTTCCCAGATAGGATATATTTTATATTGTAACTTTGACATTCATTCACTGACATTTCTGGTAACAGCTTTACTTTATCTTATAAATTAGATATAATTAACTTCCCCTCTTAAAATCGAGAGTGAATGAAACTACCGTTTAGAGTTTGCATTAACTTGCATCATGCACCTACTACTGTTAAGGGCTTAAGCTCATGCGCAGATGTTTCATAAGGACGTGCTATAGGCAGCTTTGAGCTCATGGTAAGATTTATGAATTGGCAAAGATAAGCATCATTAACCCTATTGTAAACAAAAGGTGAGCGGTATATAGGAATGTTTCGTATTTCCCTGTTCCACCTCAAGTTACTAGCTTTCAAACTGGATGTCCCGGATGGTGTTGAAGTGCTCTCTGTCGAAGCTGGAAAGGATGCGGAATAAGTCCTTATGCGAGTCAGCTAAACCCGGTGGATCGCATCTCTTCCGGTCCACATGAACAACCACAGGCCTGGAATTCAGAAAGGTTTCACCATCCGGCCACTTCAGACCCAAATGATGGCGATGCACCTGGAATAACAGTCATTATCAGTGGGGCGTAAGACCGTGAGAGATGGAGTGCATACATCTATGAAAAAAATGCTGATTTGATTGGAGCCTGACATTACCTTGATAAGAGTCCCATCATTACAGTGCCAAACAATTCCCTCCACACGGCCCTCATGGCATTCCTGGAACCAGGAGTAAAGTTGTTGGTATTCCACCGGAGGGGCGTTTCTGACCCGCAGGATCCCATGGGGCACCAGAACATGCAATGGATGCTTCTTGCTGCCCAACCCTAATGAACAACAGTAAAAGTTACACTATACTACAGTTAAAGGAGCAGTGTGTAACCCCAAGCCCCTCCTGCCTGGAACCTACGTTGTCCATCGATCTTTCTGCTGCTGCCTCAGTGCTTGTCCCAATTTGTTTTCGTTTTTTATATGCTCCAACATTGGCAAAGATTTCTGAATGCAATGTGGTCACCCAGCATATTGTTCCTCCCATCAAGCAGTCCTATATAGCATGCTGTTATCATAAGCATAGTAGCTCGGTGTCTCAAACGTTCTATTGTGTTTATAGTGTTTATTCGGTTCCCCCACCACGATAAGTCGACTATCATAGCATCCTAATCATTCTTTTAATGTTGGTAATGTTTTGCAATAACGACATACACCACCTTCATGTTTGAAGTTTTCCCTTCCACCTTTAATGGTGTTACATTCTGGCACCTCAGCCATTATTTGTAGAATGCTTAATGGTTGCTTGCTGCACCATTTAAGGTGGAACAGAATTTTTTTTTACAACCAGCTGGCAAATAAGAAGCGCTAGAACCAGAATGTAAATCCTTCACCACTTAAGGTGGAATGGAAAAATAAAAACAAGAAATTGACGTACGAGAAGCTGAATTCAGACTCGAAGACAGAAATAAGGAGTAATAATCCTACCAGTAATAATCCTTAGGCAGAGGGCTACCTGTATATGTGCTGCAGTAGGACACTGTAACAAAGATTTTTCTTTCTATGGTCCACGTAAATTCAAGCTGTCGTTTCCACAGAACAACTGTGAAAGGCACTCTCTAATGCCAGTGTTTGGTTTGGTCTGGGCCCCTGTAGAAACAATACCGCACTACATACCAGCCATTGCTGGAAGATAACCCGCCCCTATGTAATAATGGGCCCTATATTTATATTTGTAGTTACAGGAATACATGAATGAAAACATGGTTTATTATCCCATTTTCAATTTAAGTCAACAGATCCCCCTTAAATCTTACACACTGCTCTTTTAATTTCCAAAACAAGGTATGTTATAGTAGGTTTTAGAACATAGGGTTTGAAATGAATTTGTTTTTGATTTTTATTGTTCAACATAAATCAACATATTTGCAAAAACCCACCTATAACCCGCCCACAGAAATCTCACCCTCTGCCGAGTCAAGCTGCCGTTTTCAGCCCTATGACAGCTATAGGCCATCAGATCTGAATTACCCCCTGTCCGATCCCTGCTTACCATACGGGTTTCCATTGACGTTGGTTCCAATCAGCTCAAGTGTCTGCTCCATCAGCTCTGACAGTGGAACGCTGGCAATTTCCAGCAGACCTTCATCTTCAGGGTGAGGCCTCAAAACTAGAGCCAATCCATCTTCATAATTCACCACAGAGGAATGCCAACAGTACTGCTTGTTGGTATTTTCAACTGGAACCCAACCTGTAGATTGAAAGCTGTTTTATGACCACTGATGTAATGTACGTCAGCACGCCTATATAACCTCAAAAGTCCTGACGTCCTGGCTGATTTAGTGAAAACAGTAGAAGACAGCAGTAAAAATGTCCAGTGCATGAAGTGCCAAGGACGGGAATGGAGATCCTGCTTATGTGATCTGAATCAGGAGGGTTTAGTGTCAAAACCTCAGTTTACCTGGAATATGACCGTGTTCATCAGGCACTGGATGACCATTCTCATGTTGAACCCGGTGTGCGGGAATCCAAGACTCAGGCACAGCTCTGAAATCTTCTTCTACGTTCCATGTGAAACCTGCCGTTAGAAATCATAAAGCACACCACCTGTCCTTCAGAACAGAGCAACCTATGATACAGTGATCACTAATACATAAATTACAACATGATAGACTTTTCTGGGTAAGGGCAGTACCTCTAGAAGAGGGAAATAACTGCATGCATCAGAAAAAATATAAAGATATAATTTACATACAAATATACAGAGCCTGTAAAAGAAACCCCTTAAACTTTACACGTATCTAGACATCTACAAAACTCGTCAGGGGTTAGTGTTAGGTGCGCACCTAATAGTATATTGTGCCCACCTAACACTAACTCATGACCACTGGGGACTATTTAAAAAATAATAATAAAAACATCCACATTATGTCTGTATCTGGCTGACTAAATGATATCAGATAAGCACAGATATTACGCACTGAGTCACTCGTAACATCTGATGAGTGCCTGATAAAATCACATGCACACCTGCCAGAATCTGGTGCTCACCACATAGTATTGGCTGCACACCTGATTCTATAGACACCTAAATGTATCAGGTGTGCACCTGATATTAAGCTGTGCACACACAATAGTCTATCAGAGTTGTCAGTAGGCCGAGATGTCCGTACACAGAACCGACATTAGGCCGAGCTGTCCGTACACAGAGCAGTCTACAGGGCTGTCAGTAGGCCGAGCTGTCCGTACACAGAGCTGTCAGTAGGCCGGTCTGTCTGTACACAGAGCTGTCAGTAGGCCGGTCTGTCTGTACACAGAGCTGTCAGTAGGCCGGTCTGTCTGTACACAGAGCTGTCAGTAGGCCGAGCTGTCCGTACACAGAACCGACATTAGGCCAAGCTGTCCGTATACAGAGCAGTTTACAGAGCTGTCAGTAGGCTGAGCTGTCCGTACACAGAGCTGTCTACAGAGCTGTCAGTAGGCCTAGCTGTTCGTACAGAGAGCTGTCAGTAGGCCGAGCTGTCCGTACACAGAGCTGTCAGTAGGCCGAGCTGTCCGTACACAGAGCTGTCAGTAGGCCGAGCTGTCCGTACACAGAGCTGTCAGTAGGCCGAGCTGTCCGTACACAGAGCTGTCAGTAGGCCGAGCTGTCCGTACACAGAGCCGTCAGTAGGCCGAGCTGTCCGTACACAGAGCCGTCAGTAGGCCGAGCTGTCCGTACAGGCTTTCCTGTACTGTGGTGTTTTTCTACAGTGACAATTCAGCCATTCTGTGTGCTCTTCTCCACTGCAACATATCTAGCTAATGTAATCTGTTAAAGCTAACAAATTATTAAATCCGAGGGTACACAGCTCTCATTTACACTGATAGCTACTTCATTATGGAGGAGGTCACCTATTTTAGTATGGAACTCGTATCAGCGAGTACTAAAACTATGCACTCAGTCTGAAAGACCAGGTACAGATCCCTCCCTAACTGTGACGTTGTATTATTGCCATTCACCCACTCTTATGTTGCACTACCAGGAAAAGAAATGCTGAAGTGATGCTGAATACCGAGAGGATGAGAAGGATACCTTTACAGGTCTTCTGAGAGTACTGATATTTTTTGAACCTCTTGTCTGCCTGCTTGGTGGGTTTCCGATCCAAGCGTGCCCAAAGATACGGTTCACCTTCAAAAACAGATGAAATGAACTGTTAGTGCAGTGCTTCAGCTGTTTAGCTGCTCCTGGCGGTAAAAAGTAGTTTAGTTTACACTGAATCAGCCAAATAGAAATCTAGTGTGTATGTACGGACACAGCATTACATAACAGTGTGCGGACGCAAAAAAAAAATAGTTACCTTTGTATGTCGTGACATAGCAGCACGTGCCATCCAGCTTCTCCGTGGCGAGGGCGCAGTCGATGTTTGATTCCAGAGCCACAGGATTCACATTTTCTGTAGCAACCACCTGAAATTGCTGAACACAAACAGAAAAGTGGTGTGAATGTTGTTCTCCACAGAAAGCTGAACATCCCGCATGTGGGCGGTTCATAGCCAGATCCTGTACTAGCAGCAGCCTGTATTTACTTTAATGATGTTTGCACAGAAACAGTAAATACTAATATAAATACTGCAGACAGACCGATCTGATATTAGGATCAGATATCGGTCTCGATATTAACAAAAATAGCTGGATGGGGGTATCAGATAATCAGGCCGAGCCATGGGGCCAACCCATTTACTGTAATTCGTTGACGAGACAGCAGAACGTCGGCTGCTGCATTTTATTTATTTTTAGATATTTTAAAAAGTTTGAATTCATGGATTTATGGGGTGTTTTAAACTTTTTACAGCATACTAATCACTGCCTAGTCTTTATAAAAACAATCACATGTAGGAGGATAGGGAGTGCAACTATCTGTGCAAATAATATTTTGAAGATGAGTGTGTGTGTGTGTGTGTGTGTGTGTGTGTGTGTGTGTGTGTGTGTGTGTGCATATATATATATATACACATATACAGATAAATAAATACAGTAGTATGTAGAATATGGGTCTTTTGTATTTCCAGATGATGAAATACGGCTTACAATTGAAGGTGAGCAAGTGCTGGAGCTCAAATGACAAATGTTTTGTATATGAGTCAATTTGCTGGAATATGATCAATAACATTATTATTATTCACAATAAATCACGATGTTACATACCTTATAACCCCTCCAGCTTGAATGACTTGTCAGTTCCACCTTAAACGGTGCGCAGTTACATTGCATGCATGTCTACATACATCATACGCCAGACCGTACGTGCTGCACCATTTAAGGTGGACCGTCAAATTCGAGTAAGAAGCTCAGCCTCACATGAACCATATAGATTATTATAGGAAGCAAAAACAGCTACATGGTCCAAAACGACAGGTTCCATCAAACCCTCCGTGTTCCGCTCACCTGACAGTCTCTCTTTCTGGACGGTTCCTCTCTCACCTCCGTGAGGAACACGCAGGGGATCTTCTGCTGCACGGAGCCCAGGCGGCGCATCGCGGGTGCTGCTCTTAGTCACCACCCACATACATTTATAGCATTTTATTTTTAATTTATTATCACGCAAAAACGGCGAGGCAGCGCTAAATAAATCAGCACACACGAGGTTAGCAGGCTAAACACCGCTCTCAGCAGTCTGCAGTTCACGTTCTGCTGGGTCTGACTGAGAGCGCTGCTCTCTGCTGCCCCCTTGTGGACCGGAGTCTGAATACGAATCAGTGGAGCAGCGACATTTACCAAAGATTAGATCCATATTCATGACGTTTAGTCTCTTATTAACACTTAACATTTTATTATTAACTCTTAACATTCATGAGGTCAGAAATTAAATGACAGCTAAAGTGCAGTTAGTACTAGTGAACATAATAGAATATAAAATAAAACTGACAGTATAAACCAGTCAGCCACCAGAGGGCGCGCTGCACTCTGGTCTCTATCATGGGATAGAGGGCGCTCCTCTGCAAAAGTTTGGACACCAGAACGGATCAGCGGTGTGAACTGGTGGCTACTATGCTCGCCGATCAGTATGACCACCATGGGTGACCAGCTAAGCCAGCGCCAGACCAGAACTATACCAGTTTAAACCAGCACAGAACGCTGTTTATTCCAGTAAAATGAATTTCATGTTTAATTTGAAAAAAGAAATAAATAAAAGTATTATTATCATTATTAACACCCCACCACCAAATCAGTGTCTCTGCTGTGCTGAGAATGATCCTCTACCCACCTAATACCTTCTCTGTGGTGGTGCTGTGGGGGTCCTGACAATGTGGGTGACCAAATACTTATTTTCCACCATAATTTACAAATAAATTCTTTATAAATCCTACGCTGTGATTTCCTGGATTTTTTTATTATTATTATTTAAATAAACCCTGCCCTGCTTCAATATGAGTAATTAGTTCTGAAGTACTAATGCTAGCATGTTGCGTTACAGAGTCATAAAACTGTCACTACATCAAAATAACCTAAACATTACGCCATCTGGAGGCGATCTGTAGAGCTCCTCACAGCCTATTGTGTTTGCTGCATTGTGGCCTACTCCATTTAGTTTGCTAAGTGGTTCACAGCTGCTGATCTAAAAGCTCGTCTGGAATTTGATCAAATGGGCCTCCAGTCTAATATTATCTCATAGATGTTATATAATGTCTCCATTTACTGTTATATGTGTGAAAGATAAGGAAGGTGTATAGAAACCATTGGCTCCAGTAGAGACAGTCATCACTGAGCATTCTGATGACATCATAATGAGAACCCGTTCATTCTGATAACATCACAATAGGGACCCATGCATTCCGAAGACCAGGGTGAAAGTACGGCGTCCACTGAAGCAGACATCACTCCTGAGTTTTCACTCGACCAGTGCAGCTGCTGAACCTTTTGCATGTAAGTTCACAGGTGCATTACTTTTAGGTACTAGCTCTTCTGGCTTCTTCTGAAAGAAATCAGAACCTGACCTACAGAACATTTGACTGGGTTCTCCTTTTAACACCTCTTTTTGATTTTGTAGCTTTCCATCTGCTGTCATTACTGAGGCGTAGCTATGAAGGAGGAGAACTATCAGCAACAGAGTAAAAAACACAGACTAATGGAGAAACGACAGAGTCTACCACCACTTGTAGCGAGACGGGAGCCCTCGGGGATCACTCCTGGTAGAAATGGTGCTCCGTTTCTGCCAGACATTCTGAAACAGGAACCCCAGCCTGTGAGGATCCCGAGGCCCAAGGCACACACAAAACTTCCACCTCTGCCTGTGCAGACTGTCCGTGGAGACGCATCTGCCGCACGAGGTACGACCGGTAGAGCTCCTGGAGGATTACACCTGCCGAATGTCCTAGGAGCAGAGGTCAGGATGAGCCCGAGCGAAGCTCCAACCAGGCTTCGTTCAGCAAGGACCCGGCAAAACTCCGGGACTGCTGGGAAAACGAAGTTGCTTGATCCACTTACGGCTTGCCAAGCTCTCTGGACTGAGCCAAAGTCTGAGGCTGGAAAGGGAAAGAAAATCCACACCTCTGTTCCACACCCATTAACCCAGCCCACCCAACCTGCTGCTCTGAGAGTCCAGCGGCCCATGTCCCAGAGGGGAGGTAGAGCCGTCCTGAAAGCTCACGATGGACAGAAAAGGGTGCAGAGCACAGAACGAAACCAGGAGGTACACGAGCACGCTGAAGCCTCATCCTGGGGCAAGGACAGTGCTCGTGACCCTGACGTCCTAGTGCTCAACCTGTCCCAAAGAAACAGCATCAGAGAAAAGCTCTGCGAGACACTCGGGGTCAAGCCATACTACTTCCGTGTGCGAAAGCGCGTCTCTATCTCGCCCGACCTGTCAGAGGTAGAGGAGGACGATGAAGGGTACTGAGAGCTATAGCAGCAGAATGAAGACCCAGCTGATCAAGATCATTACCAAGACAGACCCTCAGGGCCACGCAAGCCCGGTACAAGACAATGCCTGTAAATTCCTGCACAGAAAAATAGAATTAAATGAATCACTTAATGAATCCAATGCCGGCAGTCCCTGTGTGTATTCAGTCTGTGAGTGTGAGTATGGGCATTATCATGATTCAGGTTCCACTCTCGACACAGAGTCAAGTTTAAACTCGTGCAGCTTCTACAGGGGACATTAAGCTTTAATACAACCCCTGGAGAAATGATGGAATCGCCACTCTTGGAGGAAGATCACAGAGACATGCCTCAACACTTGTTCAAAAGTCCAGCCTTCTGGCATTAAGCACACAGCACTAACAGAAAGAAACTGGATTGCTGTAGTCAGTCCCAACTGTGTTTTTAGGAAAGTGGGATCACTCAGTTCTGAGGGAAATCATATGGAATAGCTCTGTAACTTACCGTACTAAAACAAACCCCTGCATCAGATCTGAGAATTAGTCCTCAGTTAAAAAGGGTGCTCTCACCTCGGAGAGCTGGCGCTCAAAGCGGACTGACATGCATCATGGCTCCAACATGAGAGACGTCAGGTGAAACAGAGGAGGGAGGTATGAAACTTCTTCAGGAAGGTAAATCATCACGAGTGTTGTAAAGGAGGTTGGTTGTTTCCGGTCAGCTGTGTGTAAAACCTGGACCCAGTACAAACAAAATGGGAAGGTTGTAAAAGGGAAGCGCACAGGTAGACCAAGGACAACATCAAAGCGTCACGATGGAACACTTGAAGCAAGATGTCAACACAAGAACAAACGAGAACCGAGGGGCTGGAAACTGGAGTCAGTGTTTGGGACCGGACTGGAAGAAATCTTTAATCAAATCAAATCAAATTTATTTATATAGCGCTTTTAACAACTGATGGTTGTCTCAAAGCAGCTTTACAGTAATCAGTAATAATACATTAAGGAGAGAAAAGGAAGAAGCCCCCGGTGAGCAAGCCGTAGGCGACAGCAGCAAGGAGAAACTCCCTCAAGCAGAAGGACCTCCACCTTGGGAGGAACCAGACTCACACGGGGGGGACCCATCCTCCTCTGATCCAAACTACAATTTGAAATTGTTCAAGTAACATCAACTGAGTCTCTAATTATGCTGATCTAGTCGTCGTGGTGACGATGAAGTCAGTGAAGTAATAACTGTGAAGTAATAAAAGTCCGGTTCGGTAGGAATAGCGGAAAAATGAGTCTGCAGCGGGAGAGCCTCGTTAGTCCTTATCGGCGTTAGGCCGGGCAGGCAAGAAGCTGGTTAGGGGCAGGTAGCATGGAGACCCGCTCAGTCTTCCTTCAGTGTCTGGCTGGGCAAGTAGGCAGCTTGTCAGAGGCGTGCAGCAGGAAGGCTTCAGTAGCAAGCCGGACCGGAGGGCAGCCATCAGCTCGGTGAGAGTAAAGAGGCACAGTTAGTTCTGTTTGGGACTAATTACAGAGCACAGGAATATGAACATTTCCAGAGTGTGGCAGCAACTCCGGCATCTGACTATTACAGCCTGGCTAAAAGGACAGAGCCAGAAGGTAACACAGACTTGGGAGCACCCTGAAACACTGGCATCCATCCGCTCCACCATCAAACTGACTGATCGGTGCAGCGGCGGGACGACAGCACCAGCATCTCAGTTTACCATAAAACCCTCTGCCCATGAACCCCTGGATCTGCGGCCTTAATTTAAGGGGGGATATTAATGACCAAAAGCTAAACAAGTACGCTTTTAACCTAGACTTAAAGATTGAGACTGTGTCTGAGTCTCGGACATTTTCTGGAAGGTTATTCCATAGTTGGGGGGCTTTATAAGAGAAGGCTCTCCCCCCTGCTGATACCTTATTCATTTTAGGAACTAATAAGAAGCCAGCACCCTGTGACCTTAGTAAACAACAAGGTTCATAATAGGAAATAAGTTCTCGCAGGTAGTCAGGAGCGAGCCCGTGTAGGGCTTTATCTGTTAATAGAAGAATTTTATAATCAATATGGAATTTAACTGGGAGCCAGTGGAGAGCTGACAGAACTGGGCTGATATGATCAAACTTCCTGGTTTTAGTAAGGACCCTAGCTGCAGCATTCTGAACTAGTTGAAGTTTACTTAAGTCCCTGTTAGAACATCCTGACAGTAGTGAGTTACAGTAGTCTAGTCTGGAGGTAATAAAGGCCTGTACTAATGTTTCTGCATCATGCAGGGATAGTGCATTTCTCAGCTTAGCGATGTTACGGAGATGAAGGAAAGCTATGCTAGTAATATTATCTATGTGTTGATCGAATGATAAATCAGAGTCAATTATTCCTCCAGGGTTTTTAGCTACTGAGCCGGGTATAATTGGGAAATCGGCGAGATTTAACATCATATCTGATAGTTTCTGTCTTGCGCCTTTTGGACCCAGAAGAAGAACCTCTGTTTTATCTGCATTAAGATGGAGAAAATTTTGCGACATCCAGCATTTCACGTTTCTTGCGCACGCCTCAATTATCTGTAGTTTGGGTTCGTCATCAGGTTTGGCTGATATGTATAGCTGGGTATCATCTGCACAGCAGTGAAAGTTAACGCTATGTTTACTTATAACTGTGCCCAGTGGTAGCATATATAATGTGAATAACAGTGGTCCTAAAATGGAGCCTTGTGGGATTCCATATTCCACTTTTGTATGACTGGAAGAGACATTGTTTACTTCTACAAACTGGTAGCGATGGGTTAGGTAGGACCTGAACCATGATAAAGCTGTTCCTGAGATTCCAACTCTATTTTCAATCTGTCTAGTAGGATACTGTGGTCTACTGTGTCAAAAGCTGCACTGAGATCGAGTAGCACTAACAAGGATACATGGCCTTGATCAGAAGCAAGAAGGAGATTATTTTAACTAGGGCTGTTTCAGTGCTGTGGTGGGGCCTAAATCCAGATTGGAACTTTTCATATATATGATTCTTATGTAGATATAGACATAATTGTTGGGCCACGGCCTTTTCTATGATCTTAGATAGAAATGACAGATTCGAAATAGGTCTGTAGTTAGTCAGAACACTAGGATCAAGATTTGCTTTCTTGATTACAGGTTTAATATTTGCTAATTTACAAGTTATGGGCATGTGACCCATTGTAATGGATGAGTTAACTAACATTAGCAGCGGTTCAATTATAACTGGAAGTGTTAGAGCCATACATAAGGTTTCATATTGTTTATTTGGGTATGAGTATTTTTTTGTAATTCCTCTATTATTTTATGTAAATATCTATAATGTCAGTTTAAGCTAATAGTAATTTGGAAAACTGGGACTTTTAATTTGATAGCATGTGAAAAGATCCTTCATGGGGCGGGGCTTGAAGAGCTGGGAAAGAGATGGAAGGATTTGGGGAGCACGGATGCACACAGTTTTTTGACCGTGCTTGCTGTGTTTAGAAATTATAAGAAAAGGAAATGTTATAAAAGGAAACCCTTTATGAAGATTTTTTTGTTGAACGCACAGTCTTGCACGCGTCCATTACTTTCCAGAGTGCTTTCCTGAATGACACAGATCCTGTATCTGTTGCCATAACAGGAAGTACTTCTTTAAGTAATTTTGAAGGAACTGGGTCTAGCATACAAGTTGTACAATTTAACGAAGAGATCATTTTCTCGAGTTCTTTCTGTGGAAGCGGATAAAAAGCTTCAAGCATATCATCTAAGACTGTATTTTGTTCACTATCAGCCAAACTAGATGACAGACCGGTTTGATCTAGTATTAGGGGCTGGATGTTTAGTCTAATATTCTCGAGTTTATTAATAAAGAAATCCATAAAGACATTACTAGTGAGGTTTGCTGGAATCTGAGGTTCAGCACCTGCCTGGTTTGTAGTAAGTTTAGAAATAGCACTAAAAAAAATCTAGGATTGTTTTTGTTATTCTCAATCAGCGAGGCTAAATATGCTGAGCGTGCTTTAGTGAGTGCCCTTCTGTACTCGAGAAGGCTGTCCTTCCAGGCACAGTGGAATACTTCCAACTTAGTCTTTCGCCATTTCCACTCCAATTTACATATTGTTTGTTTTAGGTTACGAGTTTGGTCGTTGTACCACGGGGCGAGCTTTTTCTGTCGGTCCCTTTTCAATTTGAGTGGTGCTACACTATCTAGAGTTGATCTACAAGTATTTTCTTAGCAGTCGGTTAACCTGTCTAGCTCCACTGGATCTGATGGAGAGCGAGCTAGGGTTGATAAGTCTGGGAAGACTTCTATAAATTGTGTAGCGGTAGATGATGTTATTGAGCGCTTCATACAGTGACGCGGGGGCGAGCGAGTATTTAGGCTAAGATGTAACTCAAATGAAATCAAATAATGGTCGGAGACTACTGAGGTTTGAGGGAGTGTATTTAGGTTGTCTATGTTAAGACCTAGAGTCAAAACTAAGTCTAGGGTATGATTACAGTAATGAGTAGGCCCTGCTACATTTTGAGTCATGCTGACAGAGTCTAAGATTGCTGCAAAGCCACTGAATTCATTTAAGAAATCTGAGTAGGGTCCTGGCGGTCTATAAACATTAATTAACGAGAATGCATTCTTATTTGTATTAGTTACATTAATAGAAAGAATCTCAAAAGAGTTGAAGGTATCACAGTGTTTCTGGTTAATCTCTAAAGTATTTCTATAGATTACACATACTCCACCTCCTCTGCCTGATAATCTGGGTCTATGTACATAACCATAGCCCACAGGGGTGGCTTCGTTTAATGCTAAGTACTCGTCAGGTCGAATCCAAGTTTCTGTGAGACACAGAACATCCAATTTTTGGTCACTTATAACTTCATTTACGATAGCTGCTTTAGAATTGAGTGATCTAATATTGAGTAAGCCAAACTTCAGGTCTACCGTGTTACTGCTACAGTTTGGATTAGAGGTTTGAATACTTAGATGACTCAAGATGGCTCGCAGAAGATGACCTAGATGACTCAAGGCGGCTCACAGCGGATGGTTTAGCCTGTTTGTCTGGGACCTGGTCTTGGCTCCGGTTTGTCAGCAGCTGCTTACACTACTCTGCCGACTAACTAAAAGGCTATGGGCTATGCTGCAGGAGAGCAAGGCGGCGCCATCAGGAAAGCCAAACGAGAGCCGTCATTAACACCCAGACAGGAAAGAGCAAGGCTACAGTGGGCTACAGGACCGCAATGGACTGGGGACGACTGTATGACAGTATCCTTCAGTGATGAATAGCGAGTCTGGATTGGACAAGGTGATGATGCAGGAACCTCGGTTTGGTGCCGGTCCAATGACATTTATAAAGATGGCTGCCTGAAGAAACCATGTACATTTCCACAGTCACTGATGATACGGGGCTGCATGTCAGGTAAAGGCACGAGGGAGGGGGTCAGTCATTACACCACCATTACACCACCTTTACACCGGCATTACCCCGTCACTACACCTCAATAAATATCAAAATCTACACTGAAAATTTTAAACTGTTCTTATTTCATCAGCTGGAATGATGTTTGGTGCTGATGACTTCATGTTTAAGATGATAAAGCATTTTGCCATAGGGCAGGGGACGTGGAAACTTTCCCTCAAATGTCAACGGCCTGGCCCGCTATAGTACAGATCTCAGTCCAGTTGAAAATCTCTGGTGGAAACTGATGATGGTCTGAAAATGAACTGAAAATGGTCAGTGACGAGGCTCCAACCTGCAAAGCTGATCTGGCAACAGCAGTAAGAGAAGGACTGATGAGGAATACTGTTTGTCCTTAGTTAAGTCCACGTCTCAGAGAACTCAAGCTGTTATAAAAGCCAGAGGTGCTGCAACCAAGTCCTAATGCTGCAGGGTTTTTCTCATGACTCCATATTTTCCTCAGAGTTTAGGGATTCCATATTTCTTCCTCTGCTTGATCTAAAAACACAATTGTGACTGACTACAACATTTCTATTCCTGTATTTATTTCTATTCCTGTATTTATTTCTATTCCTGTATTTATTTCTATTCCTGTATTTATTTCTATTTCTGTATTTATATTCTCTCTAGAAAATTAAACAATTGAAAGATCTTCCTCCAAGAGTGGGGATTCCATCATTTCTGCCAGGGGTTGTAGAAAACACACACTGATGGTGCAGGGATGAATGTGCGAGTAAGTGAGAGATAGTGAGGGTGAAAGAGTGCGCAAACGAGATGCCTGTGAGAGAATGAGTGAGTGAATGTGTGAGTGAGTGTATGAGTGAATGTACAAGTGTGTAGTTTAGTTTTTTAGAGTGTGTGAGTGAGTGAGTGAGTGTGAGAGAGTGACCAGATACTTATTTTTCACCATAATTTACAAATACATTCTTTATAAATCCTACACTGTGATTCTCCTGGATTTTTTTATTATTATTATTTAAATAAACCCTGCCCTGCTTCAATATGAGCAATTAGTTCAGAAGTACTAATGCTAGCATGTTGTTACAGAGTCATAAAACTGTCACTACATCAAAATAAGAGTCGATCTGCAGAGCTCCTCACAGCCTATTGTGTTTGCTGCATTGTGGCCTATTCCATTCAGTTTGCTAAGTGGTTCACAGCTGCTGATCTAAAAGCTTGTCTGGAATTTGATCAAATGGGCCTCCAGTCTAATATTATCTCATAGATGTTATATAATGTCTCCATTTACTGTTATATGTGTGAAAGCTAAGGAAGGTGTACAGAAACCATTGGCTCCAGTAGAGACAGTCATCACTGAGCATTCTGATGACATCATAACGAGAACCCGTTCATTCTAATGACATCACAATAGAGACCCATGCATTCCGAAGACCAGGGTGAAAGTACGGCGTCCACTGAAGCAGACATCACTCCTGAGTTTTCACTCGACCAGTGCAGCTGCTGAACCTTTTGCATGTAAGTTCACAGGTGCATTACTTTTAGGTACTAGCTCTTCTGGCTTCTTCTGAAAGAGGGAACCAAATCAGAACCTGACCTACAGAACATTTGACTGGGTTCTCCTTTTAACACCTCTTTTTGATTTTGTAGCTTTCCATCTGCTGTCATTACTGAGGCGTAGCTATGAAGGAGGAGAACTATCAGCAACAGAGTAAAAAACACAGACTAATGGAGAAACGACAGAGTCTACCACCACTTGTAGCGAGACGGGAGCCCTCGGGGATCACTCCTGGTAGAAATGGCGCTCCGTTTCTGCCAGACATTCTGAAACAGGAACCCCAGCCTGTGAGGATCCCGAGGCCCAAGGCACACACAAAACTTCCACCTCTGCCTGTGCAGACTGTCCGTGGAGACGCATCTGCCGCACGAGGTACGACCGGTAGAGCTCCTGGAGGATTACACCTGCCGAATGTCCTAGGAGCAGAGGTCAGGATGAGCCCGAGCGAAGCTCCAACCAGGCTTCGTTCAGCAAGGACCCGGCAAAACTCCGGGACAGCTGGGAAAACGAAGTTGCTTGATCCCCTTACGGCTCGCCAAGCTCTCTGGACTGAGCCAAAGTCTGAGGCTGGAAAGGGAAAGAAAATCCACACCTCTGTTCCACACCCATTAACCCAGCCCACCCAACCTGCTGCTCTGAGAGTCCAGCGGCCCATGTCCCAGAGGGGAGGTAGAGCCGTCCTGAAAGCTCACGATGGACAGAAAAGGGTGCAGAGCACAGAACGAAACCAGGAGGTACACGAGCACGCTGAAGCCTCATCCTGGGGCAAGGACAGTGCTCGTGACCCTGACGTCCTAGTGCTCAACCTGTCCCAAAGAAACAGCATCAGAGAAAAGCTCTGCGAGACACTCGGGGTCAAGCCATACTACTTCCGTGTGCGAAAGCGCGTCTCTATCTCGCCCGACCTGTCAGAGGTAGAGGAGGACGATGAAGGGTACTGAGAGCTATAGCAGCAGAATGAAGACCCTAAAGATCAAGATCATCACCAAGACAGACCCTCAGGGCCACGCAAGCCCGGTACAAGACAATGCCTGTAAATTCCTGCACAGAAATATAGAATTAAATGAATCACTTAATGAATCCAATGCCGGCAGTCCCTGTGTGTATTCAGTCTGTGAGTGTGAGTATGGGCATTATCATGATTCAGGTTCCACTCTCGACACAGAGTCAAGTTTAAACTCGTGCAGCTTCTACAGGGGACATTAAGCTTTTATACAACCCCTTCAGGAATCGCCACTCTCGACACAGAGACAGTCAAGTTCAAAAGTCCAGCCTTCTGGCATTTAACAGAAAGAAAACTCGTGCAGCTTTTAGGGAAAGTGGGATCACTCAGGGGACATTAAGCTTTTATACAACCCCTGGAGAAATGATGGAATCGCCACTCTTGGAAAACAGAGGAGGGAGGTATGAAACTTCTTCAGGAAGGTAAATCATCACGAGTGTTGTAAAGGAGGTTGGTTGTTTCCGGTCAGCTGTGTGTAAAACCTGGACCCAGTACAAACAAAATGGGAAGGTTGTAAAAGGGAAGCGTACAGGTAGACCAAGGACAACATCATGATGGAACACTTGAAGCAAGATGTCAACACATAAACAACCGAGAAACAAGGGGTTGGACTGTGCGAGAGTGTGCAAGTGATGTGTGAATGAACACGTGTGAGAGTAAACAAGTGCATGAGTGAGTGAATGGGCCATCTCCATTGCCCACCTAACACTTACACTAACTAATTGTTGAGTACGCTGTATATAGTACTGTTAGCAATGCCAAAGTTCAGTATACTCAAAAATCCATAACGCACACTCAGAACCAGTCCAAGTATGGCAAAGATGGACAACACTGTCCCACAATGCAACAGGAAACGGAAAGAGAGGAGCTTCTCTCCACTGAAAAAATTGTGGAGGGGAATGCTACGGGAGCTGAGACACCACTGAGAAGATCATCATGGACATCTGAACCACACGCTGCACTCGCAAAAAAGCCACCAGCATCGTGGACGACCCCATCCATCCCTCACACTGACTTCACTGCTGCCGTCTGGACTGATCTCAGTCCTGAGATCAGTCCTTGTGAACCTGACCGCTTGAGGAACAAAGCTGTAGCTCTTTTGATGCTCTACTTGCACTTGGATCTGGAACATTGCTCTAACGCTGTAACTGTGTGTATGTATGTTATCACTCACAGATCACAGCATGCTAAATCTCTCTGCACCTTATTCCACTACCTCACGCCCAGAAATGATTGATGTGTTGGTGCTGCACCGTCCTGTGTGTTTACTGCGCCGGATGTCGGATTAATTTATCGTATTTATTGTTTTGTTTCTAATTTTAATTCTTGTTTACACACGTATGTCTGCTCATTCGCACTTTGTACTCTGTTGCTCCATGTTGCACCTTGTTCCTGGAGGAACATAATTTCACTCCACTGTGTACTTGTACATGGATGGAACGACAATAAAACCTCTTGACTTGACCTGATCATATTTTGACCTTGTCTTAACTCTCACTAAATATTACAATTTACTTATTATTATTATTATTATTATTGTTATGATATATTGTTTTGTTAGTGTGAATCAACATATGAACACTGGACAAGAATAAACACTAAAGACAGCGCCACAGAAGAACTGCATTTGGATTATTGAAAATTAGACATTTAAAAAAAAAAATTCTTTTTCTTTTTTTTTTTTAAAAAGCATTTTAAAGTTTAAAGAAGCGCCACATGATATAAAGGCTTCAAGATAAGTCTGCTTAAATTAATAGAGAGCCTTTGCATTGCGAGTTTTAAATCTTTAGGTTCTTTGCCCTCACAAATCGTTTTTTCACACATGGTTCCTCTAGAGCTGGGGTTGGCAAAAACTGAATTTACTAATAATCTAATAATTCTATTTTCATAAATAAGAAATAAACAAATCAACATTCTTACTAGTTCAAATTTAAACCTGCTTGCTATGCGTATATAAAAATACATTATTAATGCCAGCCTGATCTGTAAATTTACCTCATTGATTTGCAGCCATATTCTTATAATATCACAGTCCAAACGGTTTTATTTGTGGAGTTAGTAACTGTGCAGTAAGGACCATGAGCTTTTGTAAGTGGTATGTAGGTTTTATGATGCGTTTTCTTTTTTATTGCAAAGGTATTTTTCCTGTAGACATCACAAGATACTGACATGTAACCATATCGGAGCTAAATCGGAACAGCCTCTGAGCTCGCTCTCCAACTGTACTTCTATTTAAAGCTTTACATTCCATATTTACACAGAACTCTCTCATTGTTCTTGACTTCAACTCACACCTGAAGCCTCACATGTTCACCACGTACCGCTATACACAAGCTAAAGTCTTTAACAGCGACGCAGCTCCTGGTCCAGACACACAGACCTGCCGCACTTAATACACAGCCTTCACTGAAGATCCATAATAACAGTCCAATGCGGCTCTCTTGCTCAGAAGACAGCTGCATGTTCTGGACCGAGTGTCCAGTCCTGGTCTATTTGAGCTCTCCGTCTGGCTTCATGCTGAAGGGCTCCAGCCGTTCGCTCTCCGGCAGGAGGTTGTTGAGTCGCTCCATCAGCGGCACAGTCTGGTCGATGCCCATCTGGATCCGCCGCAGAATCATGGACATCTCGTTCACCTTCTGGATCTGCTCTGCATATTTGGCGTAGCGCTTCTGTCTGTCCTGCATGATGCTGAAGAGCGTCTCCACAGAGAGGTCCATCTGGAGGAGTAGGAGGGAACAGGGTTAGGTCCGGTACTAGGAGAGACCAATAAACCTCAGAATGATGGCCAGGCTAACATTGTAGGAGCATGGTTGTCTCCTGTAACACACTAAATGGTTGTTTAACAGGTTGTTTTATTCCACCAACCATAATCATTCACCCACGGTTTCGCTTTTTATTAGGCGAGGTGAGGACCAGAGCACCACACCAGTGGTCAAACCCTGTTCTTAGAGATCCACCTTCTGGCTGAATCTAGTTCTGTTAACAATTTGCCAAACCTGCTCCCCTGATTTGTCTTTTGAAGAAGTACTTGGACCAGGTGGAATTGGGTTAGGTAAGACGGAATGGTTAGATGTTAGACAGAACATGTTTGATGCAGGTTAGATGCAGGTCAGCCCAGTTGTGTGGCATGATGCCCATCATATCCACTTTCTTTGAACCTGAACACTGAATTTGGTCCATAAGGCTGCGAGTTTGATGTAGTTCTCCACGAATGTTTAGTTCTCCTGACTGGTGTAAATCATCTGCTGGTAGTTCACAAACTAGACTTCATATTCAAGACAGCACTGTTGATAATCAAGGCCATTAAATGGCAGCTTATGTGATTTTATACTCCATATAAAAAGATTTATTTACATTTACGGCATTTAGCTGACGCTCTTATCCAGGGTGACTTACAAGGTTAATCAGATTATAGGTAGACTAATGTAGTGTTAGGAGTCTTACCCAAGGACTCTTATTGGTGTAGCACAGCATCGTCATCCAGACAGGCCGGCCTAATCCAGCAGCATATCGATTGAATAGAAGCTACTTCCCTTCACAGTTCAACTACTGAACTGCTTCCTCTTTTTTATAAATGACCAATACACAAACATGTGCCTCTAGTCTAGTTTCTCAACATGCGAGGCCTACAGGATAAACCACATTATTGCTCCAACTGAGCTAACAACACACTTGAACAATGAACACTCGGTAATCCCAGGTTTCCAAAAGGTTGGGATGCTGTGGGTATGTCAATAAATGCAGAATATTAAACAGTACGTAAATTTAAACCTCATATTTAACTAAAAAAGTACAAAGACAATAAATCAAATGTTAAAAGCCAACATTTCTTGTTGTTTTTTTGCCAAAAATATTAGCCTTTTTTTAATATGACACCAGCAACAGACAATGTTAGTAAAGCTAGGACAGATTCATGTTTACCGCGGTGCTCGTAAACTCTTAACGGCCCTCTGTAAGTGGTTTTGAAAGTGAAATGCTTTCCATTCCTGTCTGACACAGGATTTCAGGTGCTCAGGGTTTCAGTTTTTCGCTATACACTGCGCCAGATGTTTTTAAAGGCATTCAGCCAGGCAGGCCAGTTTACCAGTCATTATTTCACTACACCTGAGATGTAGTCTCTCTACTATTTTCAAAACCGTGTTGTAATGACTCGCTCACCATTACACTGTGTATATACAGTATTTACATTTTGCACAGCGTCCCGATTGTTTAGAAGTGAGGTTGTACAAGTGCACTAGGACCTAAGTTGAACTTGTGAACCAAGGCCTAGGTTAAAAAGCAAATTCTCTAAATTAAACCAGTACAGGCATCCAATAAAGAGTCATTAGTAGATTTACATTTACATTTCAGGGATTTAGCTGACGCTCTTATCCAGAGCGACCTACAAGCTTATTTGTATTACAGGTAGGCCAGTGTAGTGTTAGGAGTCTTGCCCAAGGACTCTTATTGGTATAGCTCAGCATTTGCTACCTAGATTGGGATTTGAACCCTCGTCTCCCACATGGGGTGGTAGCTCCCTGGTGGGTAGAGGTGTTAACCGCTGAGCACCAACCACACCAACCACCATAGTAGATCCACCTACGTAATGTTAGTGGTCTAATTCCAGTAAACCATCTCATTAGCCCAGCATAACGTACGTATACAAAGTCCTCACAACATGTAAAGGAGAATTCATAATCAGATTTCAAAATGCCTGCGTAATTCAAACACTGAGATGCGAACAAGCGTTATTCAGAGTGGGTTGGCGTGAAATGATGTGATGGGTCTTTGTAGACAAACTTACACTCTCAGATTTCTTTGCAGTGGTGGTGATAGGAACCAGGGATCCTGATGTCTACAACACAAATACAGCCATTTTACTTTCTAGCCAAAACCACCAGTGAACCTACACATGTCTTCCGTGTTCTCTGTGTAATGCTGATGATGGTAAAGTAGTAGAAAGTCTGAAGGAAATGAGTTCAGTTTGAGGAATGCTTCGTCAGGTAACTCCCTACATGTACCTCTCCACCATAACTTTTAACCACAAGGTCAAAATCTCAACTTCAAACTGTCCCACAGCGGTGTCTGTGGCACCGGGCAGCATATTCAAAACAATCTCATATACATACTTTCAGAGAGAAAGGTTTTAGAGGTGGACATCTGGTTTCTATCACCACCACTGTGAAATTCTGACAGAGCGCATTTCACACCATCATCATTTATCATTTATCCTGCACCATTAGCCTTCCTTGACCTTGTTCATCACTCAGGACCCCCGTAGGGCCGCCCCAGAGCAGGTACTATTTGAAAGGTGGATCATTCTCAGCACAGCTGGAGTGCTAGAACACTATGGCTGCTTACTGTCCACTATGTTAGACACCTTGTAGATGTGAAGTTGCGGTGCAGCTCGACTTGGACAGTCTCTAGTCCTTCACCAGTGTTCGGTCTTGGTCTCATGCTGCTGCTGTTGGTTGGTGGACTATTCTAATTCCGGTAGTCAAAAAGAATGAAAGACTCCAGTTTCAACACTCCAGCAGCAGTGCTGTCTCTGATCCACTCACACTAGCACAGCACACACTAACACACCACCAGATCAGGGCCGAGAATGACCCACTACTCAAATACTACCTGCTGTGTCGCGGTCCTGAGCACTGATGAATTGGAAACAGGAGTGGAGGGCTACAAAATGTCCTGTGAGACAGATGGACTGTGATCTCTAATTGCTACTACATGCTACGTGTAACTATATGGTACACACCCGAAGATAGACAATCTAGATACAAGGTGGGGGTACCTATTAAAGTGGTCAGTAAATGTCCACATGAGGTTGAACACAAAGTTCCAGTGTGTTAACGTGTAATAACAGGGTACCTCTTTGATCCTCTTCACCAGAGCGTTCTGGTCGAAGGCCACAGCCTCGGCGCACTGGTGGAGATGGTCTTGGTAGCGCACACAGAGCTGCAGCACCTGCACTGAGTCTAGCTTCTCCACAGACACCGTGCTGGGGGACGTCTGCCCACTCAAAGCACCTGCCAACCAGAAGAACACTTTCACCATTTTTATGTCTTGGGCTACAATACATACAGTCACTGGATGGCAGCATTTCACAAAAAACAGCGAGTGTCAAATTAAGGTCATATACAATGGACGTCTTTTTAATAAGATGCCATCCATTTACTATTCCTTCAGAGGCTAGTTAGCTGTGGCTGTCGGGACACTTCTTCTTTGGCTTCACATGAAGCAGAAGGACAAATACAGCTATATAGTACCAACATTAATTATATGACTATATCTACCTCAGCCTTACCACTGTGCTATATGGAAATGTGTACATCTGGATAGATCATAGTTTTTATTCATAACTTTAAATTACTGTTATATAAAACTGTATATAAGGATTAACAGATATTGTGCTTAGTATTGTATATATTTATTGTCAAATGTTTATTTTTTGTATTGAAGCGCTGTAAGGGACTACGCACCTATGTTTTTCACTCACCTTCACAACTGTGAAAATGTGACGTGAAAGTTTTCACTGTTCTACATGTAACCACTGCTTCTAATAAAGAGCCTCCATCTTGTGGGGGTAGAGGTGCATGGCATTTAATCATTTTCCTTTTTTCTTTTGCAACATCAAGCGTCATATGACTGTCTAAATACAGCCAAAGGAGAATTATTTTAACTACACTCTCCATTTAAGACCTCAGTGAATTCATATTTTTCCCACATATAGACAATTAGGTTCCATATACTGTATGAACTGGAGAGTGATCACTAGTTTTGAAACTTGTTTACATACTTCATCCAAATATTTATTTAGACAAGGTAGGGAAAATTCTGTTTAATGGAAAAGGAGCCTTTTAAAGGCCATCTGGTTCATACACTCATCATCAAAAGAACAGTTGCACCCAGGAGGAAGTGTGGGATTGCAGTATATTGCTATATCTATTGGGAACGAAGATAAAGGTTACCAGGAACAATAAATGATGATATATTTAGACTGATATGGGGGATATTTATTGAGCTACACAAACAGAAGTGTGTCTTTCAGTATGAGGTCGGTCCGGCATGTTTACTAACGTAACATTTCTGGCATTTACATTTCTGGCATTTAGCTTACGCTCTTATCCAGAGCGACTTACAAGGTTAATCATATTACAGGGAGGCCAGTGTAAGGTTAGGAGTCTTGCCCAAGGACTCTTATTGGTGTAGCACAGCATAGTCACCCATACTGGGATTCGAACCCCAGTCTCCCACGTGGGGTGGTGGCTACTTGGTGGGTAGTGGTGTTACCCGCTGAGCTACACCAACATGGCAGACGTCTCAGCATGGAGTTGTAAAGGTTCCAAATGGTGTCCTGTGATAATCCATCCCATGCAGCTTGAATATTCTCACACAGTTCCTGCAGACTGTGCAGTAGGGGTGGAGATAGAGTGACACCAGGCCCTGACAACAAATGGCTCATCTTGGCGCTGACCACAGTGCCTCCACACACAGATTCCTTGGTCATCTGGAACATCATTAGGACTAAAGATGCTATTCTGAGTCACTCCATCACCGTGTGGCATGACACCACTGCAGTCTGCGGCGACACTGACGTGGTGTTAAGGGCAGTCGTCGTAACAGTGTGTGCATGCAGTCCTGCATGGTGCAGCCGTCTACCAATGGTGCTGGTACTAACAGGATGACACATGGAGGACATCACTGCTCAATGAATGTCTGCAATTATGGCTGTTGGGTCATCGTTTGCATTTATAATGATGTCAAACCCACCCACCAAGTTTTATTCCTGTCAGTTATTCCTTCTGGGTGTAGCTATTTGTGCAACTATTTTCTCATTAAGCACATTTTTTTTTCCATGTTTCGTTTTTGATGCCTTAAAAGACCACAGCAAACAGACATTCGTTTTGAAAGGAGGTTCTATTGTCAGGCAGAACTGGTGCATTTAAAATGGATTTCACAATAATCTGAAAGTTTACAAGACACATTGAGCAGAGAGCGGATACAATCAACAATACAAACTCTTACCCTTCAGAAGAGGCTGAAACGTGGGGATCTCTTGAAGCTTGATGACGTCAGGGTCATTATGGATATTGCGTAACGACTGTGTTCCTTGAGCAACTACCACTATGTCGTCCATTTTCGCTCTGTGCTTAGCAGGCGAGGGGACAACTAGCACAAATAAAAAAAATAATATAAATTTACCTGAGTGGATCATTTACGACAGCAAACAGCAGAATTCTGGGCAATTCCTCCCTACAAGTGTGTTTCAGTTCATCACTGTTGTTGGGTTGCCTTGCTTGCACGGCCCTCTTCAGGTCAGGTCGCATCTAGATGGGGTGATTGATCAGGACTCCTACTAAACCATTCCAACACACAAATCTGTTCGAACCATTCATACTATAATTTTGTTTCAGCTTGAGTTTATGGATTGTCATTTTGACTGTGGACTCCTATTCAATGTTGTGTAGACTTTGGAATCCAATGTTCCCTCAATCAATAGGCATACAGTCTTTAAAGCACTGTGGAACATGCAGGTGGTCCTAAGAAGGACTGTAATTTTTTTTTTGTGCTGTTATTCCATTAAATCATTCTTGTTGAGTGTTTTTCTAATAGTGGACACATGAACAAAGCTGTTCATAGTTTGTTGAGTATTCTGTAGGTCTGTTAACTTCAGCTTCATGTGTTTCAGGATTGCCTACTGTGGTTCTTACAGTGATGTTAACAGAAGGCCCACTCCTAGAGAGAGAAGCAACAATCCTGAATCTTCTCCACATGTAGACAGCTCATCTAACCATGGACTGATGTACACTCTCATCTTTATCTATGCCTTTGTAGCCTTCTCCAGCTTCACGCATCTCTATTACCTTGTCCTCTGAAAGTTGTTTTCATGAGGCATGGTTCACACCAAGCTGTCTTGAGAAGAACAGATTTGTCAGTGTGCAGGCTTTGTGTGCTGCATTTTAATTAGCAAAGCACCTGTAAACTCCACACTTCCAATTTCATCTTCTTAATAAAAGACCTTTTACTAATAAGGTCATTAACACCGAGGTTCACTTACTTTTTCTAGTCTGCACTGTGAATGTTACGCAATCCACTCAATTAAAAGCCATAAAAAGTGACGATCCAGATCATTCGAAAGGGTGCACATACGTTTTTTATAAAACTTTTTCCTTTAAGGCTAGGTTCAGTGCATATATGTGTGCAGGGGAGCCAAAGTGAATGACAGGAAAAACGTGGGAGAGGATGTGCGCATGGTGAACATGGTTCTAGGTTTTAGCTTTGGTTCTCCAACTGCTGTTATCTGGGACCTTGTGACAAATCTTGGTGCTCTCATGCTTATTAAATTGTCTTCTAAAGCCCCTTACGACATGTTCCCTGCTTGTCTCACCATGGATGATAAGCACCCAAAGTACCCAGTAACCACCTCTCCAAGAGAGCACCTACTCAACACAGTACTTTCATTCATTACAAACTGTACCATTTATAGCTGATTGTGTGTAAAGTTATAGAAGCATTTAGATAACAGTTACATATCTGCAGAAGTGGGTAGTATGTAGACACATTTAATTCAGTTATATCATAATAACCTCTAATAAGTGACTTTGTGCTTTCCTGGGGATTTCAGTCCTTAAATCTTAGTTACTCGTTTTATATTTGTATTTTATTCCATTATTAAGTTGGTAACAGCATCTATACAGCTTTGCTACTGTGTGACTGGTCCCATCTCTGACTTTGGCAGTTTATGATCTCATCTTACAACAAAATGGCATCAGCAGGAGAAGAACAGAGCACACAATCTTCAGCTCCCATACTGACAGTCCTATACATTGCACTTCAGCTATTCATTATTTACTCATGTTGTTAGTGTACTTACACATGTACAACATACATGTTGTGGATTTAGTCAACTCTGCCTAAGTCAGCTCATCTTTAATTGTCAGTGAGTGAAAACCGCAGGACACACCTGAAGAGCTGTAGTCTGAATGCTTATGCTCGGCATCACCGCTTTGTTCAGCACCCATGGTGGACTTTTCCCTGTGAAACAAGCATTTTAAAGCTGTTATGGATCTTGTATCTGTGAGTTTAGGTGAACATACGCAGCTCTCCTGGTTTGAGGAACATAGCTCTTTAAAGCGAGCTGCTGATTCAGATCGGCTGGCAACACAAAATCAACAATGACTGACTTACCTTTTATGATACTGTTAATTTTAGAGAGCTTCTTGCTAATACGGAGGCGGTTAATCTAACTGACACGGTGTATCCGTCAGATGCTGCAGAGCTACGTTCAGTATTAGCCTGGCTAGCTTTAGCAAGTCCTACTGGATTGTTCTGCTATTTCAGCGACACTGTCAGCAGCGTCAGAGTCCATTTCATGTCGTCGGATTCAGCTGGTAAGACGTTTTCCCTCCGTTCTTGCAGTCTGTGACTATAAGATGCTGTTTATATCATCCGAAGTTCTGTTTTTGTGCGCGTTTTCATTAACGTACCTAGCCTGCTAGCTTCTCCAAATAAACCACAACAGACGCGGAGTGATGACGTACGGTTTGCACGTGACGCGCCTCCGTAAGCAGTTAAAGGGATCATTAGCTACAGCTTCCTTGTATTTCATCTTGTATGTGCTCTGAGGTCCAGTTATAACACGCTACATACCGAAAACGGTGATACTCCATTATTACATCATTGTTTTCCAGCCTCTCTCTGTGTCCCTTTAGCAGGCTGGATTTGTTAATAAGCCCTTAAGACTGAAAACTGATAGAACTTATTATATGATTCCTTTAGGAATGACAGGCCATCTTTAAAGGAGCAATATGTAAAAAATAAAGTTTACAAAATCGACTAAAATTATAACCAGAAATTGAAGAAGAATGTGTATGTATTATGTTGCAAAAAAGATATCTGCTTAAGTTAGAAGCATGCTAACCAACTAGACCCAGCCCATCCTGTCTTATAATACCACTTTGTATTTCAAGAAGTGATAGTGAGCCACTGTAGCATTGAATCTGCCATCTTGTCCCACGTGAGAGGAAAAAGTAGCATATGTTGAAGGTCCTGGTGCCAGTTAGATCATTTAAGGTAGCCAATGAGAGGTCCAGTAAACGCAGCAATGGCTAAAGCTTTTGTTGTAGTGACGCTAGTCAACTGTTTCTTTCAAGAAACAATCTTCAGCAGCAAAATAAAGAAATTATATAAAAGAAGAAGAGCTAAGTGCTTGGCAGATAACACCACTACCTGCCAGGGAGCCACTACCACATGTGGGAGACTGGGGTTCGAATCTCAGTCTCTGTGACTATGCTGTGCTACACCAATAAGAGTCCTTGGGCAAGACTCCTAACACTACATTGCCCTACCTGTAATATGATTATCCTTGTAAGTTGGTCTGGATAAGAGCGTCAGCTGTATGTCATAAATGTAAATATCAATGGGAACAAAACAGGAGTTAACTTTGGTGATGATTTCCACCTTGGTGACGCTTTTAGCAGGTGAAGAAATGCAGTTTGATGGGAGGAGGGAGAAGGGGTGGCTGTGAATTTTCTGGTTATGTGTTGCCCCCTACTTCTTTGAAGTAAACATTCAACAGGTTGTGTCATCTTTCAAATTGCTCCTTTAAATTCAGATATGGGGCCTTTAAATGTGCTGTGTCCCTAAAATTCTGTTGCCTATACATTATATTAGATGCTATGTAAGACATTACAAAAGCAATTTAATAAGTTTGTTTATTTGTTTACTACTATAGTAAACCCAGCGGGTGATATTTATGGAGCCATAAAGGATGAGTGAGCTGTTTTCCTGGTTCACGTACAGACAGTCGCCTGTATACAAAAACAATGCACTCATTTCCTGGAGTATAGCCTGCAGTGTGGAAACAGACAGTATATATACAGCTCTGGAAATAAATAAGAGACCACTCCAGTTTATTATTAAATCAGCATCTCCACATGTACAGTAGGCTCTTAGTGAGGAACAGAAGGTTGGGTTCTAGCTTCACTGGCAGATACAGTGAGCGTCTGGTTCATAAGAACAAGGTCAAGCAGCAAACACACAGGACAACACAGCTACAGACTGGCGGAGGGCGAAACCACTCTGTCTACTGACCGTGATGGGCGCCACCTCATTCCAATGTCACTTAACCACCGTAAGATGACCTCAAATGACCTACAGAAAGACTGGTGAGCGGTGGCTGGGATGAATGCACAGCGAGCATGGCTCAAAAAAAGACTTCTGGAGGCGTCATTAGTCTTTTTTGTTTTTTAAATAAACAGATCTAATACAATATCTGATCTGGAATTTGGGAGACATGTTCCTAGTAGTGTATAGAATAAAACAGAACTGCCCATTTTGGTTAAACACAAACCCAGAAACTGTACAACTAGAGAAACTGATCATATTGAGGTGCCCTCTTACATTTTTTCCATGTATATATGTGTATACTATAGATGTGCTGCTGATATATATAGTGTGTGCTTTATATATTAGAAATTACTTTAAAACTTTTTATGTGTGTTATATCTGTGTGTTTCTCTGTTGCTTTACTATTCAGTTGCCACTGAGATCACTGTGAGGTTCATACTGGGGTTAAAAGATCCAAAAGAACTCAAATGAATAACTCCACACGTTAATATCACAGCGGAACAACATGTAATTACATATCTGCACTGAGAAACACCCGCCCATTCTCAGCCATGTCTCTGAATCGTGAGCGCCAGCGCAGCGCTGCGATTGGCTGACGCAGCTGTCCGTCATATGTCAGTCGCTTGCAAGATGCCTTCTGATTGGCTGGAGCATCTGCATGGGATTGTTGCAAAGACCTAATTGGTGGAAAATGTAGGTTAGTGGCCCGATAGTCACACGAAAAGAAGAAAAGTAGGTCAGAGACTGATTCCGTTTATGTCACAGTTCCTCACCCACCAGCCGCCCAGCCAGTACCAAATAGGTGTGATGCCGTTTTATTCCTCCGGTAAGTGTTTTCGGCTTTGTGTCTAACTATGTGTTTGGTAGCGTCCTGTAATGTAGGCTGTAGTCGACGAGTGTTTTGGCCCCTGGTGTTATAGTTATTGATTTTCAGGAGGAGGGGCATTAGTGACATTTCTCTGGCAAACGATGTGTCCTTAAGTTAGCGCCTTAGTCATGATTTTCCGTTCCACCTTAAACTGGTGCAGCTGTTAGTACAGGCGTATGAGGGCGCGTGAACGCAGCCGCGGCACTGTTTAAGGTGGAACGGACAAGAAGCTGCTGAATAGGAAACCAAGTTCAGCCGCCTTCGCAAACGCTCCTTGCCGGCCGGCCAGCTTTAATTTTACTGTTAATTCATACATGTAGGAAGGCGCTAGGCGCACTTGTAGGCGCCTGGGAAAACCGAAAGTAGGCTTTCCACATCAACGGAAGAGGTGGAGGTTAAACCGAGCCGGCTGAAGTCGCCCGTACTCGTCTCCAGACTGCTGAGCAAACCGGTGACTCGTGTTGTTGCGGGTTAGTCCGCTCGCAGTTGATGTAGTTTCAGTAAACACGGCCGGAAGTTGGGTTTAAACCGTTTTCACGTGCTGTCAGTTCGTATGTCCGCCGTGTCCAGTCCAGGTACACGCTGTTCCCAAAGCCGAGCTGCTCCACATGGCTTCAGTGCTCGCCCCCGTAAGACGTCCGCCCTTTCCGAGTGTCCTAAGTGGTTTGTTTCTAGTGTCCGTGTATGAATAAGTCTGTTGTGATCGGAATAAGAAACAGTTCAGGGTTAAGTCGCAGTGAATTTTTGTGAACAGCTGCTCGATGCGCAGTTTCCCAGTCTTACTATCGCGATATTAGCGGTTGCGGTGCTGATATCGCGGACGGCTACACTAATCAAACCTCATGACTTCCACGGTGTATTTTTGGGACTCCAGATATTTAAAGGAGACCTGCTCATTTATTCAGTGTTCATAATTCTATCAGTTTTTAATCAGTTTTCCCTAAAACACGTGATTTCTTTTTTTTCATACTTTAAGCCCCGCCTCCAAATTAGTCTAGTGTGCTCTGATTGGTCTATCACCAAAGCAGTGTCCTGCTACAAGTTCCACTGTTGACTGTCCTTATCAGATTCAAGTTAGAGTCCCATCTTGAAAGTCAAGTAGAGCATGTTGGTAGATCCATCTTTGCTCTCTGTGCATTGTGAGAGGGTGTGCCAGGTTTGCTGGTAGGTGGGCAATAATTATGTGTTATGAGATGATGTCACCATGTAAGAGAAAAGGGCTGGAATTCCAATGAGCCATTTGGAAAGAGTGGTTCCTGTGGGAGAGAGCTTTTCACGCTGCCGTGCACTTTGAGCTTTATCACTTTAAAGGCCGTTTACATGCTACAAAGCTACTAACACACTGAAGGGAAGAGGGGGAAAAAACGAAAACCATGAAAGGTCCTCTAAGGTCAACAGTTATGTTAGGAAAGTGAAATCAGCTTATTGATGATGAGGTCATGTATAAAGCTACAGGAGAAGGGACTGCTGTGCCACACACCACTTTAAAACTCAAAAAGCCAAACTCCGGATTGGAGATTTATGTATAGGGATCCTTGCTCTCCAAAGACGTTTTATTACAGTCTCTGTGAAGCTGGAGAGACGCATTTAATGTCTGATCTTTGAAGTGCTGTAGGTCAAAGATTAGAATGAAGCCAAACTCCACAGGTCAGTAGGGCGTGATGTACCTTCCCAAAGAGCCCTGCATTGTGAGCCTTCAGGAAACTGGAGACACTGATCCCAAACCACCAGGCTTCTCACCCCTTGTCTTTCATGGACCATCCACTTTGTGGGTGTCACATTCGTGTGATGAGTGACTAGTTGATGTTAGGGGTAGAGCGTCATTGCGAGCAGTAAAGCAGACTAGTCCACTAGTCTGTGCATCCCTTTGTGTGCTGTGAGCATTAGGGCTGTGTAATGGCAAGAAGCAGTCGTTATGATAAGTATCATGATACAGGGGCTAAGATTTTCACTGTTGTAGTATAAAAGTACACCATGTCCATAGGTTTGCTAATGCTAATGTTAGCAGTGCACTCTTATGCTGCTTGTTAACTTGGGTGGATAGGTCTAATGGCTGAAGTTAGATTACAGCTTCCATCGAGAAGTCATTGGTTTAAACAGAGGACAGAATAAGGCACCATCTGCCACAAATCTTTACAGAAAGCTGTCGGTTAAAAATTGACACGGTGAATCGATACGTTACTTGTACGTGAACTGAATCTTACTTTGTTAGTTACTCATGCAACAAAGCACTTAACTGCACAGCTGTACAGATTCTGTAAGTAAGTTACAGTTATTATAATATGTCTACTCAGACTCACTTATGTATAGAATATCCGGATACCTATAGGGCAGATATGAATATGTCTTGTTGGCTCATTTCCTGGTTCTTTATTCTATTAATTGTGCCTTTTATTGTACTTTTAATACTCGTTGACAGTCTGAGCTCTGGTTACGTGTCATACATGAGTGCTCCCACTCAGACAAACTCCTTGTATGTGCGACATACTTGCTGAATTAAAGACTCTTATCCTAAAACATATTATTGCAATGTACCGACCAGCCTTAAACTTTGATGACTCTTACTGTGGGTGTTTTTCACAAATCAAGGGATTTGCAAATGACAGGGATGCTGCACTATGAGAAACCAACAGAAGAATGAATATGTAAATGTAACCATATGGTTTAACTGATTTGAACAGTTCCTATTTGAACAGTGTCTTATTTGTGTTTAGCTTTGAAAATATAATTACATAACATGTAATATAGTGTGAGGTGTATTGCAGCATGTACTGTAGGGATGTATGATACAGGAATCATATCAGTATCGGCTGATATTTGTTTTTTAAACATTATCGGGTCGAGGCTGAGACGTGGCCAATATTTGAAGCTGAAATGTGATGACGTGTTTATTGTTTACTGAAGGAACTAAAATTACGCAAACGTTACGCTTGCGCTGGCTGCAGGACAACGGCTGCTAAAATGGCTTCTAGAATAGAACTGTGTTTTGGTTAAAGAACGATTATGGTATGCCCGAATTCAAGCAAGAGAGCTGTGAAAGCACCCCAGGAAACCTCTCCATCAGAGTCTAGGCAGCAGCAATGTTATCTCTAATCGAAGATGTTTAATTAACCTGCTGCTACTGCGACATTCTTATTTGTACACATGCACATAGATATACTTATATTTATATTAATATACATAATGCTTATATGGTTATTTCTTCCCACTATAAACTACTACCTCCATGTGAATACAGGCCTATGGACCACTAAAGGGTGCTTCATGGCCCACTGGCGGTCTGTGGCCCACAGGTTGAGAAACCCTGGTCTACAGCACTGTGCCCACAAACAAAACCTTCAGCTACTCTGCGAAATGCCCTACTGTTTGTAGATCGGTAGCTCCGTACATGACTAGGTATCGACTACGTTGATAACACAACCATCATTAAAGTTCCAAAGTTGAAACTGGCTTCTTATTTACATAAGGTTCACATTCCACTGTAAATAGTGCAGGGGGAAAGTAACTGCCGCACCAGTTAAGCTGGACCGGGAAAATTTAAACAAGAAACTGCAAAAATGATCAAAAATCATCACAGAACTGATGAAAGCTTGGTTCACGCTCATTTTCATTCAACTACATGAAAGAAACCATCACACTTGCCATTGGTTTATGACCTCTTCACAGGCTGTCTGTAAATATCCTGCAGCATGTCATATATTGTGGGTTTCTGTGGTGTTAATGTGGCTTTTCTTTAATGTAGTTTGGGGAAAAATGGCCAGACCCTGAGGGACATACTGTGATGTGCTGGGGAAATGAACAGTGCTTGTGTTGTTTCAAATTCTGCATTACGCATGGCACATGGACATTACGAGTTACAGTTGCACTTTCTGCTGATTCTGTTGTTTTAAATAGCAGTTAATTTTGTAATTTGCCTTCACAGTAAGGACTAGAACAAGACCAATAGTGTCACAGTAACTACTACCGATGCTGGGTTTAAGTACAGTTTCAAGTTGCGCACCCTCACCTAAAACAGTGGTTTCAGGGTGTCCAGTGTGCAGTCGCAACATGCCAGATGTCTTGGTATGTACTTTGCATGGTTCCTGCAGAATGTGCAGTGGAGGTGGAGGTGGAGTGACACCAGGCCTTCTGGACGTGTGACGCATGACAACAAATGTTCATCTTGGTGCTGACCGCGGTGTCTCCACACACAAATTCTTGTTCGTCTCCACTAAGACAAAAGCGGGACTCGTCACTGAGGATGACCTGCTGCCGTTCTGAGTCAGTCCATGACAGTCTGGCACCACACCTTTGATGATGTTGATACAGTGTTAAGGGCAGTCGTTGTAACGGGCTGCGTGCTTGTAGTCCTGCGTGGTGTAGCCGTCTGCCAATGGTGCTGACACTAACAGGATGACTCATGGAGGGCATCACTGCATGCTGAATGTCTACAGTGGCTGTCGGGTCAGTCAGGTAGAGCGCTAAGACCCATCTTCCTTAATTTAAACCTACACACCAAGTCTCATTCCTGTCGGTTGAGTCCTTCTGGGGTGGCACTATTGGTGGAGCTATTCTTTGGATGATGAGTGTACACTGGAGTCTTGCTCATACAGTCCAGCGCTATTATCTGTGAGCTTTCATTCAAATTCTAAGTGAAACAGTTCTGCCTCTTCTGATTGGTTTCCTTGCCCTTAGTGCTATCTGGGTGGTTGTGAAATGCACACAGTTTCTAGTGGGTTGTATTTTTTTTAATGGTTATGATCACATGATCATATAAACCCAAAAGCTGACTTTGCCTCTTTAATCTGCTGGCGGGATTGACTCCTGACTCCTCCTGCTCATGTTGGCCCCAGCGTAGAGAGGATGGAGGTGAAGTTCTACCATTAATAATTTAGAGAATCTTCTAAAGCGTTCCCCGTTTGACAGTCCGGATGTGTATCCGACTGGGATTAAAATGATTTGTGAGAAACATTAGATGATCTGGTCTTTAATTTTTCTCAGGGGATTAAAAAGGGGGGGATGAAATGGCGAAGTGACCACTGCTAGGAGGAGGTTTCTAGCCCAATGTCAAATGAACATGCCTGGATAAAAAAAGATTGTGGCTTCAAACAGTCATTCAGAGTGGTTTGATGTGAAGTGCTTCATTCTAGGGAAGCCTCTTGAGTCAGAACTGTTTATGGTGGTGGTGTAGGTGATGGGAACCAGACCTTGGAATACCGTAGTTCCCCTCCAGTGCCCAGGGAACTATTAATTATTTTTGTTTTGGCACTATTTTATTTTATTTATTTATTTATTAATTTTTAAACATTATCAGCATCAGACCTGCAGTTAGCAACTCGAGAGACACATACAGGTTGTGTTGGATAGTGACGATAACGGCTATATTGCTGTTGAAGACATGGCAACCCCTGGATCCCATCATCGCCCACTGTAAAGCAATCCGAGTTGGTTACTTTACAAAGAACCGTTTCCCATCAAACCACTCTGGAGGAGTTTGTTTACGTCTCAAAGTTTGCGTTATGCAGAAATTGTGGTGGGGGGAAAAACTAGAGAGGGTGGGAATCAAGGGAATGGACAAATATGGCATGCTGACATTGTGCTGAATTGTGGTCTGCATGAAGGTTCCCGTATATACATGACGATTTTATTTACTCTAGCCCATTAAACAGTGCATGGTGGCAGGTGGTCTGAGAATGCCATTCCAAGGCTTCAGACTGTATTTTCCGTGCGCAGTATAATTGACAGATTGGGAATTTGGAATGACCTAGTTCGAGCTTTATTTTTCTTGAAGTTTAACATGTGCAGGTAGCCCAAGCTTTACATGAAGTAAAGTTAATCTAACTCTGTGCAGTTATCTTAGGTTAAAGGTTAATACAGGAAGCCCTCCAGTAACTGTAGAAGAAAGCCGAACTAAGAAACGGTAATGGTGGTCTGTTATGTCATGATGGAGAAGGTGAGTGCTTGTCGAAATGCCGCTTCCTAAGGCTTCTGCTTTGTGCTTTAAGTTGTTGGCGTCTGACTGGTCAGCGGAAAATTCCCTTTGAGCGGCGGGGGCTCCTCCACAGTTGGTTGGCGCTTTGAGAGAATGGTGCTTTCTCCTAGTTATCTAAACGTGGCCTAGATTGCATGCTTTCCAGAAAGTTTCCTGGCAACCGGAGGGCTTCGCTGATGAAACTGACCTGCGTGTCTGTCTTCCCACTGTGGAGCCGAGCGTGGCCGAAGGAGTCGGGGCCCTGGGGGCATGCTTGTCTGGAAACAAGCACTGCAGAGTCTGAACTGAGCGAACACGGGAAAAATCTGGCATATAAATGAGGCGCGTCCAGTTTCTCCTGCTGATTGCAGTGCAAGGTCAACAAGACTTAGGCCCGGTTTATATGTGTGTATGTATATCGATATGGATGGCACAACAGTACTGATTGGCTTTGAATGGGTAAGATGGTCATCTCTGAAGTACCACATTTACAGAATCTACAAACTTACAGGAAGAAATATATAGACAACATGACTTATACAAAACCCCAGCTTTGACAAGGAATTCTGGGAATTTTGTTTCCACCCAAACGTTCAGCTAAACAGGATATTTAAGCATCTCTTGTGCAGTATGTAGCATTATCTCTGACGTATTGTTATTGACGGTATGACGTGTCTCGCACCTTTTAGCACATTTAAATTTCAATCACTATACAGGATGAACTGGTTCGCCGCCCACTACTAATCTAGGCTAATCTGGCAAACAGGCTCTTAGAAAATGAGCTGTCCAACTCTATCTTGCATTTATTGTGGCTGAGAGAATCTCCATAAACAGCTGAGGTATTCGACCCTCCTGGTCATAGATGCTGCGAAATATCAGTCCAGATTCCCATGTGATGAGCGTTACGTCATACAAAGCTACGGGGTCCTGAAGAAATCCTAATACGAATGCTTTCCATGTGACGTCAGGGTTCAGCATAAAAGGCAGACAGGCAGCCGCGTGGTTGAGAGTCCGTCATTTAGCCTTCTGTCCCCTGAGAAGAGGGATGCGGGACAATGCTGCCTGACATTAGTGGGGGCCTGTGGCCTGACCTGTCATTTAGATCATTGATCACTGTTTGGTCGAACCTGAAAAACTGTTTTTAAGAGTTAACAGGCTATTATTCTCATTTTAATGAGAGCAATTTTAATATTCATAATATTGTATGTTTAGAAGAGCCATTTCTACAAACCTGAAGTTTGTTATTTAGGAGTTTTTTTGTTTTTTTTTTTGTTTCCCCCAACCTTAAATGGAGCAGCAGTTACATACTGGCACCGTGTGTCCTATGAAGCCGTGCCTCTGACCGTCAGACACGGCCGGATATTGGAAAATATTACAGCCATTCATGCTTCAGTACCAGCTGGTCCAAGACTTGTTTTGCTCACAGATCCGACCACGTCCTCGTCTGACACAGTTGGCTAAGGCGGGTGGCTTCTCAGGCGGTATGAGTGGAAGTACAGCTATGACTCTGGTGTCAGTGTTGGGTTAAGGCTAACCCTAGAAAACCAGGCATTACTTTGTGTCTACAAGTGGACTAGTGCAGATGTAGCAGTCTAGACAGCAGCAGGGGATCTGCCTGTTGTCATGAGGAACTAAGGATGCTCTTGGTTGCATATTTGCACTATTTCTCAAGTGAGCTTAAGATCTTAAATTTTTTGTTTTATGCTGGAAGACGAACTTCAGTCATACTGGATGAACTGGTGTACTCCTGTCTGGATAGCAGGCTTGAACTGAATAGACATAACACTAGTGCCACGATTCTGTTTGGTCATGTTGGAGTTGTGTGTGTGTGTGTGTATATATTGAATGTAATGTAATATTCCCTCATCATCAAAAGAATAGCTGCACCCAGAAGGAAGTGTGGGATTGGAGTGGTATTGGGAAGGAAGGTAAAGGTGACCAGGAGCAACACATGCTGATCAATTTAGACTGATATGGACAAAATTCACTCAGCTGCACATACAGAAGTAGTGTCTCAGTATGGGGTCGGGCCGCCATGTTTGCCAACACAACATGCCAGACGTCACGGCGTGGAGCTGTACCTAATGATGTCCTGTGATAATCCATCCCATGCAGCTTAAACGTCCTCACACAGTTCCTGCAGATATGTGGTAGGGGTGGAGGTGGAGTGACACCAGTCCTTCTGGATGTGTGATGTGTCATGGCCGTTCATCTTGCCGCTGATCGCGGTGCCTCCACACACGGATTCGTTGGTCGTCTCCGCCAAGACAAAAGTGGGACTGCTGAGCCTGAGGCATTCCATGACAGTCTGGCACACCACCATTGCAGTCATTGACGACTTTGACGTGGTGTTAAGGGCTCATGCAGGGTGTCACCGCTTGCTAAATCTCTGCCATCATGGCTGTTGGGTCAGTCAGGTAAAGACCGGTCTATGCTTATGCCATATGCTTTAAGTGTGAAACTTGAATCAGTCGCATGTCTCACAATGTCAAACCTACCCACCAAGTTTCATTCCTGTCGGTTAATTCCTTCTGGGTGCAGCTATTCTTTTGACATTGAGTGTACTCTGACCACAGTAGTAGCCTCTTGTTGGACTGAGCCCCATGTTCATCGGACCACTCAGAGAAATGCCCAAAAATGGAATGAACATAATAAATGGTGATTGTTCCCTTCACTTGTGCGTACTGGTGGGTGTAGACACTTTCAGACTGTTTAAGCAGCAAATAAACAGTGAGAATTATGGCCGTGTGGAAAAATGTCAGAGTTTCTATGAGAGACATTCAGCAAGTGCTTTGAAAGACTGTTCTGGTTAGGAGAGGCGGCAACATCCGGGAGCTTCAGTGTTACAGGTTTGGTACCACCTGAAAACATGCTCGCTCTACAGAGCACAGCAAAACAAAAGGAGGAGACAGGAAAGTCCCTTTTAGCACGCTGACACCATCTTCAGCCACAGGCTTTGAAATGATGAAAAAGCTCACAAACCACAGACCGAAATTGCAGAGTATAACTACCAGTAATGCAGTCACCTGACTTGTTTTGATGTGTTGTCATCAGTGTTTGGTCTTACTGAGGGAACTCATTTATCGTAACCATGGCCTTTCTTTCTGTTGTTTACTTTTATTCGAAAGCAAAAATAAAAAGACAAATTCATCCTGTTATTCAAGAGTCAGGAACCACACAGGACCGCCACCGAGCAAGTATTATATTGACACTGATGTGGTGGTGATGTGTTAGTGTGTGTTGTGAGTGGATCAGACATAGCAGTGCTGCTGGATACCTCAGTGGCACGGCTGGACTAAGAATCGTCCACCAGCCAAACCATCCTGCCAAAGACGTCCTGTGGGCAGAGTCTTGTGACCACTGATGAAGGACTAGAGGATGACTAACACTGCACTGTGCAGCAGCAGATGTGCTATCATCTCTGACTGTACATCTACAAGGTGGGCCAGCAAGGTAGGAGTGTCTAATAGAGTGGACAGTGAGTGGACACAGTGTCTAAACACTCCAGCAGCACTGCTGTGTCTGATCCACTCACACCAGCACCACACACTAACATACCACCACCCAACCAGTGTCAAAATAAGACCTGCTCTGTGGTGGTCCTGGGGGGGTGGTCCTGACTCCTGAAAAACAGGATAAAGTGGGATTACAAAGTATACAGATACTTTATGTGGGTTTTTTTTTTTAAATGTATTTATTTATATAAAGCCCACTTTTTTAAATTTTATGACGTGTTCTTATAAACCGCTGCATTGTTCACAACTGTGTTCTCTGTAGATGCTGTAGATCAGCACCGGTGAGTGTCAGAATGTAAAAAATGTAAAAAAACGTGTTTTTTAAAAATGCGTTTCCTTTGGTTGGTAATGAGCCTCAATGATGTTTATTACTGGTCCACACATTCAGCTGCATTGCGTCTATTTCGAAACAGATTAATTCTGCTTTGCTTGTAACATGCAGTTGGTCAGTGTTTCTAAATGTGGACAGTTCTCAGAAAAACCAAGGTGCTATCTCTAGTGGCCATGATCCTTACAGCACTTTGCAAAGCATGTTACTGATTGGTTAGAAGCCTCATTTGCATATTGTTAGCCTTCTGAGGTGTCAGCATTGCAAGCAAGACGGCCAGTGTGGTGGTGGTGGTGATGATGATGATTATGATGATGATGATGATGATGATATGTTTTGCAGCCCTGCTGGACAGTAGTTCATAAAGAGAATAGGAACTGGGCTTAGGGCTGATCAGTTTGGGGAAAACATTCAGTTGCGCTTATTCTAATTATTTGTATGGACTAATATCACAACAGTGTTTTAATGTCACTGTTTTCTCTGAATAAAAGTTCCGGCCAGTTTTTATGTAGACCAGAGGATCTGCCTGACTGCTGGCTTAAAGTTTGGTGCCTCAATACAATGGGCCAAACTGCCAGTAAGTTGTGGTTGTGATGTCACAACACAAGGAGGTTTGTTGGTCTACCTCCCCTACAAGCTCTGCGTGCTGAGGTTCAGTTTGGACTGGGATTAAAAATAAACTGCAGCTTTTGCAAATTAAACATTTGTGTTTTCTGAAACTGGGATTTCAAACTAAATACGTTTGTTTTAAATTCTTCTTTCAGTCCTAACTGGCCTCATACGGTGGTGGGTGTGTGCACAGACTTCACTGATTGTCCGTACTGTTGGTGCTACAGGAAACACTACCGCCATACTGAGAACACCAAACAGAGAGTGTGAGGCTCTGCTGGTTCATTTGCACTGCTTCAGCATATGGGAAATCTGTTCCAGCGGTCAGATAAATGTATGCTTACGTTGAACCTGGGGGATTATCCTGACCTCTCCTTTGGGCTTGACGCCCTTTTGGATTTATATGGCTGTTTGATTCATCTGGCTAAGAAATCCTGTCTTGTGCAACCCCTCGCGAATGAGCAGCTAGTGAGCTTATCTAAACTGTGTGTGTGTGATCACTCCATTAGGGGAAAATGGATGTAAATATCATCACTCAATTAAAGCATTAACACTCATATCTCTCCCTCTGTCTGATCCCAGGAGGTTCATGCTGGACATGTGTTGACAACATCTGTCTGAATGAATTTGTGTGGTGAGTACGGTAAGCACATGTTTCACTCTCTGGATTGTCTTTGTGTTTTAGTAGTACATTAACAGGCTGCCAGGCAGCATCAATATTATCCCATGTGTTTATTAATATATATATATATATATATATATTACACTCATCATCAAAAAAAAAAAAAAGCACGAATAGTTACACCCAGAAGGAAACAACTGATGGGAATGAAACTCGATGGGTAGGTTTGACGATAAAAGACATTCAATTAATTCAAGTGGCAATCACGTAAGCAAGGATAGGCGGAGTCATCCTATGAGTGTCAGCCCTGTTGGCAGACGGCTGAACGAGGCAGAACTACATGCACACAGATGGTTATGGCGACTGCTTAACACCACGTCAACTTCACCAAAGACTGCGGTAGTGCCTTGCCAGACTGAGTGATGGAGTGACTTGGAATGGCCGTGGGTCATCTTCAGAGTCCTGCTTTTGTCTTGGTGGAGACGGCCATCAAGCCTGTATGTGAGAGCACCATGGTCAGAACCAAGATGAATGACATCACACGTTGCATCATGCGTTCTGGTGTCACATCACCTCCACCTCTACCACACAGTAGTCTGCAGAATCTGTGTGTAGTAGCATGGGATGGATTATCACAGGACACCATTAGGAACCTCTATAACTCCATGACAAGACGTCTGGAATGTTGCATTAGCGAACATGTGGGCCGGATGCCATACTGAGAGACACTACTTCTGTATGTGTAGCTCAATAAATATTCCCAATATCAGACTAAATGTATCAGCATGTATTGTTCCTGGTCACCTTTATCCTGCTTCCCAATAGCACTGCAATCCCACATCTCCTTCTGGGTGCTGCTATTCTTTTGACGATGAGTGTAACATATAGATATCTAGATCTGGTGCTGTCTCTTCTGTTCACCTGCTTGTTGATGTGCAGCTGAGGGGTTTTGTTAAAGTAACTCTCTGTGTTTGCTTAGATGATCTAATGGCAGACCAAAGGATGGACATCTCCTCCACAATGAACGAGTTCATGTCCCCCAGCTCCACGGACCTCATCAGCAGCTCTGTGGGCACACCGGGCATGGACTACACCCGCAAGAGAAAGGGCAGCACCACTGAGTACCAGTGAGTACACAAGCACTCCTCCTGCTCATCCTCTTCCTCCATCTGTCCAGTAACGTTTGGTGGATATACATGTGTTTTTTTTTTTTTTGTTTTTTTTTTATATTTTGTATTAATCATATTTTGTGGTTTCTTTTTCAGGATTGATGGGTTTTCCTTTGAGTGAGTATTTTATACAATACCATAAAACCCATAAGTTGAGCCTGTAGTTGAGCCTGTTTGAGTTTGAGCAGGTTAGTTAGGGTCTTGCATCACTGTTTTATTAACAAGGAGTCTTGTTAATCTCTACACTCTTTATTCCCACAGTGATAGTATGGACACAGATAAGGATAAACAACTTGGAAGGTAAGCCTTGAAGCATCCTACACTTCGTTTTCCATTCGTTCCGAAACATTTGTTTTTTGTGTTGACTCATGTAAACCCATTTCTTTTATTCCAGAGATGACCAGCAGGGCCGGATAAAAAATGCAAGGTAATGAACAATACTGTATGTAATATGAGATGTTGGGAGCTTAAACACATGGATGTCATTTTTTTATATATATATATATATATACACACACACACACATGCAGAAACTCAGGATCCTTGGACAGCAAGGATTACAGCGTTTTGATTTTGGATTTCTTTTCGGGTAAGTTGTTGGGGCAAATGCTGCTCTCCAAATTAGTGTAATTATGGTAGAAGCATAATACTGAATTATGCTCTTGTGAAAATGATGGTTTTTTTTTTTTTTTGCACAGTCTGAATCAAAATTGCAATCAGCAGTTAAAAAAAAAACATTTATTTATTTATTTTATTTACTCTGACCTGAAATCAGCCAGTTTATGTTGCGGTGTTGAGAGAAATAAATTCTTAAATTGGCCAAAAAATATTGTACCTTATATTTTAGAAGTGTCCCTGAAATTGAGGTCCAGTGGATCTTTAAGGAAAATACAAACAACGTCATCTGTCAAACTAAGCACTTAAAAATTGCTTCAGTTGAAACAGTGAAAGCTTATCAGGAAGAATTAAATGGGGTTAAAATCAGGCTAAACTCGTGCAGTGTATGTCTGACAGTAAAACTGTAGATTGATTGGAGGGCTTATTTGCGAGAGAATTGTATTGTGTGCTAACGTGCTGTCTGCTCCACTTCAGGGAAGCCCACAGCCAGATAGAGAAGAGGCGCCGGGACAAGATGAACAGTTTCATAGATGAGTTGGCTTCATTAGTTCCCACATGCAACGCCATGTCTCGCAAGCTTGACAAGCTGACGGTGCTACGCATGGCTGTACAGCATATGAAGACGTTACGAGGTGAATACCCCGATTTGTAGCAAAAAAACGCTTTCTTGTGATTTTGTAACTTCTTCGTGTTGAAGTTTAAGGATTCCTCTCCCGTCACAGGTGCTACCAACCCATACACAGAAGCGAACTACAAACCAGCATTCTTATCAGACGATGAACTGAAGCATTTAATATTGAGGGTAGGTTTAAGACGTATGATGTTGGTCTTCTTCTGTGGTAGTTTTATTCTGAGTAAAACTGAGCTTCCTGTGTAACTCTGTCTCTGTTGGTGTCCACAGGCTGCTGATGGCTTCCTTTTCGTTGTTGGATGTGATCGCGGCAAGATTCTCTTCGTCTCGGAGTCCGTTTATAAAATACTGAATTACAGCCAGGCAAGTTTTTAACTTGTGTGTTTGTGTCAGGCCAGGTATTTTGGCTTGCATAGCTGTAAAATAACAGTCTTTTACTTTCACTTCCTCGCTGCTTTCCCTAGAACGACCTCATCGGTCAGAGTCTGTTTGACTATCTGCATCCCAAGGACATTGCCAAAGTGAAGGAGCAACTGTCGTCATCAGATACCGCACCACGAGAACGACTCATCGATGCCAAAAGTACAATAACTCACAATAAGCTTTTTCAGCCACTCGTAAAAAACCACAGAGGTTATTCTGACAGCGTTAGGGAATGTTCTGTGTTTAGAACTTGTCAGCCTTGGACAGCGTAGCCCAGTCTAGGAAGAAGGCCAGCTAGTTGCTTTGCTTGTCTTAGTAAATGAAAGGTTTAGTAATGGTAAATAATGTGCTGTCTGTCTCCCTCTCTTTCTTCTCCTACGCATTTTTGTTTTTTTCTATTCTTTCTTTTCTCTCTCTCTCTCTCTTTTTCTCTCTCTCTCTCTCTCTCTCTCTCTCTCTCTCTCTCTCTCTCTCTCTCTCTCTCTCTCTCTCTCTCTCTCTCTCTTTTTCTCTCTCTCTCTCTTTTTCTCTCTCTCTCTCTCTCTCTCTTTTTCTCTCTCTCTCTCTCTTATTTATTTATTTATTTATTTATTATTATTTTTTTCCCCCTCGTTTATTTCTATGTCTATCTCTGTAGCTGGTCTGCCTGTGAAGACTGATATCACTCCTGGACCTTCCAGACTCTGCTCAGGAGCTCGTCGATCGTTTTTCTGCAGAATGAAGTGTAACCGGCCCTCCGTCAAAATGGAGGACAAAGACTTTCCATCCACCTGCTCCAAAAAGAAAGGTAGCTGTGGGCCGAGTGTTGGACTGTGTGTATTACTGAACAGTAAGGTCACGGGACAAAAAAATGAGTCACCTGTGACTGATATGTACCTAATAGTGTGTAATACCTCCATGAGCACTAATAACAGCTGTGATTGATTTTGGCATGTACTGGACTAGTTTCTGAATGTAGACCACATCAGTCTTTAGACACTCCTGCGCCAGAAAATTGTGCAGCTGGTGCCAGATTTGATGGATGCCTTCTCTGCCACAATTCCGAGGAGAATTCCCTGTAGACTGGGATTTTAGCCACTGCTGGTAGACCCGTATGACCGTACGCTTCCATACACCTGCAGATTCAGCTACTTCCTTCACACTATGGTCTTTGGCCACGCCCACATGCAGTCACTCCTTTCAGCCGATCATTATCATCTGACATGGAGCCATTTTCCACACATGGAACAAGACATTCACTTCACTGCACTGCACTTCTTAATCTATGAACCCGGTTACTCACACACTGCAGGTATTTATAGACACATCAACCTTGTGCAGCGCCATCTACAGGAGGCTGAAGTTACTACCACCTAAACACACAAGGTGGCTAAGCAAGTGTAGTCTTGCAGGGCCAGATGTAGTCTTGCTACACAGCTATGTGTCTGTGGGCAACTTGTTTATTTCAGCTTTCATCACAACGCAGCACCCAAAGTTTAACAAGTTTACGCTCCTTTCAGAACAAGCCCCAAACTTCTTCTCGTAACATCTGGAGTGTCGGTGATAACACAAGCGTATCCCACTGCATTTGGCTAATGAAACTTCCCCTAGAAAGAGCTTTTTTCTAACCACATGTAAAGTGTTCTCTGCTCAAGCATCGCACATCTACATGTCTGGTTAGAGTTTTTTTCTTTAGGGACTTTTTAGCCATGCTAACTTAGCTTGTGTCCATGAGCTAACAACATTCTTGTTGTTCGTGTTGGCAAGCGTACTATCACTCCCTACTAAAGCTCTACCTACTAAAGCTCTACCTCCCAAGACACTGGATTTAGATATTTTGGTGTTTAGAACATCTAGAATCTAGAGTTTGTTCTTGTTCAAACAAGTCTACGTTCCCACCCACCTTTAAAATGTCTTATAATCGTCCCCAGACGTTCTTATGTGATCATATTTGGCTTTGCATGACTGTTAACGCTGAACTGTGCCTGCAGTAAAACTTTTGCCAACTTTTAAATATGCTGGGTTGTTTTAACAAGCACAGCTAATCCATCACAGTCACAGATATCAGATGTTTTGTTCTGGTCAGTGGTTTTTTATACAGCTCCTATTGTCACATCACATTTCCACTTACAGTGTAGAATTAAAAACACACACAGCTGCTACTGTACTTAATAAAATGACTAATAATAAAATTGATGATACAGTTATAGGAATGAACAGTTCATAACATTGTAAAAGTAATTTTTTGTAGGAAGTTGTTGAGTTACAGGCTGTTAATTACAGTTCTAGTGAAATATAGTGGTATTAGTTTACTCAAAAATTTAGGAATACACTGAGAATGTATTGTGGCTGGGGTCCCTGAGTACAGGTGCTGGTCAACGAATTAGAATAATTTGAAATAGTGCAATCATGAAATTCTTTGAATGCATTTTTTGTGCAGAAAGCAAATCAGGTGTTCACCGCACCTGTCCTACTCGTTAGACTAATCACAGAACTCGTTACCTGTAAAAAGATTTGCTCAGCTGAGCTTTCCAAAAGGCCCATTTAGGCCATTTAACTGTGACACTGTTGTTTCATTGAATTAGAATAATGGAGAAACCGTTTCATTGAATTAGAATAATTTTTATTATAATTACAATCATCACTTTCTCAGTATTTTGTGGCTGCCCCCTTGGCTTGTATGACTGCCTGAAGTCTCCGCGGCATCGATTTGACCAGCTTGTCGCAAGTTTCCGCACTCACAGCTTCCCAGGCAGTGGCGATGTTCTGCTTCAGTTGGTCCAGCGTAGTAGGCTTTCTGTCGCGAATTTTCCGCTTGACGATGGCCCAAAGGTTTTCAATGACATTGAGGTCAGGCGAGTTGGCCGGCCATGCCAAAACTTCAAGCTGTTTTTTAGTGAACCAATCTTTGGTCGACTTTGCCGCATGAGCCGGTGCAAGATCCTGTTGAAATATGAAGTCTTCTTCGCCGAACTGTTCCTCAACAGTCGGAATCAGGAACGTTTCCAGAACATCTTGATATACGGCAGCATTGACAGTCTTCTTGAGGAAGCAGAGTTTCCCTACACCTCAAGCGGACATGCATCCCCAGACCATAACGCTCTGGGGAAACTTGACGGATCTTTTCATGCACTCGTGGTTGTAGGTTTCGCCACCACGACGCCAGACACGAGGACCTTGGTCACCGAAGGAGATGCAGAAGCGTGATTCGTCACTGAAGACCACTTTCTGCCAGTCTTCAGCAGTCCACTCGCCGTGTTCTTTGGCCCACTTCAGCCGTTTCTCCATTTGTTTCTTGTTCAGCATCGGTTTTACTGCTGGAACGCGAGATTTGAAGCCGAGTTCGCGCAGACGACGGTAAGTGGTTGATCTGGAGACTTCAGCGCCGGTCTGCTTGTTCCACAAGTCGGTGAGCTCGGAAGTGGACTTGAACCGGTTGCTGATTGCGATCTTTCTCAGCTGCTTGTTGTCGCGAGCAGAAGTTTTTCGGACGCCGGAACAGTTGGTGCGCTTGCTGCAGTTTTTCTTGAGAGCTTTGCAGACGGAAGACTGGCTGATGCCGAGCTGCTCAGCAATTTTAGTTTGGGTCAAGCCTTGTTGGCGAAGGGCTTGAATTTGAGCCACTATTCCGGTTGAGAGGTCGCGCTGCTTACCCATGATTGATTTTACAACTTAGAAATTCTACTCAACCCTGACTTTATACTGCACAGTGAACACTCTTCACAGAAAACAAAAATTCGAGCATTTATTCTAATTCAATGAAACGGTTTCTCCATTATTCTAATTCAATGAAACAACAGTGTCACAGTTAAATGGCCTAAATGGGCCTTTTGGAAAGCTCAGCTGAGCAAATCTTTTTACAGGTAACGAGTTCTGTGATTAGTCTAACGAGTAGGACAGGTGCGGTGAACACCTGATTTGCTTTCTGCACAAAAAATGCATTCAAAGAATTTCATGATTGCACTATTTCAAATTATTCTAATTCGTTGACCAGCACCTGTACTGTACTGAAAAACCTTGACTTAATAGTGTAAATAGACATGTGGGTAATGTATCCTGTGGAAAAAGCATTGTTTAAACCGTACTTGCATTTTATTCTAACAGCAGACCGCAAGAGCTTCTGCACCATCCACAGCACGGGTTACCTGAAGAGTTGGCCGCCCACCAAGATGGGCCTGGACGAAGACAATGAGCCTGACAATGAGGGCTGCAACCTGAGCTGCCTGGTGGCCATCGGCCGCCTACACCCCCACATTGTCCCCCAGCCCATGAACGGAGACATCCGCGTCAAGCCCACAGAGTACGTCTCCCGTCATGCAATCGATGGCAAGTTCGTCTTCGTAGACCAAAGGTAAGAACCGGACACCGTGTCTTTGTCACTGTAACGTGTCTCAAACTTTTGGTATTGGTTTTAATTAATTTTATAATTGATTAGATAATATTTTAAGTTATTCATGACATTGGAACTGGACAAAAATACTGGAAACAAAACAGAACTGGTGAAGAGAAATTCCACTGATTTTCAAGAAATTATTGCATAATTGAGTGGCTGAGACGTAATCATTCAGAGCGTCTTAATGTGAAGGAGGCCTGGTGATGGCTGCAACACCAATATGGCTGTTTTATATACTATCCAGCACCACCAGTGAACCTATGTGTGTCTTCTGAGGTTATAAGTAGTGCACTTCAATAAGGGGGGTGGCCTCTATCTGCTGATGTATCTGAAAAGTTGTGAGAGAACTTTGTGTTGATCACTTTATGACTGATATTATTATATATTTATACAACGCCATATACACTCATCCTCATCAGTTGACTTGCACAAATAGCTGCACCCAGAAGGAATCAAACGACAGCAATGAAACTTGGTGGGTAGGTTTGACATCGTGAGACATGCTAAAGATTCATGTTTCACACTTGACGCACGTTTGACGTAAACAAGGATGGGCCTTATCGCTGTACCTCACTGACCCAACAGTTGTGATTGCGGACATTCAGAAAGTAGCGATGCCCTCCATGAGTCAATCTGTTAGCACCAGCACCATTGGCAGACGGCTGCACAACGCAGGACTACATGCACACAGACTGTTACGACGAATGTCCATAACATCACATTGTGATGAGAATACAAATACATCTGAATACAAATGAGTAAAAAGCATTGAGACTGCAACAGGTAATAAAATCCTTAGATTAAATATAGTGTAGAACCCATAAAAAATCTTAGGCTCCAACAGGAAGTCTTTCACTTGGGTCTAAAGTGACTTGCCGGTGGAGAATTTGAAAAGTCTCTCGTTGTCTGTGATGTAAAAGCACCCTGTCAAGAAAAACCATTCCCTCAGACGTTTGCAGCAATGCACTTCAGACAGTGACTAACAGTCCGTCACTCTAAAAGCGTCTCAGGATGTTGGCTCACCGCAGGTCTAATGTGTTAATCCTGGATGATGTTTTTTATTGGATTTTTAATGGACTTGGACTGCTAGATCACCCTGCTCCATAAAGACATTGATTTGTATAGGCATTAAATAATAAACACATATATTAATGTAAGTTTGTGAAATGGCTTGTTTCCTTTTAGGGCGACAGCCATTCTAGCGTATTTGCCCCAGGAGCTGCTGGGAACGTCGTTCTACGAGTATTTCCATCAGGAGGACATCGGGCATCTCGCTGATTGCCACAGACAAGGTAATCGTTTTACACAGTCGATGAATTATTTATCTCTCATCATCCTTTCTGTCTGATGTGAATTGAGCAGCTTCTCTTGGCTGTTAAAGAGCGGAAGCAAGGCGGTTGGGGAAAGTAACTTTTGGATTGTTCTCAGTTTTGCAGACGCGAGAGAAAATCAACACGAACTGTTACAAGTTTAAGGTTAAAGACGGTTCCTTCATCACTCTGCGAAGCCGCTGGTTTAGCTTCATGAACCCCTGGACCAAAGAAGTGGAATACATCGTCTCCACCAACACAGTGGTCTCGTAAGGGCTTTCTCCTAACTTCACCTTTACCTACGTCTGGTCCAAATGACACTGATATTGTTTTAGTGTTCTTTCAGTTTAACACATGCAGAGATATATGGGTTCAGCTCAGTCGATCAACAAGTCTGATTCACCTGCATGCAAAATCATGCGCGGGGACAGGTTAGATCTTGCCAGTCCAGTAGGGAGTGAAGATTAGAACATGGAGACATGTAGGGTGTAGTATAGAAGACATGTTGTGGGGGGTGGGGGGTTGAAGAAGATGAAAACAGGGGTGTAGAGACATGTTGTAGGGTTTAGAGATAATGAGGGTGGAATAAAGAATGAAGAAAAGCATGAAGACATGTGTAGGGTGGAATGTGAGCCGGTTGAAAGATGATAGCATGGAGAGAGCAAGATGAGAGCATGGAGACAGGTTGGGGGGAATAAAGGTGAGAGCATGAAGACAGGTAGGGTGTAGAGAGGTTGGGGGGAATAAAGATGAGAGCATGAAGACAGGTAGGGTGTAGAGAGGTTGGGGGAATGAAGATGAGAGCATGAAGACAGGTAGGGTGTAGAGATAATTAGTGGGAGTTGAAGATGAGAGCATGGAGACAGGTAGGGTGTAGAGAGGTTGGGGGAATAAAGATGAGAGCATGAAGACAGGTAGGGTGTAGAGAGGTTGGGGGGAATAAAGGTGAGAGCATGAAGACAGGTAGGGTGTAGAGATGGGACAATTAGTAGAGGAGTTGAAGTCGAGATGAGAGGCATGGAGGACAGGTTAGGGGATGAAGTAGACGAGGTAGGGGGAGATGGGGGGATGAAGTGCAGAGCATGAAGAACAGGTAGTAGAGAGGTGGGGGACAGGGTAGAGGGAGGAAGGAACAATAGGGGGGAAGATGAGAAGATGAGAGCATGAAGACAGGTAGGGTGTATAGAGGTTGGGGAAATGAAGATGAGAGCATGAAGAGATTCAGGTTAGGGATTGTATTTTTAATGAGTAGGTAGGGGTGGAGGTTGGTTGAAGATTGAGAGATGAAATGAAAAGGAACTGTAGTGTGTGGCTTACAGGGGAAAATAACCTAAACGATTGACAGGTAGAATGTAAATTATTGTTAAGGTCAGGGCATTAGAGACATTTTCAGCACAACAATAAAGAATAGACTGAGGGTGAACCTCACCTTTCTAGCCACAGGTGGGTTGGCCAGTGTTAACGTATTTGCACAGAACACTTAACATGTGAGTTAAAATAAAGATATAATGAAGACAATATCACAGTACCCCCCCGAGAGGTGAGGAGAAAGCTACTGTTTTACACATGTTGAGACTAATAGCCTCTTCCATGACGACAGAGTGTTATTGCCATAAATGACAATAAGTTGGGGGAAGCAGGTGCACTGAAGCAGAATCGGATGGATACTTACTGTGAGACATGAAAGTGGTTGTGTAGCAGGTTTTGTTTTGGAGCAACGTGAAGACAGTAGGGTTGTAGAGAGAAGTTTTTAGGAAATATCTTAGCTAGGGGGAAGAGATTAAGTTTTTTTGAGAAAACATTGTTTTTTTTTAGTGTGTTAGTTCAGTGTGTTTTATGTCATAAATGACTGATTATTATTTATCCTGCAGTTATTAATTTACATTACAATTAGATGATATAATATTTTATTATACGATGATATATATATAATCTCGTGATACCTCATACAATACTGCATTTATATATATAGATATATATACTATAGGATTTATACACTATATAATGGTTTTTTTTTTTTTAATTTTTTTATTATTTATTTTTTTATGAATATTTAGCCATTTTTACTAAAATCTATAAACCTCTCTCACACTTGCTTTGTGTTCCATTCAGTAAATTATGATGAAACAGTCACACACATTTTTGAGTGCTAATGTGATCTAAAATACAGCCACAGAATGAAACAAATCAACAACAAAAAGGCACTCAGCGTTAAAGATTTGTCCTGTTTGGCCCATATTTCTCAAGAGTGTTTGACTGAAGTGCAGTATAATCTTGCATAATAATTTTGCAACATGACTTTAATTCAACAGCGAGATTGAAGCCTAGCCTAGTGCCAGCAGTCTCTGAACTCTGACCAACGTGAAGCCAGAGTAGAAAGAAAAGTTTATTAAATGTTGCATGCTGGGAGCACAATTCAGTATTCCTTTACTAGACTTTAAAATCCACACGGCCACCACTACCTCACTAACTGTACTCATTTGGTCCCTGCCTTCGTGATGTCAGGATAGAGGTTTCTACTCCACAGATATAGAAACAAAAGCAACCTCTAAAGCGATGTGCATGTACAGGGCTTCCCCACACATGGCAGCAGCTTGAATTGTACCGTGTCCTTAGTCACATGGTTTTCTGTGCTGTTTCAGAGGCAGTGTGCTGGAAGGAGCCGACCCCAGCTATCAGTCCGCCTCGTCCCCTCAGAGCATGGACAGCGTCCTCACGTCAGGAGACGGTCAGTGTATTTACAAGCAGCTTACTCCCTGATAATTTTACTGACTTCAGGTATTTGTCATGGTGTAATAGGTGAATACTGGACAAAATGCAAATAGTAAACAAATAAAAACAATAAATCTGCATCAGAAATGGTATATAGGCTAAGTTTGTTGTGTGTTTGCTAAAAGTGTAGCAATTTCAACAAATTTAAAACCAGTATGCCCCCCACTCTCTTCTGAGGGTCTCTCTAGGAAACTGTCATCAGTGATCAAAACTAGGCCTCCTTGCAGCCTGTCAGAGCACAGTGGGCAGGGAAGTTGGGGGGGCTTGTATTATGCATGTTTAAATGATTGGACCTCATCAGTTCTAGTGATTGTGATCTTCAGAGGCTTATTTTTTAGAGGATGGGGTGACAGATGGGGAAAAAGAATAAGGAAAAAAAAAGAGAGAATTTTTATTTCTGTGAAGCAAGAAATCAGCTGATCTGTGTAATATATTTAAAAGGTCCTCTGGAGAGTCAGGGCGCTTTTAACACACAAAATATCAATAATGGAACTAAATTTTGACTCTACGATTAAAAAATGCTTGGAATATGAAAACGTGTTTTCCTCATGACCCCAATATTAATATATGGGAATACAGCTGCATCAAAGTGGTTTTGGGTATTTATAGTGGGACAGTTCAGGTGGGATACAACTGTACTGGGGCTGTTGTGCAAAATGGGACATGACACATGCACTGGGTAAGATGTGATGTACAGTCCTGAACCAGAATTTTATGGGTTGGCCATTGTTCATGGGCACTGGGCATTTCTCGTCTGAGCTCATGAGTCATTCCATGCTATTTATACTGAATGTGGGTGGGATTATGAAATTCTAGGAAAGTGCAAATCAGTAATTGATGGGGGTGGGCAGCATACAGTGATGTTTTGGCTGCTATGGTTTGGTGTGGTTCACTGAGTAAACGTGTAAATGTAAATACGTGCGTTGGCGTGTTTGACAGGTGGAGGGAGGCGGTCTATGCAGACTGTGCCGGGCATCCCGGGGGGAACGCGAGCCGGAGCAGGGAAGATCGGTCGCATGATCGCTGAGGAGATGATGGAGAGGTGAGCTTAGTCCTCAATGACTGCACCAAGTATCACTTCATGGCTTGGAGAAGCTTTTGTAAATAAAACCACCCCATGCGTGTTTTTGGTCATGCCTGTAAGGCCAGCTTGTTGATCCTTATTGGGACATGGGAACCATTATTTAGCAGCGTTTGTGATTTTAACCGGAAATGAAGGTGTTTTTAAATAAATAAATAAAAAAAAGAAAAAAAAAACACCACACACTAACCTCCCTCAACTTTCCTCTTAGCTGTAAGTACAGTTCCATGAATCCCTGAGCCGAGTTCAAAACTAGGGCTCCTGACTGGGTGCCCTGCTGGTTGATTACTAGCACTTAGCTAGCCTAACATTTTCCTTAATAGGCCCACTGACTGAAATGAAAGACGTGACCATTACTACAGTCTTGGCTAAAACATGCCCACTCGTCTCCTACAGCGCTGCCATAGAAACGCTCTTTCCAGTTTAAAGACTAAAGAAAAACCCCTTTCAGATTATTCATCACAAATCAGGACTTCTGTCAGACTGATGATGCAGAGGGTTATGATTTTGCACTACACAATATTACATTACACAACACACACGAGAGTGACTCTTGAAGTGCCAAGCTCAGCTAAGTACCCTGAGTCACTGTGCCTTCAGAAGTAGCTGCCTGTCAGACGTGATGTATGGAACTTGTCTGACCCGGGCGAGCAGCGTTTTAAAAGAAAGAGAGTTCAGCTGTATTCTCTTTTATTGTTTATCGTATAGGTTGGTCTGTCTGAATGTTCAATATGTTCGTCACTGAATAAAAGTCGTTTTAGGTAATTAATTCTACGCATTCATCCTTTTTTCAACCCATATTTCTTTTTTCTCCTCCAGGATTCGAGGCTCCTCCCCCTCCAGCTGTGGTTCCAGCCCCCTGAACATCACCAGCACTCCCCCTCCTGACACCTGCTCTCCTGGGGGCAAGAAAGTAAGAAAAATCTCTCTCTCTCTCTCTCTCTGTCTCTGTCTCTCTCTGTCTCTCTGTCTCTCTCTCTCTCTGTCTCTCTCTCTCTCTGTCTGTGTCTGTCTCTGTGTCTGTCTGTCTGTCTGTGTCTGTCTCTGTGTCTGTCTGTCTCTCTCTGTCTCTGTCTCTCTCTCTGTCTGTCTCTCTCTCTCTCTCTCTCTCTCTCTCTCTCTGTGTCTGTCTCTGTCTCTGTCTGTCTCTGTCTCTGTCTCTCTCTGTCTCTGTCTCTGTCTCTGTGTCTCTCTCTGTCTCTGTCTGTCTCTGTCTCTCTCTCTGTCTCTCTCTGTCTCTCTCTCTGTCTGTCTCTGTCTCTGTCTGTCTCTCTCTCTGTCTGTCTCTGTCTGTCTCTCTCTCTGTCTCTGTCTCTCTCTCTGTCTCTCTCTCTGTCTGTCTCTGTCTCTCTCTCTGTCTGTCTCTGTCTCTCTCTCTGTCTGTCTCTCTCACACACATCCACCTGTTTCCTGATCAGTGTTGAGCAGTAGTGTATCAGACTGCTCTCCTTTATGGTTTTGTCTGATCATGTGAACTGTGGAGTGAACAGAGAATTGAGCTGTTCAGAGAAAAACGAGTATCTCCAAAATGGCAACTTTACAAGAGAGGCCAAAAACCTCCTTTCATTTGAATGCAAGTCAATACAACCAGACTTTTTCTAAGCGAATTTGGGCTGTTTCTATTGGTCCACTCATCAGGAAGAATTTAGTGTTTTTTGTTTTTAACAGCTACAATACAACATAAAAGTAACAAAAATGGAGGCAACTGGTTTTCTTTGGACAGCGATGATGTGCGCGCTGATTGAGGCAGTGTGTGAAGATTATTATTATTTTTTTCTCTTTCCTTTTTTCTTTGTAGATTCAAAACGGAGGGACCCCAGACCTTCCCTCCAGCGGAATTGTGCCTGGTCCGGACTCGATAGGTTACCCCTACTCCAACAACTCCATAATGAGTGAGTTTCATTTCTCCTGTGGGCTTCGAACTTGGCCTGTGCCTCAGAAACATGAGCACTAAATAAACTGGGTGCTGGAGTGTACAGTTAGCTCAGAGCAAGTGCTGACAAATTCTTAGTTTACTATGAAGAGGTATAGAACTTTGCTTTTGTTAGGAAACCAACCATATTTCGGGAAAATTGCCTAATAATGTCCAAATGCATTAAGACCAAAACCCACCTCTTAACACCATAATATTAAAACCTCTGAAAAACATGTAAACTGGGGGTTGGGGTTCTCCATCTTCACCAAGTGAGTGATAAGATGAGGCTTTGTTGTGAGAGAGCCAGTACAATGGGGCGTTAATGAGGGGGGAAAAAATAACATTATATTTAATAACATTGTGTTATTGTATTAATAACTGTCTGTTTTTGTAGGCGACAATTCCCATCTGAGCATCGACATCATGGACGAGCCTGGCTCCAGCAGCCCCAGCAACGATGAAGCAGCCATGGCCGTCATCATGAGCCTCCTGGAGGCCGACGCCGGCTTGGGAGGACCGGTGGACTTCAGTGACCTGCCTTGGCCGTTGTGAGAGCGGCGCAGCAGTGGACTGACCTTGATCCAGCTATACCTGGATCTAAACTCCGGCCTAATCTCGAACCCCCTACAGCCTCTCTGCGTGTGGCCATTTGAACAGGAATCACGCTTCAGCTCCTGTGCGGTGGAGTGCAGAGAAACAGCACCACTGCTGTCTAAATATAGGACCTCCCACTCAACACAGACACACAGCCATCCTCTTCTTATGGAGTTTTATCCATCATCCACATCTCTCTGTAAATACTGTACTGTATCATCACTGATACTCATCCTTCTACAAAAAGCTATCCATATATCCCCCTTTTTTGTGGTTTTATGTTTTTACACTACAGCTGGTATAAATGTTAAATATTCTATATGCAGATTGTAACAAATGCTGTAATTCTATTATGTAAAATACTTTATGCAAAAACATATATGGTAAAGTGTACTGTAACAGCGGTGGATATTTTTAAAATAAAACCATGTTTCTCCTGTCTGGACGTGTCAGTGGGACCAGGTTAAACTGTAGAAGTGCTTTTTGATGCATGAAATCATTTTGGATATTGACTTTCATGAGATTATCATCAGCGTTACTCGTGTTGCTCTGCAGTGAGTCACTGTGTGACGCAAGTGGCGTGTTCATGCCATTTCTTCTGCTTCTGCTGTTCCGCTTTCCGCAGCTCTCCATTGGTCCAAAGGCTGTGATATTTTTGTTCGATGTTGCCATCCAGTGGCAGAATCTTGAAAGAAATAATTAATTCATCACAGCAGGAGAGAATAGCTGTGTAAAATCCGAGACGATGACCTACAATGAACCAGAAAGCTTTTAACACCATGTCAATCATCTCACACACAAACGCGCGTGCACACACACACACACACACACACACACACACACACACACACACACACACACACACACACACAGACAAAATATACATACATCTCTACATATGTCTAATGACCGTGAAGAGCGCCACTTCATTCCAGTCTCACTTAACCACCGTAAGATGACCTCAAGTGACCTACAGAGAGACTGGCGAGCGGTGGCTGGGGTGAAACGCACAGCGAGCATGGTTCTAAAAACAGGCTTCTGGAGGTCATTAGTGATTTTCTAAATAAACAGATCTAATACAATATCTGATCTGGAGTTTGGGAGACATGCTTCCAGTAGTGTAGAGAATAAAACAGAACTGAGGAATTCTGGTCCAACACAAACCCAGAACCTGTACACCTAGAGACACTGATCATCAGAGGTGGTCTAAACTTTTCCAGAGCTGTGTGGATTGACATGGTCTTAAAAGCTTTCTGGTTCATTGTGTGTGTGTATATGTGTATATATATATATATATATTGAAACGTCAGTCGGAGACCCTTCAGCTTTCAGACAAAAGCTTCCAAAAATGCACAAGAACTTTAGGAATGTAAAAAGACATTCTATATATAATGATTAAAGGGGAATAATAAATATATATGTAAGGTCTAGCTGGGCTGTGACACATGCTTGCAAAACATTAAATCCACGTGACACTGTGTGCTGGCGGTTCACCGCTGAAGGAAGCTAAAGTTGTGAAGCTGTGAAACACGGGGGGAACAGTGTCTTAGAGAAAGTCTGAAGGAGCTTTTAAAGAAGAGAATCCGAACATATGAAATCTGATTCTGCTCGTCATTTAGTTAGACATCCAACACTGCTCCAAACGAGTGAGCTGACTTTCGTTTTAGACATAACGGCTGTATGTGGTGAAGGAAAAACGGACTGAAGACGTTTGTTTTATTATAATTCCATTATTTTAGATCCTAAATTAGATACTTTTATTTATTCATCTACAGCTGAGATTAAACGAGAAAATAACTATAATAAACAAGAAATAGTTATTTCTGTGCAGGCAATATAATAATCTACGGTTTCAGGTTTACCATTCTTTTCATCTAAAAATTTTTTTAAAATGGATTAATCTGGTTTTATTTAGCAGTTCATTATTTATGAGAGATAAAAGACGAAGGGTCCTCCTACTGAAGAAGCTGTTAAAGTGAAATTAAAAAGACAGGCTATATTCTGTAATTAAATCAGGCTCCAGTTCAGATCTATAACATAATTCTGAACTAAAAGAGATGTGACATATGACGAGTGTGACTCTTTTGACTTTCTAAATGAGGAGGACATCAGATCTGAACCGTATGCAAATTGATTTACTGTTTACTAGATAATGTACATAGAGAAAACAAGTCGGGTACAGCCCTGATATATACACATTTTATATTTCTATGTACAGGGGTTGGACAATGAAACTGAAACACCTGTCATTTTAGTGTGGGAGGTCTCATGGCTAAATTGGACCAGCCTGGTGGCCAATCTTCATTAACTGCACATTGCACCAGTAAGAGCAGAGTGTGAAGGTTCAGTTAGCAGGTAAGAGCACAGTTCTGCTCAAAATACTGCAATGCACACAGCATTATGGGACATACCAGAGTTCAAAAGAGGACAAACTGTTGGTGCACGGCTTGCTGGCGCATCTGTGACCAAGACAGCAAGTCTTTGTGATGTATCAAGAGCCACGGTATCCAGAGTAATGTCAGCATACCACCAAGAAGGACGAACCTCCACCAGCATCAGTAGTGACCTGGCCACTATCCTACACCATACTAATAAATGATTGTGGTCTAAAACCAGGTGTTTCAGTTTCATTGTCCAACCCCTGTATGTGTGTGTGTGTGTGTGTGTGTTTTCATTCACACACAGTACTGAGCACACATCAGGGACCAATGGCCATAAAGCTGCGCATTTTTTCAGCAACATGAAAAGCATTCAATAGATAACTACACAGCAACTCAATGTAAAATGAGTTTCTGTAAGTGGTGTAAACAGTGTGTCTACCCTGTAACTGAACAAACGTGCAGGGCTAATCTTCCTCCAAACTTCAGCCTTAAACAGCTGTGTATATTTTCCTCTTTACACAATCCAGGTAACCTCAAACAGATTCAGAGATCTTGAGGTCTGGACTTTAAGGTGGTCAGCTTTGTTATTCCAAGCAGTCTTGCACAGTTATTACGAGTCCCATTTTTATCAGTATCCTTTAATAATTTATGTCCAGTTTATGAAATTCCTGTTTAGTTTATTTATGCTGTGGTCGAGTGGTTTTGGAATCTCAGAAATACTATAGTACCACTTGTAAAACTGAGCTGAAAAGCCAACAAGGTCGTACAGCTGGTAAACTTGGGAATTTTGATGAACCAAGAATTTACAAGATGCTACCTTTTACACAGGACTAACGCTAAACTTCTAATAAGTATATGGGTTTTTAACATGGCCAAAAAACCCCAAAACCTAAATACGGTATGTATACTGGTGGTCGGCATGGCAACAAACAAACACCTGAACATGTTTACCAATCTGGTGCTTGATGCATATCATGACACACGTGTTATAATTCAATATATTGGGATACAGTTACACTGTGATCATATAAGATCATTCTGGCTTCCTTTTTTTTTTTTTTTTTTAAATGGTGTAAGAAACATCATATGCACGTGCTAGCTAACGCTAACGCAAGCAGCACACCCTTACATTACAATAGAAAAGTCTGACAGCTAAAGAAAGATTTTACCACTGCCATCTAGTGGCCGGGAGTATAAACACCACCACATGAACCTCTGATAAACCATTATATTGGTATACTTGAGTCTATATTATAGATACTGTCTTACACCCCTAGAGGTCTCTGACGTTTACACAGCACCGTACAAACTATCAACGCTAACATTGAAATTATGCTAATGTGTTTATTAATGCATGAACCAAAAATCTGCTTTAAATAGCTTTATTAAAATAACATCTTTTAAGCTATAAAACAACAGATGCTACTCAGAACAAAGTCATCTTTGGAGCAGTGGCAGCCCACTGCTGCTACAAAAACAGGAAAACAGAAGAACAGTACGATAGAAGGTTGTGACATCACTGGTGTACTTTTACATTACTCGGAGGCCATGCATCACAGTGAGGCTCCACAGGTGCTCCACGATAGTGGCTCAGGCTTCGTTCAACTCCCATCGTACAGTCTTACACAACAGCAACACAGCACCACAACCATCATCATGACATAAAGCAATTAAAGCAGCGGTCTCCCTTCACATCCAGTGATGAACTCGGATCCCGACACATCCGACGGAGTAGCAATTGTCACAACTTCAGACAGCAGTCGCTGGACTGGTTGTACCGTCATCTTGGGCCCAGCCCCAGGCCTTGCCCGTTTTTATGGAAGACTGGGAGGGGGGTCACTGGATTTATAGGCTTGCCCGCTTTGTGGTGAATTCGAAATGTCTGGACTATTGCTATTTCAGTGATCTACTTGAGATATGGATTGTGCTGCACTGGTGACATTCAGGTGCTTTTTGAAGCATGTGTCATGTGTGCTTGCATCATTTGTTGAGAGTCTAATACTCCAGCTGCAGTGGCTTGCTCGGTGATGAATAACTGGCATAAGTAAACAATCAAGTCGTTTTTTTACGAGGCGGTGATCCTCTTTAAACGTATCCGAAGAGCAACCACTGCCTACATGTCTGGAATTCCCTTGCAGGAGGTGGGTGGAGGATTTCATTTTCATTAAAACATTCTTTTGCTAGAAAATAAACCAGCCAGGATCGCACTGCGTGCTTCCCTGCTCCGGCAGCAGACTGGTCTCTGAGACTCGTAAGGCAGAGAGAGGGTCAGAAAGGCAATGTGGTTTTGGCTGCCCTTCTGGCGTGGCTCCTCACTGCAGTGATTTGTGTGGGGGGATTGGGTTGCTGGGGTGGAAGGTCAGACAGCCGGGGAAGGTGCATCCGGATCGGGATCGTAGTGGTGGCTTGGCTGGGGCTGGTGGTTGGGGAGGATGTCCAGCTCGTCCACCTGAGGCCCAGGGTGCATGACCACCAGCTGATCCTGAGGGATGTCTGCAGCAGCAGCTGCCAGGTTGGTAATGGATTTGCTTTTAACGCACTGGAAGTCCACGTGGCGGCTCTTGCCCTCTTCCTTTTCCCAGGACATGCGGATGAAGGGCCTCTGCACATAATTGTAGATGACCTCAGGCCGTCCACCGGGACGTTTCTTTACCTTCTCTTTGTAGGTTGGGTAGCCTGAGAGGGTGGAGAAGCACATGCACATATTATACTACTGCAGGAGAGAATGTGGATCGTTTACAACCCTTGTGTCACCTAAATGTTCTCTTTCACTAAATAATACATCAGATAACAGCTGGAATATCAGTCAAATCTATACAGCTGTCTGATGCTCACATAATTTCAAAGCAAATACCTCCTGATAACAATGTAATCATCAGGGTACTTCGAGATATTTCAATGGATTCCCTGTTGTGTTCCTTTACCACTAATCAGCTTATTAGAACTAGCCCTTCTTGACTTTAAAGTATGGCATACGGGTACTCTAGAACTCAGGGCTTGAATCTACAGTAAAGCTTCCTATTTAATTTGAGTTATGCTAGTAAGTTATTGCTGGCAAGTCAATTAGGCCTGTGTGCTATGAACTATCATCAACCACCACACATCCCAGTCTCCTACCTTCAATGCCTAATCTGATTTTCTTCAGTCCTCTCTCCTTTAAAACAGACTTGGCTACATCTCGGTTCTCGATGTATTTGAAGAATCGATACAGCTTTGTACTGTAGATAACTACAAAAACAGAAGAGGAAAAAATGACAATGGCTCATATGAGTATTCAGCATGATGATAATGCAGATTTCTCAGTTTAAAACAGATTAATCACAAACAGAAAACACACACGGCAGGTTTCACTGGATTTACATTTTCATGTCCGTGTTGTGTCATCTGAAAATAATCACTTGACTCTATATTTAAGCCCTCCGTCAATGGAATATAAATAAACACCATGCTGTTAACAGTACTGACTCTGAGAGTACTCCTCGCCCATCTGCGGTGGGTACTCTTCGTCCCAGTCCACAACGTCATCGTCGGTCAGCACAACCACATGGCACTCCCTCTCTCCACTCTGGGCGCTGGCCACCATCAGTGGCAGCACCATCTCCTCCAGGTAGGACTCAAACTGCCTTCGTGCACCATCGTTGGATAGCTCATGCATGAGTGCGCCTGTTTAAAACACCAAAAAAATCACAACGTCTTAAAACATCCAGTTTAAACTGCTTTTATCAGCTAGCACTTTTTATGCACCAAAATCTCCTGCTGTTCAACATTTAAATGGCATAGGAAACAAAAAATAAATAAATAAATAAAAAACACGTACACACGTACAGACCTCTGGAAATAAATAAAAGACCTCTCCAGTTTCTTCTTCAATCAGCATCTCCACATGTACAGTATGTTCTCAGTGAGGAACAGAAAGTTGGGTTCTAGCTTTACTAGCAGATACAGTGAGCGTCTGGTTCATAAGAACAAGGTCCAGCAGCAAACACACAGGACAACACAACTACAGACTGGCAGAGGGCCAAACCCACTCTCTACTGACCGTGATGAGCGCCACCTCATTCCAATGTCCCTTAACCAATGTAAGATGACTTCAAGTGACCTACAGAGAGACTGGCGAGCGGCGGCTGGGGTGAAACGCACAGCGAGCATGGTTCTAAAAACAGGCTTCTGGAGGTCATTAGTGATTTTCTAAATAAACAGATCTAATACAATATCTGATCTGGAGTTTGGGAGACATGTTTCCTGTAGTGTAGAGAATCAAACACAACTGAGGAATTCTGGTCCAACACAAACCCAGAAACTGTACACCTAGAGGAATTGATCATTTTGAGGTGGTCTCTTAAATCTTTCCAGAGCTGTATAAATATAAACACACACATACACACACTTTTACAGAACTCAAGATTCACTCCCTTTTCTTGAACAAATTTCCAGCCAGGCCAAAAGATATTCCTAAAATGAGTAAAAGATACAGGAAACCTGAACTGGCAACAACTGCTACAAACGTAGCAGAAAAATCTGATATATTTTAGTTATGGAGGCCTCTTGGTCATTTTCTGCTTGAAATAATTTCAGATGCTGAAATATAAATAACTTGAACTTTGCAAAGTTAAGAAATGAATAGGTGGTCTTCAACTTTTGCAGAGTACTACACAAAATAGAGGAATATCTTATAGCACGTACTCCATATGTGAGCTAATTGCAGCTGATTCTTTAAATGGAAGCATTGGATATTACATAATATGATTGTTTGTGCTTACATACATACAGACATACAGAAAAGGATTTCTCTCAATAACGTGTGCTGACATACAAACAGAAAGGTCAGAAGCAGGCATAAATTAGCACAGAAGACAACCCGATCAATAGCCACTGCGGTCAGTGACCCATATCTGACAGGCACACCAGAAACTATTGACCTATTTCCATTCTCTCCAGGAGTCGTCCATTGGACACAGACATCCAAGACACAGTGCTAATGACTCGATCTGCCGAGCATCCGGCAATCTACACTCCTGACGAGTCCTTTTCCACTCAGGGAGACTGCTTGAATTTCAATGCATGTTAACGAATACTCACTCAGGTCCCTGCACTTGATGGTGCTGTAGTCGAAGGAGATGCAGAGGTAGTCACATGCCTCCCTCAGCTCGGGAATGGAGATCCCATCAGGGCAGCGGATTATCCCTGATTTGTAGTAATCCTGCCATGTAAAAAGAGAGCGAGACGCAGGGGGAAAACAAGCGGGCAGCCATTACTGCAGCGGTACTGCACACACATACACAAGTAGATGCACAGCGGAGCGAAGCAAATGGCTTGTCAGCTTCACAACGCTGCCCCCCTCCCCTCATGCACAGTGATGCATTCAAAAGCTGCCAAATGGAGAGAGCTCAAATGCACAAACAATATGGAGTGAATCGTCCCCCACAAAATAGAAGCTCAAACGGGACTTGACCGGTTCTCCAAGCGCTCGGCACATCCTCCTTTTTCCACTGCCCTGAGCTTCGTGCTCGAAACGCTCACAATACAAGCCAAGGACTTAGAATCCTCCGCCGTCCAGAGGAGCTAAGCGCTCCGTGTTGCCATTTGACAATTCTCTCTAATCTGGTTCTCAACACAGCTCACTGTAGCTTAAACGATTTCTCACTAATATCCAGGAAACAGCCTCAAACAGATTCTTTTACTATTCACAGACAGCAACAAGCAAGCAGCTGAAGCAAGGGAGCGGTTTACCTTTTCCTCTTGCTGCGTGTCTCTGGAGGCTAGAGCAAACCGAGGGACCACACGAGCGCAGAAATGACAACAGCCCCGCGCTGTGCCGTATTAGTAGCTTATACCCGAAAAGAGGCGTTGCATAACACTACACTGATTATCCATGCTGAATTTCTCCAAAAGGAAAAGAAAAACAAACAAACAAACAAACAAACTTTGCAGCAAAAAACTGCACACAAAATGTCACTGAGGCTTAAAGAATAACTTCAGCTACACAACCCCTCTGACAACAGGTCACGCTTCGGTTCAGCACCAGTGAGCAGCCCAGAAGTTTCATGAACAGATAAACTGCTCACTGCTACAGCTGCACCAAACACCTCAGCAGAATAACAGCACCAACTAGAAAGGTCAAGTTCATGAACAAACGTTGGGAGCCAGCGAACAATGCTTTATAAGTTAAAGCGCTTGAATTTCCCTCTGGGATCAATAAAGTGTCTGTCTGTCTGTCTGTCTGTCTGTCTGTCTGTATCTATCTATCTATCTATCTATCTATCTAGAACACCTGTTAATTTTTGGGTTTGTAAAGTGATTATAGGTTGTCGCTGAGGTTTGGCTACGATATTCCAGCTTGCTGTTAAGGTGTGGTGCTTGGAGGTTGTTAAAGTGTTGCTAGGCCTGACCTGAGCCATTTTATCCCAGGTGGTTGCTAAGCCATTGCTAAGCTTTCCCAAGTACCTAGGTTGTCGCTGTGCTCTACTACCCTATGTGTTTGCTAAAGTGCTGTTTGGCCACTGCTGTGAACAAACTGCGTATAAAAACTGAAAGAGCATAAGCAATTTAGGTCTTTCCTATACAATCCTGCAATATTTCACGGCTCTAGATAGAAATGCATGACAATTCCTTACAGTACAACAAGAAGGCAGTACCAACTAGGTATATAGAATATTAGTCAACTTGAAAACGTTTTTTTAAAACTTGTTAGTTCATATCCTCAAGCTAAGCGTGATTCATGATGTGTTATAGACAAATCTTGCTTTCTCATTAATTGTTTTCTGAGACATATTAACCTTCTTGGTCCCAACTGCCGTCTGTAAATCACCGCCTTGAAGGGGAGCTATTATCACAAAATTCATGAATGTATGCTGATAAAAGAAAGTGGAGTTGTTGACACAAGCTACATGTGTTACACTGACTCAAGACTATTTAACATTGGTAAGCAACCATAACTACCTCGGTGTAACTGCACAACTAATCAATGACAAATGGCAAAGGAACTCGTTCGCTTTAGGTGGGGTGAAAACAGAGGACAGCCATTTAGCTGAAGCATGGGCTGGCCAGTTTCTTGAGGTTGCATGGGAGATAACAGACAAGGTCAACACTATAGGACATAGTGGCCGTGCAATATGATCGCGGTAGCAAAGACTCTATAGTTCCAGTATAGCATACATTTCTCAGGGTAATCACAGTGGCTCTCCGTGACCGCGGGTTAGCAGATACTGCATGTGCCGCAAAATAGTCGGACATTTCAGTAGACTGTTTCAGATAACCTTATTCAACCAAGAGTGGAAAATAGATTGTGTTTTCATAGACACAGTGAGATCAAGTTTCTTAAATACATCTCACTGTAACTTACCAGTTACTTTGCCAAACAATTCACAGGCAAGCTGTTTACATTCGTTTAGTAGCTGTTTTTTATTTTGTAACTGTTTTTTATGTGGTAGTCTACTAAGTCTGCAGTTCATTCTGGATGTTGTAGGCAATGCCAAGCACACCCTGAGACTTGTTATTTAGCAAATTAAAAAATTCTAATTTAGAAATCATCATAACTAAGATGATGATGTTATAAAAAAGACAAAAATGATTCTACTCCGTTGTCAAACAATTATTCCAGCAACATATTTGTATTTGTCTGATCTCCTGCCACAAATACAAAATCCTAGTATTTTAAACTTGCAAATAATCATGACCAATTCACCACTAATTATTAACCAACGATATCATGCTTTGCCTCTACGTTCCAGTATGCTCACCAATCACAAAGATGATGGCGCAGAGACCCTCCCTGATACCGTTTCACTCAAAAACAGCACAGTATGGAGGGTACAGACACTGGGATTTCTGATTCTATCCTTTAAAAACAAAAGGAAAGAAAACAACACGGAGGCACTGGACACAGACCTCACCAAAAAGAGAGCTAATTGAATACAAAGCCCCCAGAGTACGCATGATTTATCCATGGACATCCACAGGCATGCATTAACACCAGACACAATGTCTGAATCTCGGCCAGACTAAAGCAGTACACACTCTGCTGATGCTCCCTCTCTCCTTTTAAAGCACTGCGAATCACTGCAACAAACTTGAAAGAGAGCTCCTTTATGCTGAAGTCATGAAGACTGTGATACTGCAGTCTAATCCAACACTTAATCAATATACAGTAAACACACCCCGAGCAGGATATCCAAAACCTCAAGAAAGACAAAGACTTCTGGACAAATGGAAAGTGCACTCACCAGAATGGCGCGGAATACAGTAGAGCTGATGCCCTCTGCCACCTCGTATTCCCCCTTTTCATTAGGCCGGGTGAAGTTATACTCCCTCCCTGCTCCAAACATTCTGTCAAACACAACATGTTCTGTCAGTTTAACTCCACTCCAATTAAACCCATTATACTAATAAAGATCCAACTGACCACACAGCATCTTTCAAGCTTTAATGACAACAAATATAAATAGCTAGATTTGAAAATAAATAAAATCAGAATCAGAAAACAGCCATACTTACCGGCCCAGCATGGTGTTGGGCTGAGCAGTGAAGATCGCAGGGTCTACAACAAAGCGCGTGTTGTCCACGATGAGAGTGACCCTCTCTGCAGTCCTGATGCTGCGCGAGCCCTCCTTAGCAGTTTCATAAACATAAATCAGGTCTGAGCCATGGGGTTTACTGTGGGATTCACCACAGATAGTGCCTTTCTGAGGCCTGGGGCTCGCTGACCTCAACCATGGACCCACTTCCCTGTCTCGATCTGTGGAAAGAAAAAGTTCCATGCTAAAGACAACCATCATCCATGTGTATAGTGCCACTACTACTGAAGAGTCATGGTGGTCAGTACTTGGTTGCAAATCCTTGACTGACCAAACCTCTAATCTATAGCCATTACCAGGCCAGGTTTCAATAGTTTTTCAGTGTTTTCATTAATGCTAAATGACTTGGAAAAAACTTTAATCTGCAATCATTTAAATGTAAAGATTGGACTCTGAAGGGGTGGAAGAAGGTCATGTGGTCTGATGAGTCCAGATTTACCATGTTCCAGAGTGATGGGCACATCAGGGTAAGAAATAAGGAAGCTGCAATGATGCACCCAAGCGATGCCTAGTGCCTACCATGTTGCTGTAATTCGTCAGGTCAAGGTTCAGCAACGTTATGTGCCCAAAGAATGAGGTCAGCTGACCACCTGAATATACTGAATGACCTGGTCATTCCACCATTGTATTTTGTTTTCTTCTGTTTGAACCCAGACATATTCCAAGATGACAATGCCAGGATTCATCGAGCTGAAACTGTAAAAGACTGGTTCAGGAAGCATGAGAAACATGGATTGGCCACCACAGAGCCCAGACCAGAACCCCATTGAGAATCTTTGGGAAGATTTTGAGCAATGTTCCAAATCTCCCATCATCAATACAAGATGTTGGGGAGGAATTAATGCAACTCTGGACAGAAATGAATGTTGTGACTCTGCAGAAGCTTATGGAAACAATGCCATAATGAATGCATGCCATGATCAAACCCAAAAGCGGTCCAACAAAATATTAGAGTGTGACTTTTTTTGCCAGGCAGTGTATACTGGATGATTTTTAATCATCACTTTGTAGGAGTTAATCTGTTTACAAGACTTATGTCTGATAAGATATTTAGAGATGTTTTAGCAAGCCATAACTCCTTGCTATTCTGTTTTTAAACCATGCCACTATTTATATTTAAAGTAATGCACATTCTTCACCTCAGTCCGACATATACTTTCATAACAGTGCAAGTGCTTGGTTGCTTCTGATTGGTCTAACTCTCTTCAGGCAGTTAACTACCACTGTGTTATTAGGTTAGATTTCCCCCTGTTAAAATTTGTTAGAACAATGTTGCAATGTTGTTTATAATGTATTACATAATAAAAGCTGCAGTTTTGGATATGCTACTGGGTAATGGGATTTTGACAGAAAAACAACCTTTCAGCCTGACTTGATTTGCTGATTAGTTTTTTGTAATGATTGAAAATATTTATCTGCCATCCACAGAGCCATCTGCCAGACTGTTTGCCAAGTTCTTTCAAAGACAAACGATTTTGGCGCAGCTAATGTTTTGGCATTATCTCTGATTGATGTGCTGTTTTTTTCCTGCCTGCTTTTCTGGGATCTTTAGTCCCAATGATGAGAGAAATCAGCAACAGACTCCAAATGCCACACACAGAATCAAGTCTAGAACTTGTAATAGGTTTCTTTTGCATGATTCAATCATATAACTAAGGAATAACTGCAAAGTCAATTTCCATAGCCTAAAAGAACTTGCAGGGTGACAGTTATTTTTAAAATGGGTAGATTTTCATACAAAACATAGTTGGGTGACAGTTATTTTATGCATGCTACACACAATAAAACAAACCAATATAATCACCATGTGTATCATCATTAACATATACAATAGATGATTAGTCGTAAACCACTTTTCTATGACACAGTGATCATATGATGCTTTGTTACACCCTTAATTATGAGGCATACTGGAGTTTACAGGTGTACTAGTATAAAGCCAATTAATACTGATGACAACTACTGAGGTCTTGAAGATATAACATTATGGCCTGAATGCACATGCCCTATGGCTCGGCATTATAGTAAGCACGTTCAGGATAGAACCTGGTTGGCGCCGCCTTACCGCTAAGCTGCTGTCGTGTAGGTGAGGTAACGTTTCTGATGCAGGGTGTGAGTTGGCCCTCGGCTCTCTCATGGGATGAGTCCCTGGAGCGGTCTCCAGAGCGACGCCTCTCCCGGCAACGCTCCAGGCCACTGCTGGCCCCGTGTCCGTGATTCATTCTCACCGCCTCGGCCTCCAGCTGAGAACCCCGGGACTGACTACTGCAGGAATGCACACGCACAAACACACAGATGCATAAGAGACAGAAGTCAGGCAGAACCATGCAGATACGCACGTGCTCACACAGCCGTAATGAGGAAGTGAGGTGACTGAGTGCATAGATGCAGTCTGGAAGACATCAACAACAGTCTGCAGCTAGGCTGAACTGAAATACTGCAGTTTAACAAATGCTGGAAAATGGCTTCAACACAATAGCCGCTGGAACACAATGTGAGTGCCTGGAATATTTATGGTTTTCATCAAGCTTCTGAACCCCACTCTACCGAGCGCCTTATCCGTGAGTTTACTGGCATACTATTAGCACTTCTATACTTTTATATAGGGATATTTTTTTCACCCACACCTCCAAAGAAATTCTGTTTTTTTTTCCTTTATTTTTTTTATTATTTTTTTTACAATCCAATTCCAAACACTCTTGGTGATGGCAATGTCTAAACTGAATGTGGTCAGTCCATTGTTTTGAGACCATCAGCATATTATTTGCTTGATGCGTCTGTCTCCTTTTCTCAGAAAGGAGCTCCTTGAACAGCTACACATCCTTTCTGCCCTCTATAGGGCGTTGAGGTATCTTCTCACAGTGGAAGGATGGACAGAAACACTTGTGAATGTTTTCATTTAATAATTTGTACGCTTTTTCTGGAAAGTCCTGTTATTTCCCCCTTATTTTCGTTGACTTTGACTATATAAATGCTAGTGGATCATCATCCATCTAACATCCTTAGGTCAACAAATGAACCACTTGTATAAAGTACATAAATCAATGTGGTTCCTCGACTTTTGCATAGTGCTGAACACATCTATATGAGTGGGTGGATGGTTGCAGCCCACTGGTCACAGAAGTGTGCAGTGAATAAAGAAGAAGCCATGAGTTTGACCCTTGTGTCCTTGACAAAGTCAATGAACCATAGAGTATCTGCCACTGTAGCCATGTTATGGATGAACTGAATTTCTATCCCGCTTCAGTAATACTACACCCAGTGAGCGTAAATCATTTCAACCAACAGTGGACGATGCACACAATGCAACATCAACAAGTATAGACTCTTACTCGCAAATCCGCTGCCACCATTCCGAAAAGCGACCACACCTTCTGTTCAGACTGCACTCTTTTTTAATAAAACGCGTCTTCCTCTTTAGGGACCATATTACACAATATGACGACCCAGTAAAAGCCCTTGGGGCAAGGGCGCAAGAGCACAGAGTGAAGATGAACAGCTCTGGCGTAGAGTCTGGAGCTCAAACATTTCCCTTTGTCATCCTCACAGAGAGAGCGACATCCGCTTGTTTCTTTCCAGGCCTGCACAAACACTAGCCTACCACGAATCCAGTCAAGCGTTGAGAGGGCCCAGATTTTCTGCTGGTTGAATGAATGATGAATAGGCTGGAAATAGTGCTCATGTTAGTGGAGTGAAAGTCTTTGCCCTATCCAGCTTCCTGGGTTTCTGCTTCCCTGCGCTACAGAATCAGCCAAATGCCACCTGACCCCATTAACCAACTCGACCATGTGGACAACAGGGTTTTTTCTTCTTCTTCTTTTTTTTTGGTTTGTTTTTTTTAATCGTTATACTCCCTGTCAGCTAGGAATTGAAGAAATGAGTGCAGTATATTACTCTGCATGTTATGGAATATTTCTCTAGAGCATCTGGAAGTGATGCTAGTGACTGATCAGTCTCCAAGCAAACAAGTTTTGTTATGATCTGTCAACACAGAGAAGCCTATGACTCAAACTCCTGTCCCGTCTCCCAACTACAAACATATACAGCCTTATGGAAAAGTTTAGACACACCTGGTTTTCCCAAGTGAAAAAAAGAGCACACATGCCTCCACAATGGCACATAAAAATGGCAAACATATATATGTATATATTCCACTTTGTATATGTAATCCTATGGATTTGATGTGTTTTTATTTAAACATGTGTATATATACACAAAGCAAACGACTAGGATTGTGCACTAAAATAGCAAATGTATTAATCCCATCTAGTTACTCAACAAAACATGCAAGAGCTTACAGTCAAAACTATTTCTGGTCTCCTGTTTTTTCTGATGGTCTCCAATTTCCTGTCAAATCATGGGAAACTCAGTCAATGATGCAAAATAGCAGAAACCTGGGAAGGGACTTGTGCTGTGCAGGGATACAGTCTGGGATACAGTCTGTGCAGGGACGCAGGGACACGGTCAGGAATACAGTCTTAAATAACAGCTGTTTTTAATCACTTATTAATTCCAGAATTTGCATGTGGAGCTCTTTAAAACTGTAGTATGCTTTACAGAATTGATACATTTTAATACATAAGAACATATAATAACAACCAAATAGAAATGTGGCCTCAGAAACCTCACTTTTACTTCAAACTCCATTAAAAACCATTACATTTACAACCTAGCATAAAACATAGCTTCCATATCTTGCACTACACTGCACAATTAGCCTCATGTAACCCTGTACAGGGCTATAATCAGCTGGGGGCGCGGAAAGAGGGAACACACTTTACATGGCATGCCTGAAAAAATCATATAATGAACTAAGAGCTGATTACAGCTCATCTAGTGTAGGTCGACCAGATAACACATCCTTACATTCATGACTCCTGGCAGTCTAAGCTCTGCTGCCCCCTATCGTTACTACTCATACGTCTGAGCTGTGCTGGGCTCTCTGTCTCTCCGCCCTCAAGGTGTCAAAGTCAAACTCAGCGAGAGCCCCACCAGCCCCAAGTCCTGAAAACGAACCGAGTTATGTGGAGCTTTTCTCCCGTAGCTCTCTGGGGCTGTAACGGGGACAGAAGGCCCTGTTACTTAAAGAGAAAGTGGTATCAATAATTCACTACCCGCCGAGTCCGTCCGCTCCTAACGCTTAAACGGATCGACTGAGGTTAGAGTCCGCACCTGCTTTCCAACCGCTCGAACAAAAGGACACGAGGCATCGATAGCGTAATTCGTTTAAGCCGGGCATCCTCCTCTTTACAAGCTCATCATTCCAGCGACCCACAAAGGCACACGCGCGAGCTCGCGCCAGACACCGCACGAGCGCCCCTCTCTCTTTCTCTCTCGCTCCTTTGTTCCCCCACGGTCCACCTACCCGTCCGCCTCGCCCGGTGACCGAAAGCCGAAGCAGCAGCTCGGGAGCAGCTGAGGGACGATGGCTCGCAGGACTCTCGCGCCTTCACACCACGCAGGCTTGCCCGCGCGCTCAGCATCCTCGGGCATTCCTTTCAAACTTCAGCATATTTCAAGAACACGGGCTGAGCAGGCTCGCGCTGCCGCTGCTGCTGCTGCTGCTGCTGCGAGGCGGACACCGTGCTGCCGCTGCTGCCGATCTGTGGCACGCTAACCCGGAGCAGCGCCTGTATGAATGGCTGCTCTCTGTGACACGGAGACGGAGCCGGGCTGACGTAGACGGAGCCCTAAAAATATATTCATTAAATAAAAACTCGTGCTCGCTTCTCCGATAGCGTCTCGTGGCACGTCTCCTGGAAAACCAGGGCCGGTATAAAAATCAGCAGTTAATCCTTCATATGAATATATATAGATCTTATGCACGTGAAAGGAATTCTCAATGCATTTATATCCATTATATCAAACACATTCAGCAGCGTTCAAAAGCATGGAATCACTTATATTCCTAATATGATCAAGGCTGTGATCTCTTTGAGATTTAACTGGTACATAAACTGAATTCCCCAACACTTTATGCCCCCTAAGAACACCATGAAGTAATTAAACGATAACTTTAAAAGCGGATTTCCTGAAATATAAAGCATAATGTTGCCCATCTTAAACAGTCCCCCCTTTCTTGGTTGCTTTGGAAGAACAAGGGATGAATAATCCACACATACAGGAGTGCTGGTCAGTGTGTCTGTGGATTAGAGTTTGGGGATCTGCCCTAAGTGAGTGAGTATGGTGGCTGTAGGTTATAGGACACAGTAAGGTTTGGGTGGGGCTGAAAATGAATGGGGCTCTATTGGGGGAAAGAAGGATGGGGAAAGGGGACAAAGAGACAAAACAAATGGGGGGCGAACCAACAAAGAATTAAGACTTAGGGGTCCATCCTGAGATAGTGTACCAAAAAATGGCATAGCTGGGTCAAGCAGAAGTACAGTAGATGGGTGTGCACTTTTCCAACCCTTTCATTCTTAATGGGGGGAAAAAAATATCACAGAAAAATGGTGAGGTATGTGGAAACGTATCTGATCCCCTGTGCATCTGATCAAAAAGCTGTATAAGTAAACCAATACTGATCAGACTGAAGAATTTGGAGTGGGAATGGTGTCAATATCTAAAAAAACTGCAGGACTAGTTAGCAGACACAAAAATAGGAAGAAGTAGAAGATGATGATGATGATGATGAAGATGACAAGTAAACCATTAGATAACAATATATAGTGCATTACAAATCACTACGCAATAATTATTTAAAGTAGTTGACTTGATAGGTCATATGCCTGAGACTTGATCACCACTTTCTAACTGGCAGTAAACTTTATTACCCAGCTTCCTCCGTCATTACATCTCAAAATATTTTTATTTCACAGAAATTATACAGAAGTAGCATCATATGAGAGTCATTTTATCTGCATTATCTGCTCTTTTTTTTTTAGAAGTGCTTCATTTAAAAAGCTGGGCCTCAAGTTTTTTCCTTAAATTTGATTTTGAGAAAGCTCTTCCTATGAATTATAAATACATAATGTTATCTGATTGCATTTATAAAAGGTGTTACATGGTATACATAATACCTTATAAAACCAGGCATGAAATTACTTACAACTAGTTATAATCACATGCAGAACACTTATTAAACAGAGTATGCAACTTTATAATGCACTATAATGCCTGTTCATAAGAACATTATAAGAATGAATGCTGTACTAGGTAAGCTACGGCTTTGAACAAGATTTACTTATTCAAGGAGAGCAAAATATTCAAACTGTATTTCCTGTATTAGCAGTTAGAAGAATCACGCTTCACTTAGAACCTGTAAAGACCACTTATAATGCTCTATGAGGTATAACGTACTGGCATTACATACGCTAAGCATTTAAACTGTGTTAAAAACATTAACTTTACTTAGAGTCTGTAATGGTCTGGCATAAAACTCTATATAGTGTTACAGTGCATTTCAGCATTAAGTGCCTACAGTGTCCTTATGAGTAAATATTATAAGATGTTATGTACGTCATTATAACTACCTAAAAGATTATGCCAAGTATTATAAGATGTTATGCTATATAAAGCTTCATAAATTAATGTATAGCTCTATTATGACTAAACGATTCATAGGAAGTGTTACCAAACCAGGTGAATGTCAGAAGCCTTCATTAAAAGACGTTAGAAATGGGTTTTAAGAACTTTGTTTACTTTTGTTGAGTCCAAAATCTGAAAATGTAATTTCAAAATTTGAGTCCAACAAAGACAGAATTATATATCAATGTCAAATACCAGCCAAATAAAAACTAGGGGATGCTTCACCGTCAATACTATTCTTCCCAATAAACAAAAACAAGCAATTTATAGTTTTTATTTCAGCAGATTTGTGGTCATGAGGTAAATAACATGAGGCAGGTTATCTTCCGTACACACAGGGATACAGGATGCTGGCTTGGAGAACTGCAGTTGATTAATACCGTCATTCAGAAGGATGTACATCATGTTAATCAAACACGCATCTTCAAAACACATGCAATGGCTGATGGGTCAACTTTCTGCAGCTTTCTGCATAGTGATAAACTGGTACACCTGTGCAGTTTAAAATTCCCTTCTGATGAAATGCTTTTACTTCCTATGATTTAGCATCACCAATAAAACACTCTGCGCACTTCACTCTGCAGAAAACTACGAAGGCGACTGGAATACTGTACCTAACTACTGCTGCTACACTTCAATCAAAATGTCGTATCATAGTTACGCATGATTCGTTGTGTTTAAACACTGACCTCTTATAAAGATAAGACTTTATTGGTCTCGAGGGAAACTGGAAAGTACAGTACAACACATGCTGCATACAGTTACAATAGAGATACAACAGACAACAGGACTGAGCAGGGTACTAGGTATGTACTAAGAACTATGTACATACATTAAACAGGGTAAATAAAGTAGGGTTACTATAGGGGGAGCTATTAACCAAAAATGTGAAAAGAGTACATATGACACACATACGTGATGCATATATGAAGTATTTAGTGTACTAGGCATATGCAGGAGCAGCCTTGGTGGTGCACTAATAAACATATTAAGACAACAAGGGAGGTATGTCTATATTCATAAACGAGCATGTACAGGACATTTATTAAAGCAACACGTGTATTATTGCACAAGAGATATAGGGTAGTAAAGACTATTGATAAGACGTAATATCAGTAAGAGATTATTACTAGGAGCCACAGCCTCAGCAGTGGATCATCTAGAGAGCAGAAATACAGTGGAGGTGTAGTACCAGCTACAGGTTATGTAAAACTAACATGCTTGATAGTGGATGATGGTAATAATATAAAGTGGACATGTAGCAGTATGGTTCAACACAGTTCAGACAGCAGGAGATTAGTAGTGTCCCTGCAATAAGGAGACTCACTGTAGAGTCTTATTGCAGATGGAAGAAAAGATCTCACACAGAGCTCTTTAGCACAGTGTAGCTGTATCAGTCTACCGCTGAATGTGCTTCTCTTTGTCCACTGTAGCGTGCAGGGGGTGTGATGCATTGTTCATGATGGCAAGCATCTTATTGGGAGTCCGCTTTTCTGCCTCAACCTCCACACTGTCCAGTTTGACTCCTACAACTGAGCCAGCCTTCTTGATCAGATTGTTCACTGCACTTTTGTTAATGCCTTTGCCTCAGAACACACCAGCACAGACTATAGCACTAGCAACAACAGACAGGTGGAATATTCAAAGGAGTTGATGGATTTCTTCTGATGCATTTAATTGACTCGTGCCAATGTAATAAATATATAGCTCTGGAAATAAATAAACATTTCTTCTTAAATCAGCATCGCCACATGTACAGCAGGTTGCTGTGAGTGGATACAGATGGCAGATACATTAAGCGTCTGGCTCATAAGAACAAGGGCAAGCAGCAAAGACACAGGACAACACAGTTACAGACTGGCAGAGGGCGGAAACCATTTTCTACTGACTGTGATGAGTGCCACCTCATACGAATGTCATTTAACCACCGTAGGATGACCTCAAGTGACCTATAGAAAAACTGGCGAGCTGCGGGTGGGTGAAACGCACAGGTTTTTAAAAAAAAACCAGAAACTGTAAAATTAGAAACTGATCACTGATCCTCTCTGGTCTCTCTGTCTCTCTCCTCCAAATTTGGTTGTGAAAAACTCTAAATCACAATCATCCAGAGGATTGCCCCATAAACATCTGTAGGAAGCTGATAATTATCTGTCTAAGATGATGAAACAAAATTAAAAACCAAAATGATTTCAGTGTCTTTGACCAGGTTCCACATCTTACACATCAGGATTATTAGGTGTACTATGTGTAAACATAAAACATACCCAAGATGCATTAAAGATGCTCAAACCACTTTAGAAGGTGGTCTGAGATGCATTTCAGCCACATGTTAATACAGCTGCCTCTTCCAAGAAACATTCCACAACAAACAGCCTCGCAGTACAACAAAGAATCTGTCCAAGACAAACTGCAGACAATAGAGACAGAATGGATAAACAATTGGTAACTGGTTGTTGCGTAACAAGAGTATTTGTGTATTCCGTCCCACACAGCGGTGGAATTTTCAGCCACACTGACCAGAGATGCGTTTGACTACCAAACAGGCTTAAAAACAATGACTGTTTTTACAAATGTGATCTAATCGATACTTGCGTGTGGTTTGAAATATGATGTGTTCAGAACGGCTTTTATCACTAATGACGCTACATCTGACTTCATATAACATGCCCCAGGTAACGTTATAGCAGGCCCAGTTGCCAAGCTTACATCTTAATAGCAACCAAAGGAGTGATGCCACAAAAAGAACACAGTGCCTGAACCCACAGAGCTGATCTGCTGCCTCTGCAAAGAGAAGCGTGAGAAACAGTCTTACAGATCAGCAAACTATTTCACAATGACAAACGCAGGACACGTCATGACAAGGAAAGAGGACAACTCCACTGACTGAGACGTGAATAAACCACTAATGTTTAGAAAGCACTGGGAGGATACAGAGCAACCCAAGGATGGGGTAATGAGGCGTGACTGTAGGCAAAGTCAAGATTTTCTCCCTTTTAATAAATGAAATCGTGTTCGTCTTAGCCATGCAGGGCAAAACACCTAAAGATGAATCAACAAAAAAAATGATCATCACTAAATATGATGTATGGCTGTGATATCGTAGGGCTACATATAAAAACTATTTGGGATAAGGTTCTGAATCTACCAGTGGGATGAGATGACCTTGAGCCTTAGTGAGCGCCTGTTAACTCCTTCCTGTTTAATTACTATTTAATTAATTTTTCATTAAAGCTCAAATGCGCACTACCCAAGCACATCAGTATTTGGCTGATTTGTATATGATAGTTTCATACTATCCAATTCCCTTCATCACAAAGCTCAGGAATAATATGAATTCCTGCAGAATTTTTCAACTAACACTGTAGCATAATAACATCATTTACATATTACACAGGCACACACACACACACACACACACACACACACACACACACACACACACACACACACACACACACACACACACACACACACACACACACACACACACACACACACACACAACTGTAGCACAGCAGAAGACAAACCAGACATTATTCATGGCACACGGTCACAACATTTCACATTTTGGCCACTTAGAAATACAGAGCATGTGACATTTTGCCACGTCAAACCAGCTGACATCCATTAACATCCACCATCAACACTAAGACTACTACTTTTCACCCTTCACGCATGAGATACACAGCCTGACAGATCAGACACAGCTCTAATTCAATCAGCATAACCTAGCTAAAGTTTCAAGAACACAAATCTGAACGGTGGATGAAGTCAGGTTCAAAATGTTAAAGTTTGATGTTGCTGACATATTATTAAAAAAGGATTTTACAAACAGAAGGTCAAATCTCTCTTTTTTTTTTTTTATTAAACATTACTGTCAACAGGAATAAAAAAAATAAAAAAACATTTTCACCATGTTTTTAGGGAGAAAATGTCATATAACCAATGTTATACAAATGATATATGACCAATCCCATCTGTAAAAACTTTTAGAATACAGATATGAATACAATTGGAAGACTTGGTGTACATAAGTGCTACTGAGGTGGAGATGTCTGGCCTTGTGTGTTATAAAACCTCATACATTTGTACAGGAAACCACTATTTATAGACACAAAACCGAATCACAGCCGTACAAGAACAATATGCGACATCTGTAGTAATAATTAATCATGTTGTCAGAAATCAACACCAGCCAAGGAGAGTTCATGCTTGGGTTTAAATCCCCCACCTTTTGGTTGCTGATTCAAAGGAAATTACCGTATTTTAGTACGGTAACATTATGCAGGTGAAAGAGATATTGCGCTTTTACCTAATACTACAAAATGCGTTATAACACTGGCTTTTAATAAATTGAGGAGAAATCTCCAGGCGTGAACTAAAAGTTACAGAGACACACACACACACACACACACACACACACACACACACACACACACACACACACACACACACACACACACACACACACACACACACACACATAAAGTATAAACAAGTAGATGATACAACAAAGGTTAAATGCAGAAGTCTCAAACTCCAAAGCAAACAACAGGACCACTACATGTCACAACCGTGTTAAACAAGCTTAATCTTCAGCTCCTTCTGTTACTAACAGGTGTTAATGCATTCAGCTCTTCGAAAGCTTATTCAAACCAGCCACAACAACTGAATAAAATCCGCTTCTGCGACAGACTCCACACAGACAGTGGCACGTACTACAAAACAATCATGCCCAAATATAACTAGGCTGAATACAGTGTTCAGATTTCTCATAATATCACTAGCAGAGCATCGGAGCTCAGAACAGACACTCTCAGAGGCTTTTGTGAAGCCAGGTCTTCTGTACTGTCTAGTCTCTATATTCTGTTTACTCCATACTCCTTCACTACAATTATAAATTATGTCACAGGTTGCATCTAGTACATTATGAAAAGCAGAACATACTTGTCAAATAACTGGAAATAAAATGCTGAAATCCTCAAGTGATTTTTATGTTGAAATTATTAAGATATCTGCTTATTGTCTGGTCTGAAATCCAGGGAGCATCATTACCTTTTCACATGGTTGTGGGAACTACCCTTGTGGATATTACATGTCATTTTATTTGCATGGTAATATAATTTAAAACTTCTATACAGTGACTAGTTATTTCCTGGTAATTTACCCGCATCACCTTCTGAGTTTAAGGCGTGTCTGTCTAAAACTGAGGGGGAAAAAAATGAGTTCCTACCTTGAGTGTCGGTAAACCCGTCGAGTTCGACAGCTCGTTCTCTGATCGCAGTTTTCAGTGTCACTGGAATTGCTGTCGTAAGAGATAGGACGCGCAGCCATCGTTCTGGATTAAACTGTCGTATTGCAGTTGATGGGTCAGCAACTGGCATGCCCTACAAATGAAAGATAACATTGGTCAGCTCACATATCTGACCTCAGATTATTCAGACAGAAGAATCTTTAAACCTGATCTATCAAGTTAATCAACAATTAACAGTTATACACTCAACATCCACCCCATCAGAAAGCCCTACCTTGTACTTCCACTCTCCGAACAATTGTTGAGGTCCACTACACAGGTGTACAAAGGCAGACTGTGGCTCAGAGCTCAGAAACTGATCATCAATTAAGGGCTAGAGGATGGCTAACAAAGCAACAGATGGACTAAATCCTCTAACTGTGCACCAACACGGTGCAGCTCCAAGTAAGGGTTTCCTAATAACGTGGACAGGAAATGTATACTAGATAATACAATACCGTATACAGTTTAACAAGAATAATTTGTATTTATAAATCAGCTGTGTGCAAAAGGAATTCAGAGAGGCTGGATATGTAGGGCTGAGCAATTTGAACAAAAAATCTCATTGCAATTGCGATTTAAATTGCAACACTTTTTTATAAATTGGGTTTTTGAGTTTTTTTGTGTACGATAACCAGTGTTTCCACTTTTTCTGGCTTGAATGCATCTTGTTAACACTATAATGGTTGTACATTGGTTGTTTTCCGATTTGGCTAATTCTTTCACAAGTGGTTATTAGTTTCAAGTTTTTTATTTCAAATGTATTACTACAGTATTACTTACTATTACATCCTTGCAAATGGCAATTTTGAGAAGAAATTCATAAGCTTTTCAGTTCTAAATATCTCCATCTGAAATTTAAAATAGCATTACTTTAAAAAGTATAGGCTGTAATTAAAATTCACAGCTTGTGATTTGAAACTTGTTCTCTCCTTAACTGTAATTTTAAGAATTACGCGATTTGATATGCATTCTAGAGAAACTTATTCTAAGAGTCAAAACATTAGCGATGGGCACCAGAAGTCCAAATGTTTAACGCCTCTAACAGGTACATCACAGAAAGTTAATGCATCAAATGGTTATGATTATACCAGATGTCAACCTCACTGTTTGAAGTTAAGCGTTTAATCTAAAATGAATGTTTTGCCTTTTTATAATTTAAAGAGGCATCTGCATGGTGTCTAAACTCAAAGTAGTTCCTGAAGAATTATACTTATTGTCTCTATTTTAGTAACATCCACACCACACATAATGACTCAGAAGAATATGTAGGTAGACTGGTTAATCTATTCAGCGCTTGATAGGCTTAATCAAACCAGCCACAACAACTGAATAAAATCCACACAGACAGTGGCACATACTACATAATAATCAAGCCCAAACATGAATAAGCTGAATAAAGTTTACAGATTTCTCCTAATATTATTACTAGCAGTGCATCTGAATAGACTCTCTCAGAGTTTTCCTGAGGCCCAATCCTTCTGTACTGTTTACTGTTTTGTATTCTCAGTGTTCATTCACTACAATTATACATTATTTCACAAATTACATCTAGCACATTATGAGAAACGAAGAATACCAGGACCCTGCCGTGACTAAATAAAGCATTTCTGTTGAATTTCTTAAACGATTGATAAAATTGATGGTAGAGGGATAACTGCTGAAACTGCGTGAGAATGTTTTAAAATACCTGCTTACTGTCTGAAATTTAGGTATCATCATTACCTTTTTAATGTGACGGTCGCAACTACATTTTTAAGATTACATGTACTTTTATTTGTATGTTATTATAGTTGTATAGTTTCATAGTTATATAGAAACTTCTACACAGTGACTATTAATTTTCAGCTAATTCACCAGCATCACTTATAAATCACACATTATCCATAATAACCAGGTTCACTGATCACGGTAGACAGGAAATAACTGGTGCAACCAGTGTTTCACCACTCCTATAAAGAAATATAAGACCTGTACGCTCCTCCTCAATCAGACCTGTACGCTCCTTCTCAATCAGACCTGTACGCTCCTTCTCAATCAGACCTGTACGCTCCTTCTCAATCAGACCTGTACGCTCCTCCTCAATCAGACCTGTACGCTCCTCCTCAATCAGACCTGTACGCTCATCCACAATCAGACCTGTACGCTCCTTCTCAATCAGACCTGTACGCTCATCCACAATCAGACCTGTACGCTCATCCACAATCAGACCTGTACGCTCCTCCTCAATCAGACCTGTACGCTCATCCACAATCAGACCTGTACGCTCATCCACAATCAGACCTGTACGCTCATCCACAATCAGACCTGTACGCTCCTTCTCAATCAGACCTGTACGCTCATTCACAATCAGACCTTGACGCTCCTTCTCAATCAGACCTGTACGCTCATCCACAATCAGACCTGCGTGCTTCTCCACAATCAGACCTGCAGCTTCTCCACAATCAGACCTGTACTCTTCTCCACAATCAGACCTGTACTCTTCTCCACAATCAGACCTGTACGCTCCTCCTCAATCAGACCTGTACGCTCCTCCTCAATCAGACCTGCGTGCGTCTCCACAATCAGGCCTGTTCGCGTCTTCACAATCAGACCTGTACTCTTCTCCACAATCAGACCTGTACCCTTCTCCACAATCAAACCTATACATTTCTTCACAATCAGACCTGCGTGCTTATCCACAATCAGACCTGTTTGCTTCTTCACAATCAGACCTGTACTCTTCTCCACAATCAGACCTGTACTCTTCTCCACAATCGAACCTGTACCCTTCTCCACAATCAGACCTGTACTCTTCTCCACAATCAGACCTGTACTCTTCTCCACAATCAGACCTGTCCTCTTCTCCACAATCAGACCTGTACGCTCCTCCTCAATCAGACCTGTCCTCTTCTCCACAATCAGACCTGTATGCTCCTCCTCAATCAGACCTGTACTCTTCTCCACAATCAAACCTGTACATTTCTTCACAATCAGACCTGTACGCTTCTTCACAATCAGACAGTTCACATTAAACCACCATGAGTTTGTTTACAACTCTTGAAATGATTTAACATCGGTGGAATTTTCCTTCTCGGCTGCTTTTCAGAAGCACTATCAACATCTTCCTTCCATACAGTTAGGTTTACAGGAAGCTGAGCAGCTGAATGTATGTGCGGAAACGGTGTTGATAGTAGGAGTCATGCCTACATATTACCTAACACCGTAAGTCAACTTTTACAGCTACCGCCGAGAATTGTATGGTATTTACTGCTAACGTTAACTGGCGCATACAACCAGCAAATCCTTCTTGTGTAATGTAGCTGACTAACTTACTTAGCTTATTTTGAAGCACACGGAGCAGGAAAATCATTGGTATCCTTTACACACCCTGCAACATTCGCTACCGAGCACAATACAGCAACAGCTAACGCTGGTGTGCAGCGAAGGAAGACTGTTAGATAAGTTACCAGCTGGCTACCTAGCTAGCTAAACTAGCTAACGCTGGCGGGCTAGTTTGGCTAAATGAAATAAGAAGAATATTTTAAAAGGTTCTCACCAGTCCAGGACTTCGCGTTGAGAGTCAATGCTTTTAATTATTGCCTGAATTCAGCCTGAAAACCGTGTTTACACTCCCGTCTGACCGAACAGGACAGCCAGCAACAGCTAGCCAGTTCAATATCAGCCATTTAGCGCTGTCGTCAACAGACCGGGAACTATCAAACGGCGCATGCGCAGGTTGTGGACCATATATGTACATGGTGAGTTACCATAGAAACCGTCTCGCGCAGATCAGCTGTTGAAATGTAAAACTAATAACTCATATTAATAGTCATCTTTAAAAGACCATCGTCACTTTAATACTTCTGCACAATAATAATAATAATAATAATAATAATAATAATAATAATAAAGTGATCTATAGTAATAGTAAAGGGATTAATAAAGTGATCTATCTATCTATCTATCTATCTATCTATCTATCTATCTATCTATCTATCTATCTATCTATCTATCTATTAATAATAATAATAAAAATACAAATGACAGTCTTGTTTTAAAATATACCTCTTTTATTTTTATTTAAAAAATGATGCATAGGAACAATATAAAAACAGTTGCACAATATATATACTTATCATCAAGAACAGCTGCACCCAGAAGGCATGTTGTATTGTAATTGCAATGCTGATGATAAATTTAGACTGTTATGGGCAATATTTGTTGAGTTACACATACAGAAGTTGTTTCTGTGATAATCCATCACATATTCTCACAAACCCCTCAATTTGGCCCTGACCATGGCGCCTCCACACAGATTAGTTTGTCATCCTCACTAAGACAGAAGCGGGACTCGTCACTGAAGTGCTGGCACTAACAGGATGACTCATGAATGTCCAAAGGTCTGTCCTTGCTTACATCACATGTGCAGCCGAGTGCAAAACTTCAATCATTTGCATGTCTCACAATGTCAAAACTACCCATCAAGTTTCATTCCTGTCGGTTGATTCCTTCTAGGTGCAGCTATTTTTTTGAAAATGCGTGTCTAAAGTTCCAACTATAAAAAGTCAAAGTGCTCAGATCAATACACTGTACTCTTAGGCTGTATTCAAAATGGCATACTACATAAAATGGCAGAGGGTAACACCAGGCAGCAAACTACAGCCAACTCAGAGTATAAATGTGGGTGTAGTGATTGTTTTTATCAGAATGAGCCTCAGAAAGATAAAATATACAGGTCTGGAGATTAATAAAAGATGAACTCGCTTTAGAGGATCAGTTTTAGAGGGAAATAGCCGAGGGTAGCAAACAGCTAGGCTAACCGTATTTCAGGTGAACTGAGCAGCGTTAGCAGCAGATAGCTCTAAACAGTGGATACAGTAATAACAGCTCTGAGGTAAATGTGGGTGTAGTGATTGTAGTGGGGTGTGTTTTCATCAGAATGAGCCTCAGAAAGATAAAATATACAGGTCTGAAGATTAATAAAAGATGAACTCGCTTTAGAGGATCAGTTTTAGAGGGAAATAGCCGAGGGTAGCTAACCGCTAGGCTAACCGTATTTCAGGTGAACTGAGCAGCGTTAGCAGCAGCTAGCTCTAAACAGTGGATACAGTAATAACAGCTCTGAGGTAAATGTGAGGTAACTGGTCATGTGACTGTTTTAGTATACTACACTGTAGGTCAGAACTTACAGTATGGTATACTACACTGTACTACACAGGGGGTGTATACAGTATGCAGTACATACTACTGTAGTATGCTATATGCAGTATAGTAGTGTGCCATTTTGACTACAGCCCCAACACAGCCAAGCTGCTAAGAATGAATGACAATATGGAAATTAATTAATGAAATTAAATTAATTAAATGTTTAATTGCCTAAATTCCTAAGAAAAGACTCGTAAAGGAAACTTTTTTGACAAGTTTTGATAACTTTTTGGAAACAATTTGGTCCCAAGCTACTGTAGTGTTTCCTGACAGTAGGAAATATAAAATATAATTTTAATTCTTGTATAATTCTTTAAAAAATGCTAGTTTAAAAAAAAAACAAAAACATAAAAGTGCTCTGAACCCCGAAAAAGACCAGGCAGGGTCATATATATGTGTGTGTACATATATACAATGCAGCTATAAAGGGCCTATACAAGTAAGAAAGTTTCCAGAAATCAGCATATTGTACTATATTCAAATAGAAAAATAAATAAATAGCAGTGCATTAACAGCAGACAAGTAAAGCATGGAGCGTTTAGGTACACAGCCACCATCCCCACCGTCCCCCCTTAAAGGGCAACAGCAGCACAGATGTGCTGAACATCCACTTTATCGCTCTGGTTCGCTTGGCGTAACATCACTGACTTCGGGTTGAGGGCGACGGACAACGTTTGCGCTCAGCGGGGCCGTGTGGAGCTCGAGCATCTTCACCTGCAGCCAGTCCTGCCGTTGCTGCTCATGCTTATGGATCCCCACTGTGTGCATGAGCTGCACCTCACTGATGGACCTGCGGCTGCATGGAGAGCAGGACAGAGTGAGTTCAGGTAAAGTGGGTATTACATTCACTGAAATGACTCTATATTTATAGTTACATGCTGGTATTTGTTTTCACAATGAGGTGCTGCATCACAGTAACTCAAGGATAAATTTTATGGATTTTTAGAAATTCTGAAATAAAGATTTGAGTGTTGATTATGCAGGTATACCACTGTCTCATCCTGTCACATTGTAGTCCTGTCAAATGTCATTCGACTCTGTTAGTTAATGAACTGCTTTGTGCAAAATGTACAAAATGTATTTTCAGGGGTTCTTTGGTAAAGGCAGAGGTTCTATATAGAACCAATAGCACTCAAAGACCCATTAATATTGTCAAATGTTTTTTATTCTTTAAATTTATGTACAAAATGATGATGCCTTTTGAAAATGTTTTGAAATAGCACCAAAAAGGTTCTTCTATAGCTTCACTTTGTAACACAAGCAGAACCCTTATTGGTGCAAACCTACATAGAACCATTTTCGATGTACACTGTATCTTCATAAGGTGTCTCAGTGTTTGACATTATTTGAAAATGCTTATTTTCCTGTACACTGTGTGTAAATGCCATGATAAATTATCTCATAGAAATGGCTCACGAGAAGATGCCTGGTTACCTTGACTTACAATAGAACGAAGTATGTTTTCCTTTTTCTGTAAAGCAATCATTTTGGAAATATGCAGTCTGAACATTAAGAACAGTTTCCCCATACATATGACTCTTTATAGAATCACTATACTCAGTAAAGAGTACTTACCTAAACACATATTTTTAAGTGTAGGCCACAGTGTTATATTTTAGAATAATAAGGATCACTATACTATAATAAGTTTTAAATTCCATAATAAGAATAACTAAATACCAAAAGGCTGTAACAATATTTTTTTTTGCAATGTATATGTACTCACTGTATATATATATATATATATATATATATATATATATATATATACATATATACATATATATACATATATATATATATATATATATATATATATATATATATATATATATCTGAAAATGAAGCCATATGAGCTGAGCACTGACCTCAGTGGTCTGCTGTCCGCCTGTAGCGTGTGATACATAATGCAGACTGTCAAAAAGATGACAGCGTTGTCCAAACTTCTGAAGGAAACCATTTTTGCTGAGAACAGAAAAGTGAAAGGTTAGTCTGATACAGTTTAGCTGCTGAGAAGTTAATGGCAAAGTTTTTTGTTTTTTTTTTTACTTTTTAATAAAACAGAAAGCTGAGTGGACTGTGTACTTTCCTTCTAGTTTCCATTAAAATTACACATGAATATTAAAATGAGCATAAGCATTAGCATCTTCAGGATAGGACAATAACAAGAAGCCTGCATTTTAAAGAAATCAAACATGATTAAATATGATATAATATTAAGTTATTATTATTGTATTAAATAATTAGAAAACGATGCTGAAATCTGACTCACCTCTGCTGGAAGTTCCAGTCTTGCCTTGCAAACCGTGAGTGGCCTCCTGCTGCGGGTCAGTAAAAGCCAGTTTGAGGAGTTCAGATCAGTGCTGGTCTCCACAGAGCTCCTTTTATAGCCCTTGGCCCATTGATGAGTTCACTTCATTATTGGCGTTCTGTTTATTTTCCTCACCCGTATTCCGACATGCCCCGCCCCCCTCGCGCTAAGATTGGAGAGCACATACTTCTCACGCGCCGCCCACCATTCTAGAGCGCTTCCAGTGAGGGTGAACTATTAGCCAATCAGCGTGCAGGAGGGCGGAGCCTGTCAGAATACGGGTGGGGAGAAAGGATCCACAGCGTTACAGTTCGTGTGACTGATTCAACTTCCGCCAGCTTTTACGTAGGAGCTCGTTTGGATAGTTGAACGTGAGTTTCTGTTGTGTTGGAGAGACTTGAGTTGACAATACAGGCCATTCATTTTCTATTAGTCATGCGCTAAAATGAGTCCCCTGGCGTTTTTTTGGCGTCCTAATACCTCCACGCGCACCAATAACAGCTGTGATCGGACTGGCCATGGACTGGACACGTTTCTGTTGAATATTTGCTGTTATAAAAAGGTAATAACGTCCCAACATATTGGCCACCTTGCGTCTTTAAGGTGGTAGTAGCATCAGGCTCCTGCAGATGGCGCTGCACGAGGGTGATGGAGCGATAAACACGTGTGCTGTGAGTGACGGGATCTATATATTGATAAGGTGCTACAGTGCTGTGAATGTCTCACTCCATGTGTGGAAAATGGCTCCAAAGTAGATGCTAATGATTGACTAAAAGGAGTAACTGAGCATTTGGCCATGCCAAAGACCATAGTGTGAAGGAAGTAGCTGAATCTGCAGGTGTATGGAAGTGTACAGCCATACGGGTCTACCAGCAGTGGCTAAAACCCCAGTCTACAGGGAACTCTCTTCAGAACTGTTCCAGGGAAGCCATCCACCAAATCTGGACCTATTGCACAATACATGCAAGAGTGTCTGAACACTGATGTGGCCTACATTCAGAACCCTGTCCAGTCCATGCCCAATTGAATCACGGCTGTTACTTGTTCTTGTGGAGGTATTAACGCTACAGGTGATTGCAATATTGCAACATATGTTACTGGAATCATTTCGCAAAATCAAATTAATATTGTATTGTGATCTAAGTATCGCAATAATAATGTATCACGGGGCCTTCTACATGTTGTTGAACGTGTCTGTTGACTTTCTCACAATGCATAAAGCATAGCAACCAACAACCAACAGCACCTTGAAATTCAATGACACTTGCAGTCACTTTTTATGATTTATGCTGACAGAAAATGGTCATTGTTCCTTAAACACTCATAGCTGAACTATAAACACAAATACATGCATAACTGATCATATATGATATTTATTATTACATACACTAAGCACAGACTGTGACTTAAAGTCCAGTTGCATGCTTATTATATTATAAATAATTAGAATTTTCTGCATTAATGAATAGGACAAAGATATTACCTATTCCCATATGTCTGTTCTCACTTCAGGAGGCCATCAGCTTCTATTCAGTCTTGCTTTGCTGCCAGTTTCACTCCTGCAGTGTTACATACATATATGGTTTTGTACATGCTCCAGGTGGCAGCTTCAGGCCCTGCCAGAGCCACAGGTGACCACGAGGCACCCATGAGGTAAGTAACACGGCTCTGTCCAACTTTTATGGATGCAAGATGACACATTAGGTAACTACGAGCGTAGTTTACTAAAATTGGCACAGGAGTGATCATGTCATGACACGAGAGAGTACCTCTGCAGGAGGAACCAAACAGGTCCTCCACATAGATCTTCCCTCGCCGCGTGGTTAGGGTTTCTCTCCGAGCTGTACCTGCTGACGAGGTAAAAAGGAGATGACGGCAGAGACCTGGCAGTCCGGTGATGTCATGCGAGGGCATCAGCAACTTTTCACCCTGTGGATCCAGTATCTGAGGTTTAATGGATTAACCAGCGAGGTCTGCAAAAACTCTATCCAATGGCGCTCAGTGGAGGTGCCCGGAGGCGCACGTTGCACCTGTTGATGCATTTACGCCGTGATTTACAAGCATTCAGTGAAACAAAACTTCACAGGTGGTAAGCAATTTAAGTTGTTTACATACCGCATTAACAAGATTTATGGGCCAGCGGGTCGTGCGTTAAAGGCGCTGACCCCCTTCCCGGACCCAGTACTGCTCTTATGGCCTGGAGTGGGGATGGCCTGTTTAGATGACACCCGTCAAACAAATAGACCTTTGACCTTTGGATGAGATCCTAAACCTCATCTTAGGCGGTATGGAGACCCGCTGGGGGCAGAGGGGAGCTTTCGACTCCGATACGTCATTACCTCATGCTCATCCAACGCTGGTCACATCGTTTGAGGCATGTGCCACCGTAAAGCAGGGGGAGATCCAGTTGAAACCCTACAACAAGGGTCAGTCAGTGGTAAAGATGTAAACAGAGTTACAGTAAAGTCAACTTTAAACCCAATGGTATAGGTATATGTGTTTTTCCTTAAGGTTTATGGAGCAATAGCAGTTAACTGATTTTAATGCAAAACACCACATCTGAAAATTGAGATTGCCGTCAGCTGTCTGAAACATTCAACCAAAAATACCCCAAGCTTCCAGAACAGGGACACAACAGGAAACAGACTGTCTTTGATGCACGTTTTATATGAACATGCAGACAGTTAACAGTTGTAGTTAACTGATATGGGAATATTTATTGAGCTACACATACAGAAGTACTGTCTCTCAGTATGGCGTTGGGCCGCCATATTTGCTAACCCAGCATCCCAGACGTCTCGGTATGGGGTTGCAGAGGTTCCTAATGGTGTCCTGTGATAACCCATCCCATGCAGCTTGAATATTCTCACACAGTTCCTGCAGATCGTTTGGTAGGGGTGGAGGTGGAGTGACACCAGGTCTTCTGGACATGTGACAGCAAAACGCTCATCCTGGTGCTAACTACGATGCCTCCACACCCGGATTTGTGGGTCGCCTCCACCAAGACCAAAGTGGGACTCATCACTGAGGATGACAGTCTGGCACGACACCACTGCAGATGTTAGGGGCAGACGCCTGCGTTGTGCACCCATCTGCCAATGGGTGCCAACGGTGCAGGCACTAACATGTTGACTCATGGAGGGCATCAATACTATGTAAATGCCCACAGTCATGACTGGTGGGTCAGTCAGGTACAGCAATAAGGCTCATCCTCACTTGTATCACATGCATGGACAAGCGTGAAACTTGAATCATTTGCTTGTCACCCAATGTCAAACCTACCCACCAAGTTTCAGCCTTCATTAGTGGTTGAGTCTCTCTGGGTGCAACAAAGTGTGATTTTATATATACAGTATTATATATTTAAATGTTTATAAATGAAATAAATGACAAATGTTTACTGCAGACACTGAGCATTATTACATAACATCCTCAGGAAAGAGCAAAGAATAGGAATTTGAATGGCGTCTTGCAACATCAGCACTCCAAATAATTCTCGTAAGCCTCTTGAACCTCTCAGCATGGTTCCCCTTTTTCTTGGGGCGCAACATTTCACTTCCAGTGATGAAATGTGCTGTTAGAACTGATGGTATGCTTAATGTTGGCATTGTTCATGATTTCACACCATTCAAGCCCAATACTGCCAGTCAGAGCGCAGGCCTAAGTTCCGTGAACTTCTCTGAGGTTTCTGAGGGGAATGAAAATAAAGTCACGCTGCGCAGATATGGACTAACGGAATACGTCTGTGGTGCTTAAGCAGGATTTATGGCTGAGAAGCAGAAACAACATAGTTCTGTCTGGGAAATCTCCTCACAGCTTCTCGCTTCCTCTGAGTCCGAAGGGTGTTTCCAGTTTTTCAACAACCATGTCGTATTCCATTTGGAAGACGTGTGGGAAGAGCCTAGCTATCTTCTGTCCATTAATACACAGGTGGTGGATTCATCCATCAGCAGATTGGTCAGCAACAGGACAGAAGATTGATAGCTACATGCATTAAACATCTTAAACAAGTATATATGGTAAATGAAATGCTATAGGTCCCTATTAAAGCTATACATTCATATCGTCACTGTCCAAAGAAAACCATGTATCTCCATTTTTGTTGATTTTTACTTTTATCCCTCTTTTGATCACATGAGCTGCTCTTTCCACTGTGTGGAAATTCCATGAAGAACGGACCAACAGAAATGGCCCAAAGCTGCTTGGAAAGACGTCTGGTTCCATTGACTTACACTCAAATAGGTTTTTGGCCTCTCCTGTAAAGTTACCATTTTGGAGATACTTGTTTTTCTTTGGACAGCGACGATATGTAAACAAGAAACAAGCATAAGCCATTTCTACATGATCATTTTCCAAACTCTTCTTGTCCCTGGTTTCGTCATTGTGCCCGTGTAATATTTCTTATGACAGCAATGAAATGTTCTCGTTCCAGAAACGATAATAGGACGTTCAAGCCATACTAAAGCATGCTACTTTTACTCTCCATTCTTAAGTACATTGGAAGGTAAATACTTTAGTATTTTTACTCAAGTGGAGGTCTAAAGGGTGGAACCTCTACTTTTACTTAAGGAGTATTTCACCTCCCAGAAGGAATCAACCGACAGGAATCAAATTTGGTGTGTGGGTTTCACATCATGAGACATGCTATTGATTCAAGTTGCACGTTTGGCCGTACTTGTGATGTAAGCAAGGACAGGCCTTAGCACTGTACCTGACTGAGCCGAAAGCCAGTAATGGCGTGACTCAGAATGGCAGCGGCCATCTTCAGTGGCGAGTCCCGCTTTTGTCTTGGTGGAGACTGTGGTCAGCGCAAAGATCAACAGTGTGTTGTCACATGCCACATGTCCAGAAGGCCTGGTGCCTCTCCACCTCAACGCTTACTGCAAAACTGGGAGGGACTGTGTGAGGATATTCAAACTGCATGGGATGGATTATCACAGGACACTATTTGAAACCTCTACAACTCCATACCGAGACATCTGGCATGCTGCATTAAAAAACATGGTGGCCCGACGCCGTACTGAGAGACACTACTTCTGTATGTGTAGCTCAATAAATATTCCCCATATCAGTCTAAACTTATCATCATTTATTGTTCCTGGTAACCTTTATCTTCCTTCCCAACAGCACTGCAATTCCACACCTCCTTCTGGGTGCAGCTGCTGTGTGGATGATGAGTGTAGAAATAACTGTACCACAAAACCATTCTTTTATACGATTCTACCAGATACACAATTCCAGAAGGCATCCTTTCACTCTGTGCTGGATCCTATATGGAAGGGGCTTTCTAAACAAGCCCTCTTTTTTTGGAGGGGCTTCCTTTCAACAAAAGCTTGACACCCACCTTGAACTACGCATGCAGGCCGTAACCTTAAATCTGCCTGACACTGCTCACACAAAGCACCATGGTGACGTCTACCAACAGCGCAGCACAAAGGCCTGACACCAGCCCGTGCTCCCAGTGACCCACACTACCATCCAATAAACATCTCAACATCAGCATTTATCAGAAACATAAATACCGTCCAAAGAAATAAACGTAACTCCCCTGTATCATTTGGGCACTGCAGCTGGTCTTTACACTGTATGAGAATATCGTGGTGAATGAACCAACGAAAAAATACTCACTTAATAATTACTTAATAAATGCAGTACCGGTCAAAAGTTCCCATAGAAGGTTCTCCTCATGTTTATGTTAATGCATGACCGTAGAAGAAATAAACAGGGAAGACACCAAACTACAAAATAGCACTTATGGAATTATACAGTCCACCTTAAAACCCCCCAAAATGGAACTTTACAGGAAGATAAAACAGCTTCCTTAACTTGCAACTTCCTTGTTGCCAAGAGAACAGTACCTGTCTGACTGCATTGTGTAAGTTTGGTGGAGGGGGGATCACGGTGTAGGGTTGTTGTTCAGGAGTTGGGCTCGGCCCCTTAGTTCCAGTGAGAGGAACTCTTAATGCTTCAGCAGACCAAGAGACTCTGGACTGTTCCATGCTCCCAACTTTATGGGAACAGTTTGGGGATGGACCCTTCCTGTTCCAACATGACTGGGCACCAGTGCACAAAGCAAGCTCCATAAAGACATGGATGAGAGAGTTTGGTGTGGAAGAACTGGACTGGGCTGCAGTCCTGACCTCAACCCGATAGAACAGCTTTGGGATGAATTAGAGCAGAGACTGGGAGCCAGGCCTTCTCGTCCAACATCATTGTCTGGTCAGAAATTCCCAGAAAGACATTCCTAAACCTTGTGGAAAGCTTTCCCAGAAGAGTTGAAGCTGTTATAGTTGCAAAGGGTGGACCTCATACAAAAGCCTATGAATTAAGAACAGCAGGTCACTCAAGTTCAGATGCATGTGAAGGCAGACGAGCGAATGCTTTAGGCAATACAGTATGTGTATATATAAATATATATCATGAGACACGCAATATGTATATATATATATCATTTATATATAATATGTATCTATATCATGTATATATATATATATATATATATATATATATATATATATATATATATATATATATATATATATATATATATAGAGAGAGAGAGAGAGAGAGAGAGAGAGAGAGAGAGAGAGAGAGAAAGAGAGAGAGAGAGTGTCTGTGTGCGCATGTGTGTAATATATATGTGTACACATTCCCATATATGCAATTAGGGCAGTGCTGTCGTCTAACCTGGGTATGATTCCTGTGTCCCAGTCCAAAGAAATGCAGTCAGGTGAATTGGAGTTGCTAACGTGTCCTCCTAGGCGTGAGTGTGTAAAAGTATTTGACAGTGTGTCTGCCCTGTGATGGACTGGCGGCCTGTCCAGGGCGTTGCCTGCCTTCCCCTCAGTGAGTGCCGGGATAGGCTCCTGCGATGCAGAAAGATGAGCGGCTCGGAAGATGAGTGAATGGTGATGATGGTATGCTTTCTTTGGGGACTTTTTAGCCATAGAACACCATTCATGTATCTCTCTGTCGACCATACAGACTACAAACACAACATTAATTACAAAACTAGCATAAAGCCATGTTTCACAACCATTTCATGTAATAACTTTCCATTAGGGACTTAGAGGTGGACGTCTGTGTCCTATGACCTCTGTCCCATGATCCTAAGCTTTCATTAAAAGGGATCTTAATGGTGAATCATGCTTAATATTCCCCTTTAGTGCCGGACTAGGCTAAATCCATGTCCAGGAAACCAGCCCCAAAGACAAGTTAGTCAGACCACTGCGGATCTTCTCATCACAGGAGCTCTGAGGGCGCCTTGCAGAAAGAGCAACTTTCAGTGATATTCTCATTGAACTCTGACATGAATGGCGATGGAAATAACGTCGGTCATTATTTGCTGACGTGATTCGGCTCCGAAGGTTTTAAGGCAGTTTCCCACAACAAACAACAAAGAGGAGGGTGCCCCCCTTTTGTGAGAAAATACAGGCCCTCCAACCAGTGACGCACGCGGGCCCGCAGTGCTGATTCAATGGGATGTTAAGGGTTCATGAAATCGCCCATCATTTCCAGGCAGCCACGCAGGGCGTGCAGGCATTAACTGAACCAACAGACACATTACCATTTCAAGGTTTTCTTCCCCTCATAAAATTCCGCTGAACCTTAAAGGGGAACTCCACCGACTTTCAGAATTTCTGCATAAGAGCTGATACCTCTCATCTGCTCAAATGTACGTTCATATTTGTGCTTACTGCTGTGCTCATGTCACACTTAAATGGGAAGTCCACCAATTTATTGTTTTACATTGTTTGGATGATTAAATGATTAAGATGCCAACCGAGACAGACAGAGACACAGAGAGACAGAGAGAGAGAGAGACAGAGATAGACACAGAGAGACA
>JAMWET010002538.1:595000-673064 GCA_024036415.1 Prochilodus magdalenae
GCAGCTGAGGCGCCAGAATGTAACTGCTGCGCCATTTAAGGTGGAACGGAAAATTCGACCAAGAAGCTGACTTAATGGCGACTTCGCGGTATTTCCAAGTAGTCCAGGGCGACATGGCAGAATCGTTCACAATACATGTGACGGTATGGATCATGATATTGAAGTTGTCTGCGATTGTAAAAGTTGTAATAGACTGATATGGGGAATATTACAGAAGTAGGGTCTTGCAGTATGGTATCCGGCCAACATGTTCGCTAACGGATGCGATCTTGTAGCATGCCAGATATTCGTCATGGAGGTTCCTAGTGGTGTCCTGTGATAATCCATCCCATGCAGCTTGAATATCCTCACACAGTTCCTGCAGATTGTGTGGTAGGGGTGGAGGTGAAATGACACCATGCCTTCTGAACGTGTGACCATGAACTGTTTACCTTGGCTCTGGCCACGGTGCCTCCACACACGGGTACGTTGGACTAAAGCGGGACTCGTCACTGTGCCATTCTCGCGCACATGTTATCGATAAGGCCTCCCGCTTCCTGGAGCCCTGCGTTGCAACCCCTCTCCAGTTCTTCCAGTTCCAATTGCTTAGACATCCCAGTAAGCCATGATCGTCCGTGGGCGTCTAAAATGTGTTTCAGTATAGTCAGATACGGGACTCCAACGTTGTTTTAACGGTTCAGATATTTACTAGGTTGCAAAGGACGCTCCCAACACAACAGCACGAGTGGGAAAGGAAAGCAGGCGCGACAGGGACAAGCTAATGTAGTCAGTCAGGTATAGTGCTAAGACCTGTCCTTACTTACACATGTGTGGCCGAGCGTCACGTCTCACCATGTCAAACCTAATGTCTAGTCTTGAACTAATCTGCACTGTTTAGGTTTAAAGGAGACCCATTACACTAATTCCAGTGTCTACAATGTTATTGGGGGGACAGTATTTTCCCTCATACTGCACATCTGTATTCCCGCTCTGTCGGAAACGTTCACGCCTGCTGATTCTGTTCTGACTGGTTAACTGCCATAATGGCATTCTGCTACAAGCTCCCCCACACTGCTGTGGCTATTCTCACAACGGTATCGGTTCTGCTCTATCAGTATGCGTCAGAGGCTGATCCTGACAGTCAGGTTGCGCACGTTGGTAGACCTGATCCATCTTCGCAAGCTAGGCTGGAGCAGGATGGGTCAGAGTGGCCAAGCTTGCTGTTACATGGGCAGTAAGGATTGTGTGTCAATATGACAGAGAAAGGGGCTGGAATTCCAGCAAGCTGTTTCAGGCAGCCGATAAAAAGGGGTTCCTGTGGGAGGGAGTTTTCTCTGTGGAGTGCACTTTGGGCTTTGTGGACCTTAATATGCACAAACAGCAGCAAAATCCACATAACAGAAAAGCATAATAGGACACCTTTAAAGAAGATCTGAGGAATTGCTCAAAGTACTTTAGGTTCAGTGGGCAAGCATTTGTGCCATGATGTGTTAATGAGTCGTTCTGTTAGGAAACAACATGTTAAACCATTTATTGTATTCATATACAGGGGTTGGACACTGAAACACTTGTCATTTTAGTGTGGGAGGTCTCATGGCTAAATTGGACCAGCCTGGTGGCCAGTCTTCATTAACTGCACATTGCACCAGTAAGAGCAGAGTGTGAAGGTTCAGTTAGCAGGTAAGAGCACAGTTCTGCTCAAAATACTGCAATGCACACAACATTATGGGTGACATACCAGAGTTCAAAAGAGGACAAACAGTTGGTGCACGTCTTGCTGGCGCATCTGTGACCAAGACGGCAAGTCTTTGTGATGTATCAAGAGCCACGGTATCCAGGGTAATGTCAGCATACCACCAAGAAGGACGAACCTCCACCAGCATCACGTAGTGACCTGGCCACTATCCTGCAAGAGGAATGGCTTAAACTCCCTCTGACCACTGTGCAGGACGCAGTATATGTCATTCCCAAGACCAACTGACGCTGTATTGGCTGCAAAAGGAGGCCCTACACCATACTAATAAATGATTGTGGTCTAAAACCAGGTGTTTCAGTTTCATTGTCCAACCCCTGTAACGCTTGATGCTTTTGGCAAAATGTTCTTTCTGAAGGTGTCTGGCGTCTATGCTAGTAAAACCAGCGTAGACCTGCGTGGCTTATGTTTGCAGCCTGAAGGTTTTCCGCAAGAGCGTGTGATTAGAACTCTGTATTTGTTTAGATGCATGCAAGATTAGCAATGATCACAAAACTGATTGTTGGTTGTATCTTTCAGGAGATGGCTTCCATGGGAGTGTTGGAGAGCATCCTACCAGATGATGCTTTTGAAGACAGCATAAAATGCAAAAAGAAGAAGAAAAAGTCCAAGAAAGAAAAAAAGGCAAAGTTGGAAAGGAAGAAAAGACAAAAGGGCCAGCAGTGTTTGAAGGATGACGTTGAGTCAGTCACCTTCACACAGATACCCAAGATCAAGAAGAGAAAAAAAAAGAAGAATGACATCAGGCTGCAAGAAGAAATCCCATTGCTGCTGACCCAGCCTAAAAAACCGAGTCTGTCCAAGCGTCACAAGAAGCCTAAAGACATCAGTCAAGCTGTGCACAACTCTACCGTCCAGCTTGATAAACAGGAGCCCAAGAAGGCAACTTTAGACGAAAGCTCAACACGGCAAGAGCATGTCCGACATAAGAGGAGAGTCATGTTCAACTTGTCCCCAGAAAAGATTCTCCCCAATTCACATCCATTTGCATGTAGACACATGTTACAAACACAGTCCTCCGCAGACACACTACCATCACTTCACACTCTGCCTTCTGGAAGCCACAGCCAGCCATTAGTTAAAGAAAATGCTGAGGAGTCCCAAAGTACACCTGAAGACATCAACAGCCAAGATCTGTTCATCACACAGAAGACCTTCTCAGAACCCTATGCAGACATCTCTAGCACCCCCAGCTCTGATGACATGGCTGCTGTTCCACCATACCAGAAAAGCAAGGAAAGCAGGACGTCATCGCAGGAGAGACCATCCTGCAAACAGTTAGCTGAAGCTTCTACCCAGACAGAAAACTTCTTCACATCTCCCAGGCTGGCTACATCTCTCAGCTTTCGTCATCAGAGCACAGCATCCACATTCATTGGTGAGCCGATGGACCTCAGCCTACCTAACAGATCCAGGCTAGAAGTGGGCCTACGTGGGTGGAGCGGTAAACCTACTCAAGACCAGATTCGTCCAGAGCTGAAGACGACAGACATGACTTCAAGCGACGAGAGTGACATCCTGACCAAGACCAAAGCTGACTTCGCCCACCTCAAGGTGGTCCAGACACGCCTTAACGAGTCCTTCTTCTTTAAGGTGAAGGGTGAGAGAGAGTCCCCAAGGCCAAGGTCGCCTCTAATGGTCCTCACAGGAGGCTTTGATAAAAAGTCAAAAAAGTAAGTGGGGAGGAAGTCCAGCGAAAGCATGCTTAGAAATTCAGTGAGTCACAATACCATAGAAGAATCGCTTTCATTACCCTCATTAACCTCTTAATGGATGGTTCTCTACATCAGTGTTTCTCAACCCTGGTCCTAGAGGCACCCTGCCCAACTTACCAGCTCATTAACAAGCCCTTTCAGAATAGCAGAGTGTGTTCAAGCAGGCAATCCACTAAGATGTGCAGGGCAGGGTGCCTCAAGGAGCGGTGTTGAATTGCACTGATACAAAGAACCATTTTATAAATAATTGTAAGGAACCTTTGCATAGAATAAGATGTTCTAGGAAGAACCTTTAAATTGGCATAGAACTTCATATACACTCCTTAAAAGGGCACCACAAAGGGTTCTTTGAACAATGCCTTATTAGAACCACTTTAAAAAGAGACCCAAAAGTGTGGGGAGCATTAAATTGGTATAAAACATTTTACATCTAATGATTCTTTTTAGAACCTTTCCATTATCCTGAGGTTCTCAAAACCTAAAGCAGGTTCATATTTATAAAAACAGTTCTCTGTATGCACTGATAGATTAATTAGAGAAGTTATTCTTCTGTAGCATTGCATAAAGAGTTCCTTACACTCACAGACCTCTATCAAACATGGTTCTATAGAGAATCGGCTGTAGTTCTTCAATGGCATTGCTTGCAAAAGCCTCTGTGACATCTTTTTGCGCACCTGCATCTAAAATTCTAAACTGTGGTATTGGTATTTTCCACGAAACCGTTTGGACTAATGCAGGTTCTTTGGACTTGTTCTCGTTTGTGTGTTCATTTCAGAGTATTGTAACTAGACACGTATAAGAATTTACACCATGAAGAGTTGACTGATTAAATGTCCTGCGTAACCTGAAGTTAGTCAGGGATCATTTCAGCTTCCCCAGTACCCATAAAGTTTGTGAGCATGACTTGATGTTCATAAGAATGCAAGTTTGACCACCTGCCGTGTTGTCTGCATAATCCTTTATTTACATGTCGAATTAAATCAGTATTCTAATTGTGTCTGAACAGCTTGATTCCCACCCATTTCCACAGATGGAAAAACACATAGACAGGAATAGTGACCGGCAACAACAGACTGTAGAAACAGACACTATTTGAACTTGTACAACCCTCTGGGAAGTTTTCATCCACAGTTGCTGAGTACATGAGTCCAAATAAGGACAGAATTGGTACTAGCACAGTGACAGTAGAGAGGGAGAACAGCATTGTGGCAGAGCTTCTCGTTAACAAGCGTAGTTAGTGCAAGAGACAACACAGCACACGGCCACTATGTCGTAGATCCGCCTAAGGCTGACTGGGTTCTTCAGTTCCCTCCGTCTTCTTGATCAGCCGTGCATCTTGAGGAATCATATTGGGGATGCCATCTATTATGGGATATGCAATGCCAAGCTCTTCGTTGATTAGTTCATTTGTTGTTTCATCATACCTAAAACAGACAGGTATGTTAGAACACATACAGGAGTACACAAGCTAACACACCTAGTCCTGCATTCGATTCATCTACACCAGGGCTTTTCAGTCCAGTTGGCAGTGGAACCTAGCAGTGTTTGGTTGTGTCATTTCCTAACACAGGTGAACCGGGTTATCAGCATTCTGCACCCCTTTGTTTACCTTGCTCAGGGGTGTGTAGGCCTGGTTGGGTGTTCTTGAGAACCGCACTGAAACCCTGTTGTCTTTAATATTCAGATATCCGCTGTGTGACAATTCAGCCCATTTCATATCCAGCCATATGCATACACCTAGTTGTACTTTGATGCTGAATCACTGAACTACTGTAATATCGTGAAAAAAAATCATTTACTGTAATACTTTACAGTTTGGCTTTAATATTTTAATAGACAGGTTTTACTTTACCTCCGTTTGTGTACATCTAACATTAGGTTTGAGTTTCACTTTAAGGTCTCGTTTAAACTGCCACTGCCAATCTGATTTCTGGCATATGCAAATTGTATCCAGATTTATGTTTTAGTAATAGTGTGCACATTTAGAGATGGTTTAAAATACAACCTCAGCCATTTTACAGACACATCTCAGTTTGGATGATAAAATGAATCAGATTTTGGAGTATCTTTTGTGTCACTCGTAACATGACACACAAGATCGATATTAAATCCATAGTGACTGATTCGTTACGCGGTTACTGATGCCTGATCTGATCACTTGCAAAAAAGCAAGGCTCAAAAAACAAATCTATTTGCCTGCAGTCTCAAGACAGCCTGACATACGGAATACAAGGAATCAATCTTCAGTGGACGGCCATTCCTTCTGGGTAGAGAAGGGAAAGTCAGGGCTGGTTTTATTTTTGTCCTCTGTCTCTGGCAGCCGGATGTAAATCCATCTACCCACACAGTATCTTGAGCTGTGTTAATGTTGTGGTAGTATAATAACTATTGTTCTCAAAATCCTTTTTAAACATTTGTACATTAAAGTAATTACATATTATATCTAATTAATAACCTGTTCACCATACTGCTGCCAGAGAAGGGGGGAAACACAGGTGATTTTTCCCCTTCCTCTGCTTGATAGGAACGCTCTTCCAAACCACCGAGCTTGTTTATAAGTTTATACAGTATATACCGTTTTGCCACCATATAATTATCCTATAGTACAGTCTTATTGTTATTGATAGCACAAGTGTATAATTTTATTATATATGTATTATATGTATTATATATGTGGATTTTTACAGGAATTCTGCAAAACACATTTGACTCATTATTATGCAGTACAGTACTGATATAAAAGGGAACAAAACAATCAGTCAAAAACATTTCAGGTTTTACTAAGTCGGGACGAATGATTTAATAAAAATATACAGTTGTGATTTTTCTGGCTAATAACATGACAGACTTCTGGTCTATTTTCACTTAATTATTCTTGTCTAATTTAAGGTCTGATCACTGAATGTAGTGCAAGACTGCCTGGAAGTTGTGGTTGTAAGGTCACAACCCATGGAGGTTTTGGTTTGACGTGATTGGTCTAACGCAACTACAGGGAGTTTATGCGGTTAACACAGCTTTCCCCACTTAAAGCAGAATTGAATAATTAAAACGTCGGCATAGTGGTTAAGAGTGACTCAGTCACTGAGGAATATTTAATGTGAAACAATTTATCGTCAAGAAACTTTTGGTTGGTGTAGCTCAGCGGATAACACCACTATCCGCCAGGGAGCTATCACCACATGTGGGAGACGGGGGTTCGAGTCCCGGTCTCAGTGACTGTACTACACCAATAAGAGTCCTTGGGCAACACTACATTGGCCTTGTAATATGATTAACCTTGGAAGTCGCTCTGGATAAGAGCGTCAGCTAAATGCCTAGATGTAAATGTAACTTGCAGACTCTTTACAGTGGTGGTGGTGGGAACCTGAGGCCACCATATCTACAAGACAACCAGAGCCATTTTATGTACTATTCCAAGCCAGGAAGGTCTTATGTGTGAAATGGATTGATGATAGTTTTGTGTGTATCTGTGTATGTATATGACAAACTACATTTCCTTAGGGGACCATTTTCTGCCTTACAACACCCTTCATGTGTCCCTCCAGCAAGAACAGACTCAAAGTGAATTACATAGCTCTAGCAGAGCTGTGTCTCAGACATCTTCAAAAGCATTTTATGTAATAACTTTATGTGAGGGAGCTTTTAGAGACGGTTGTCTGGTTCCATTCACCACCAGTATGGACGGTTCTGACTTGTCAAGAACACATTTCCACCCTAGATAAAAGTATTATCTAATGTTGTCTTTAAATAAGTAATTAAAGTCCTTACAGTTCACGAGGCTGAAGCTGGCTTGCTAAATTTTCCCGTTCCACCTTAAACAGTACAGCAGTAACATTCTGGCTGCTGCACCGTTTAAGGTGGAACGGGAAAATTCGAATAAGTGGCAGACTTTAGCTTCGTATACAGTTCAGAGTTCATACCTGAGAGGCTTTTTAGACAGAGGACAGACCAGGAACTGTAGTAAGGAGAGGTCGAAGCTCTTGCTGCTGCTGTCCTTCAGTCCATCACAGAACTTTCGCTCGGTAATCTGCAGCGGGCGATCAGCACTCAAAAACGACCTTGTATTTACAAGCCCTCTAAAACGTAAAACCTCTGCAGCTACCCTCCTTACTGCATTCTGAGACATGTCCGACCAAAAACCAAGCACTTAAACACCAAACGCCTCCTAAACTTGCTTAACTGGCTCTGATCCCTCTGAAACCATAGATGTACGCCTGCATAAAAGTCCGGGAAGAAACGACACGCTCACAGACAAACGTTCCTATTAATAAACGCGTTGTTGAAGTATAATAAGAGGGGACAGCTGTTGGGTAAATGATGAAACAACTAAAAACTAATTGGGCTTCCACCCTGCTCCTGCATCCAGCCTACATCTAGAAGCACCTACAATCTTATAAATAGGTAGATATAACACGCAGTAATCCGCTACTGCCAGGGTGATGAACTTCCTGAAGTGACCACTAGATGTCAGTGGTGTTCCACTGTGTTATATTCTCAGCTCTAGACCAATTTATCATGTAAATTAAATATTTGCATATTTTTATAGGGCTATATTTATTTATATTATTGTCCTGCATGATCTCCCAGGGAACATCCTCGAGGATGAGAAGCTAGGTATTCTGAGTCATGGTTAATAAGCGATGGTATTTAAGGGGGCAGTAGAATGCCACTACCAATTCTAAGCTGAGGAAAATTAAGTCTGAACGTTGCAAAATCTGTGTGCTCCTTCAAATATCGCAAGATATTCCATCTTGAAGAGTAGGATTCTCATCCAGTCCTGAGAGAGCACTGCTTATACTGAAGATGTCTCCTTCAATGATTCTCTTCCATGCCTCTGGGCTCAGAGAGCAGTACAATTTACAGATACTTCCAGCAGCGTCCATCTCACTGCTCCAGTTCCATGCGACGTGGGCCCAAAGGATCAGCTTTCACATATGGCTTATAGGAATAAGTAAATGGGTCTGGGGGTTTGATTTGATTGCCTTTGGTGCGCACTGGGCATGCAGCAAACACTACAGCAGCATGTGCACATTGCATTCCCACTTTGGGCTTTGATTTGCATTTTGAGTGCCAACGAAAATTGGTTGGGGGTTCATGTCAGGTCTCCAAGTGACGGCAAGTTTGGTGTAGTATGTAAACACTGTCGAAGTTTCACAATGCACCTCTCAGCCCTCAGTGCTTACAGTCTGTTTAGGGAGAGGAAGCTGCAAAATGACCCAAAATGATCTGAGGTCACTAAGGGCACAGCAAGTGTCAATGAAACTGTCCAGCCTACAGTGTCCTGTGGGCAGCATCCTGTGACCACTGATGAGAGATGACCAACACTGCACCATGTAGCAGCAGATGAGCTGTCATCTCTGACTGTACATCTACAAGGTGGAGCAGCAAGGTAGGAGTGTCTAATAGAGTGGACAGTGAGTGGACACAGTGTCTAAACACTCCAGCAGCCCTGCTGTGTCTGATCCACTCCCACCAGCACCACACACACTAACACACCACCACCACCACGTCAGTGTCACTGCAGTGCTGAGAATGATCCACCACCCACATCATACCTGCTCTATGAACAGGATGACAGGGGCTATGCAGAGGCATAGCTGGACCTCATTCTGTAACGGTAGATATCCGTATGTAGTCTCATTCGGTTAGGTGTTTCTCATTCCCTGCCCTGTAATACATTACACAGTGCGTATTGTACATATCGAGTATGCTTAGCAAACGGCCGTGTCACCCAAAAGTAATTCCCCAGCCTCTATATTTTATTGATAAACCCAATTTTTGTCTATCTTGAGAAATACTTAATTGCTTGGCGCTGTCTTCCTCACAGCTGCATACAGTAGATAAGCCCACACATTGTCTCCTCTCTGGAGGTTCTCTAATTTAATAAAGTCAGAAGCCTGAGCTTCTCCTCGTAGCCTCTGGGACGATGATTTCCAGGTTCACAGCTGCTGACCCAGCATTTTACTGGAATGGTAACAAGCTCTCAGAGTGCTCCTGGCCCTGGTGGTCACACACAGTGTAATATTCTCATCCAGGACACAGGGAAATGGAGTCCTCGCTTCTCACTAACGCTGATTAATGATTAGGCTCAGGATTAGCGAGCCTGGTGCGCAAATGAACTCTCCTAGTTAGTCAGCAGCTTAATGCAATCTGGCATGGAAGGAGTTCACCACCATCCTTATGAGTGCTGACACTCGGGCCAGGGAACGGCGGCCAGTGACAAATAACCTTGACCTTGTTTAAAATAGTGATTTGTGAGAATTATAATTAGTGGCAAAAGGAATTAACCCAACACACTACTTACAGCACACTAACACATTACACTTACTGAGTTACTGTACACAGACACGCTACTTACAGCACACTAACACATTACACGTACTGAGCTACTGTACACCAACACGCTACTTACAGCACACTAACACATTACACTTACTGAGTTACTGTACACCAACACACTACTTACAGCACACTAACACATTACACTTACTGAGTTACTGTACACCAACACACTACTTACAGCACACTAACACATTACACTTACTGAGTTACTGTACACCAACACACTACTTACAGCACACTAACACATTACACTTACTGAGTTACTGTACACCAACACACTACTTACAGCACACTAACACATTACACTTACTGAGTTCCTGTACACCAACACACTACTTACAGCACACTAACACATTACACTTACTGAGTTACTGTACACCGACACACTACTTACAGCACACTAACACATTACACTTACTGAGTTACTGTACACCGACACACTACTTACAGCACACTAACACATTACACTTACTGAGTTACCGTACACCAACACACTACTTACAGTACACTAACACACTACACTTACTGAGTTACCGTACACCAACACACTACTTACAGCACACTAACACATCACACTTACTGAGTTACCGTACACCAACACACTACTTACAGCACACTAACGCATTACACTTACTGAGTTACTGTACACCAACACGCTACTTACAGTACACTAACACATTACACTTACCGAGTTACTGTACACCAACACTACTTACAGAACACTAACACATTACACTTACTGAGTTACTGTACACCAACACACTACTTACAGCACACTAACGCATTACACTTACTGAGTTACTGTACACCAACACGCTACTTACAGCACACTAACGCACTACACTTACTGAGTTACTGTACACCAACACTACTTACAGCACACTAACGCATTACACTTACTGAGTTACTGTACAACTGTACACCAACACACTACTTACAGCACACTAACGCACTACACTTACTGAGTTACTGTACAACTGTACACCAACACACTACTTACAGCACAGAAACGCATTACACTTACTGAGTTACTGTACACCAACACACTACTTACAGCACACTAACGCATTACACTTACCGAGTTACTGTACACCAAAGCGTACATTGCGGGGCTTAATTGGGGTTCAAGTTTGAGGAATTAGGGGGCCAGGGTGGAGGTTTTGGTTAGACATTTGGTCAGCCACCAATGTCTACATTTCTAGCCATGTGGCATTCTCTTGCTGGAAGATCCCATTCACCCCAGGGAGCACAATCAGCATGTATGGGTGTACCTGATCTGCAAGGATGGATTCATATTCAAATTGGTTGAGAGTGCCTTCCACATGGATGAGTGGGCCCAGAGTATAAACGGGACCTCCATTGTGAACTATGTGCTGCTGCCATCAAAAGTAGGGGGTGGTCATAATAATGTGACTCAGCCATGTACAAGGCTGATACAGTGCCATCTGTACATTGACATTTACATTTACGGCATTTAGCTGACGCTCTTATCCAGAGCGACTTACAAGGTTAATCATATTACAGGTGGGCCAGTGTAGTGTTAGGAGTCTTGCCCAAGGACTCTTATTGGTGTAGCTCAGCATAGTCACCCAGACTGGGATTCGAACCCCAGTCTCCCACACGTAGAGGTGGCACCCTGAGTAGTGGTGTTACCCACTGAGCTACACCAACATTGACTTGGCTTGACTTAATGAATTAATGAATTGCATGTTCTTGTGTGTTGGTGAAGGAGGTGAGATGTGTCCTGTGCTTAAGTGGTTAAAACATGCTGCAGGAAAACTGGATTTCACAGAACCACAAGGATTGATAAGATCGTAGAAAAAAGCAGGAGGAAGCGTACCTTCACTTTCAGCCTGTACCGAGACCGCCGAAAGCTCCTCTGAATGTGTTTTACCTCCCAATGCCAAGAGACTTTCAAACATTAGAGGCCTTTTTAATGTCCTGACATCCAGTTCCCTCGTTCGCTTCCAGATCTCCAGGGTCTGACAGGATAAAAGAGGGATTTTCATTTCAGGTATGAGGATGTATAAGCGTCATTGAGGAGCGTTTTTCAAGGACGGAGTTATGTATGGACATTCATATCAAGTGAAACGAGCTCGCAGTGAGCTTGGAGGCTCATCTCAGCCATTTAAAGCTGATAGCTCCAGCAGATATTCGTGACCAGCCGAGGCACCGTTGACATTGAAGGTGAAATGAAAGAGCAGCCGATTAATTGGGCCTTAATGCACTGTATCTTATTATCAGAAAACGAGTGGAGCGGACTAATGCTCGTCCTAGCCAGCTCCACTTGATCATTAAACGGATATAATGGCCAGGAATGCTGCCGGACAAAGAGGACAGAGGACTTTCGATTGCCATGCAGGGACATTTTTTCAGAGACTGCTCAGAGAAAGAGGAACAGTCATAACTAGCTAGAGCTGCAGTATGCAAATGAGCTCTCTAACCAGCCAGTGTTTATTTACTGTTCTGATGAGTCAGGATACACTATACTGCCAAAACTATTCACCCCCCCCAAGCCAAATCATTGAATTCAGGTGTTCCAATCACTTCTATGGCCACATGTGTATAAAACCAAGCACCGGTAGCAGCATCAACAGACATCAGTGAAAGAATGGGTCGCTCTCAGGAGCTCACTGAAGTCCAGTGTGGTACCGGTGATGGGATGCCACCTGGGCAGTCCAGTCATGAAGATTCCTCACTACTAAATACTCCACAGTCAGCTGGAAGTGGTGGGGAAGTGGTTGGTGTAGCTCAGCAGATAACACCACTACCTGCCAAGTATCCACCACCACACATGGGAGACTGGGGTTCAAATCCTGGGCTGAGTGACTATGCTGTGCTACACCAATAAGAGTCCTTTGGCAAGACTCCTAACACTACATTGGCCTACCTGTAATATGATTAACCCGTAAGTCGCTCTGGATAGGAGCGTCAGCAAAATGCCGTAAATGTAAGTGACTGGGAATGTCAGCAACTTGGCCACAAAGTGGTAGACCACGTGAACCTTCTGAGACCCGGAACTGCTTGTTGTGCAATTTTAATTTCTCCTAGCTATTTGATATTAGTCGGACCTAACAAGTATAAAAACTAAACGCTGTCTTTATACAGGAAGTTGTTTTGGCAAAAACATGAGGGCAAAGGTCAACGTTTTAAAAAGTATCATGGTCCAGAGAAGCAGAAATGTAATCCTCATATGAGGACGCTGGGGTCTCAGGAGGTTAATGACAAAGCATATCACTAGGCATGTCACAGTCTCAATATGTAACAGTACACTCCCTAGTATTGCTGGCACTGTGCCTATATAAGGCATCCCTACATTAAACATTTCAAATCCGCTCCATGTGGACAAATAACAATCACGCACTGAAGTGTGGTCCCCTGCTATGTACTTATGTATGAACATCAGCATGCACTCACCTATTCACTGCCCAGGAAACAGGCACTTGTCCTGAGTTCAGAAGAGCGTTTGAAATGCATGAGGCCTCTGACTCATAGCTACAGTGCAATTTACTGTACCAAAAACTCTGCTACGCTACCTGAATTCTTCCCCCTTCACGGAACATTTCACAAGGTTTCATTCAGTCTGACCTGGAAAAAGGTGCTCTGGGAACCTTCTGTCCCTTCCTACTGCCCAAAGTAAGACAGTAAAGAACAAAACTACTGTACATTGATGCAGTGTGTTTTGCACTGACCTACCAAAAGTCATGGGATATGTAAATGGTGTATGCAAATTGATTGTGAAGTGGTGTTACTTCAGGGATGGCCCAGACCTGTATCATTTGTGAGGTGTTATCATTGGAGTGAGGCTGAACACTAGCCAGCATGGTCATGGCAAGGATCACTGGAGTTCAAACAAGGGATGATGGTGGACTTACGTAGGATGAAAGTGCAGGCCATACCATTTACTGGAACTCTCCAGAATGCTCCTGGATCCAATTCTGGACAACTTGGACCTGCTGAAATATTCCAGGGTACATGAAGACCATGAAGAGCTGCAAATGGTCACCAAGCAGTGAAATGTAGCAGGCATCTGTCAATGATGTATTTAGGCAAACCAGTGGACCCAACGTGTGCCATGGGACCACACCCCATACCAGTACAGTGCACTGTGCCTTATTGACACATTGTTTCATGGGGTCTTCACCACACACAAACCCCCAAATCAGCCTGAAACATTCAGCACCCCTACTTTTCAGATCACCCCACATGGTGCCAGTTCTCTAGGGCCTGGTTAGCAACCTCACAAGCTCAGGTGAGGTGCTTTCTCTGGTGTCATGGTGATAACAGAGCCAATCTGGTGGGTCTTCTGATCCTGTGTCCCATGGAAGATAAAGAACACGTGTGTAGGCCCCTCTGATTTGAATGTGGATGTGATTTGTGCAACGATCACTTATCTGTCCACATGGACAATTCTAGCCATGCCAGTGTATACCTTGGATGAACATATAACCATCAGTAATGCTATGTGACCAAAAGACTACATTTAACAGCATCACAAAGTGCTAATTGTTGACTTCTGAGCCGTGTGATTTGACTGATACCGACATAAAGTGTGCAGATGTGGTCATTAATGTGTGTGACGTTAGTTCAGCGATTCTCTCTCTCTTTCAGTGCACAGCATCCTTTCTTTTCCTGCATTAATAATCTCCTAAAGAAGCCCTTCTGATCTCTCTCATTAATGCATTAGAGTGCATTCATTTTGTAGGAGCAGATTCCGCCGGAGACAGGAGGGATGGGAGGCGGGCGGTTAAATGTTCTGGGCTGGTTCTCCCCAAAGCATCATAGCATTAAACTCATCTTAACTTTTAGCCGGAGCGCCGAAAGTCATTTCTGCTCCAGCGTCTTCTAATGATCTTTATGCTAGGATGGGTCTGGGAGAGTTAGGTATACGAGCCATCAGCAGCTTTTGATTAATGTGGAGGGTTTATGTCCCCAGCGTGTCAGAACGGAGCGCTGTGAGGGGCCGTGGCTTTCGCTGAGCAGAAAATGACTTTTTCTGCACCGCTAAGGAGCAGGTTTGGTCTCTGCCTATCCTAAAGCTGCCTTTTAGGAGCCAGACTAAATCTTTACAGTGCTGCTTTGCTATAAAAAATAAGCAACCTACCAAATTATATACATGGCACCATGTAGACTGACTGTTTATGGGAACACCTACCCTGTACCTACATTCATTAGCTCTTTCAGTAGAAGCACCTACCGTATGGAGCACAACTCGACAGTCGACCCCTCTTATTAGACCATCAGTGGAGAAGGACCACCACTGTCCGGATATACACTCATCATCAAGTGAATAGCTGCACCCAGAAGGAGGTGTGGGATTGCAGTGCTGTTGGGAAGGTAGATAAAGGTGACCAGGAACAACACATGATGATCAATATAGACTGATATGATTAATATTCATTGAGCTACACATACAGAAGTCTGTCTCTCAGTATGGCGTCGGGCCGCCATGTTTGCAAACCCAACATACCAGACATCTCAGCATGGAGTTGTAGAGGTTCCTAATGTGTCCTGTGATAGTCCATCCCCTGCAGCTTGAATATCCTCACACAGTTCCTGCAGATGGTGTGGTAGGGATGGAGGTGGAGTGACACCAGGCCTTCTGGACGCATGACGCGTGACAACAAACCATTCATCTTCATCCTCCACACACGGATTGGTTGATCGTCTCCACCAATACTAAAGCATGTCTCGTCACTGAAGATGACCTGCTGTCACTCCATGACAGTCTGGCACGACACCATTGCAGTCTTTGGCGACGTTGACGTGTTGTTAAGGACAGTCGTGGTAACGGTCTGTGTGCATGTAGTCCTGCGTCGTGCAGTCATCTGCCAAAGGTGGTGGCACTAACAGGATGACTCATGGAGGACATCACTGCTTGCTGAATGTCCACAATCGTGGCTGTTGGGTCTCTCTGCAGATGTTGGATAATTTGTTGGTTCTCTCTCTCTCTGGTTCACATAGGTCTCCCAAATTCATGTCACTGGTGCATGCCTTCTTCTAGCCCCTGCCACCAACAGCAGAGCCCTTCGATGTGACCCCTCTCCAACTCTTTCAATGCTCAAATTGCTTCTCTTCTACAGGGGTTGGACAATGAAACTGAAACAACTGTCATTTTAGTGTGGGAGTTCTCATGGATAAATTGGACCAGCCTGGTGGCCAATCTTCATTAACTGCACATTGCACCAGTAAGAGCAGAGTGTGAAGGTTCAGTTAGCAGGTAAGAGCACAGTTCTGCTCAAAATACTGCAATGCACACAGCATTATGGGTGACATACCAGAGTTCAAAAGAGGACACATTGTTGGTGCACGTCTTGCTGGCGCATCTGTGACCAAGACAGCAAGTCTTTGTGATGTATCAAGAGTCACGGTATCCAGGATAATGTCAGCATACCACCAAGAAGGACGAACCTCCACCAGCATCACGTAGTGACCTGGCCAGTATCCTGCAAGAAGAATGGCTTAAACTCCCTCTGACCACTGCGCAGGACGCAGTATATGTCATTCCCAAGACCAACTGACGCTGTATCCATACTAATACTACACCATACTAATAAATGATCGTGGTCTAAAACCAGGTGTTTCAGTTTCATTGTCCAACCCCTGTATGATGCACACTTGTAAAGATGCTACCAACACCACAGTACGAGTCAGAATGGAAAGCATGTGCACCAGAACGACCTTATATGGTCAGTCAAGTACAGAAATAAGGCCCATCCCTCCTTATGTCATATACACAACCGAGCGTGAAACTTGAGTCATTTGAATGTCTCATGATGTCAAACCTACCCACCAATTTGAGTGTATGATGTGGGCGTGGTGGGCTATTTTCAGCAGGGGCCCATGCATAAATTCTACTGGTGTACCACCCTAAAATAGTAAGGTCTAGAATGGCTGTGTGGTTATAAAGTGACTCCTGATAAAGGATGACTAACACAAACAGTGCATTAGCAGAGGGGCTGCAGTCTTTAATGGTACACCAGCAAGGCGGAGCTACAAGACAGGAGTTTCCCCATTTGTGTAGAAGCACCAGCAAAAAAAAAAAGAAAAAAAAAAACGCACTTTCAACATTATCACTTTCATCATTTTTATTAAAGTCTTTATAAATACTATTTACATTTACAAAATATCATAAATAACAAGCCTGTCAAAACGGTTTAACTGAACTGTATAATATGAATCAGCCACAAACCTGAGACACAAGAGGGGAAAAAAGCCGAAAATCAAAAGGTTAAAGACACATCGCAAAGTTGCAACACATGCTACATAGTAGCAAAACTGCTCAACCAATACAGCCGTATGACAGACAACCGTAAAATACATTCAAGCAATTCAAATCTCTGAAACTGACCCACCGCTACTCAAATCAGTTCTGTATAAAACCGATCTGTCACACAGCTCTGGAGAAATTGAAGAGACCACCTCAGAATGAACCATTTCTGAGCAGTTCTGTTTGATTCTCTACACTACTGGAACCATGTCTCCCAAACTCCAGATCAGATATTATATTAGATCTGTTTATTTAGAAAATCACTAATGACCTCCAGAAGCCTGTTTTTAGAACCATGCTAGCTGTGCGTCTTACCCCAGCCGCCGCTCGCCAGTCTCTCTGTAGGTCACCTGAGGTCATCTTACGGTGGGTAAGGGACATTGGAATGAGGTGGCGCTCATCACGGTCAGTAGAGTGTGGGTTTGGCCCTCTGCCTGTCTGTAGCTGTGTTGTCCTGTGTGTTTGCTGCTGGACCTTGTTCTTATGAACCAGACGCTCACTGTATCTGCCAGTAAAGCTAGAACCCAACCTTCGGTTCCTCACTGAGAACCTGCTGTACATGTGGAGATGCTGATTGAAGAAGAAACTGGAGTGCTCTCTTGTTTATTTCCAGAGCTGTATATATGATGTCATGATGTCTTTGGGTGAGGGGCACACACGTCAAGGTGTTTATTGAATTCAGCAGTATAAAAACACAGAAGAAGTTATGCATTGGATGTACAGTTAGATCCAGAAGTCTGAGGGCACTGGTGTTGCAATTTCTTGGTTGGGCCAGATTTGGTGGATGCCTTCGCTGGCACAATTCTAAGGAGAATTCCCTGTAGGCTGGGATTTTAGCCACTGCTGGTAGACCCGTATGACCGTACGCTTCCATACACCTGCAGATTCAGCTACTTCCTTCACACTGTGGTCTTTGGCCACGCCCACATGCAGTCACTCCTTTTAGCCAATCATTAGCAGTGCAGCACCTCTTCTCCATCTATGGATCCCTACACTCACACCCCGCAGGTATTTATAGACCCACCATCCTTATGCAGCGCCATCTGCAGGAGCCTGAAGCCACTACCACCTTAAACACACATGGTGACTAATTTTTTTGTCCAGGGAGCTTATATTTCTAACAGTTTGACTGAACTGCAGAATCCCTAAAATATTTACAGGAATTTGAGATTTTTTAGTATTGGGAATTGCTTAAATGACAGTGTGCAAGGGCAGCTTTTAGGAGATGTAGCGTGACCTTTAACCTTTAAATGAGTGAAAAACGCTAAACTATATAACTGCTAACTTACATTATATCTTCTATTAGCAAAGAAAAGGTGGGTTTGTATTCTCCGGACCATCTCCATAGTTTCCCCTTTCCATGCGGTGGGCGCATCTACAAACAAGCCCCCAAACCAAGTGAGGCTGTATTTGTTAGTACAACCTGTGGTGTATCATCACTGTCCTCACTGTCCTCACTGTCCTATACTGTGGTATATCATCACTGTCCTCACTGTCCTATACTGTGGTACATCATCACTGTCCTCACTGTCCTATACTGTGGTATATCATCACTGTCCTCACTGTCCTATACTGTGGTACATCATCACTGTCCTCACTGTCCTATACTGTGGTATATCATCACTGTCCTCACTGTCCTATACTGTGGTACATCATCACTGTCCTCACTGTCCTATACTGTGACTTATATCATCACTGTCCTCACTGTCCTATACTGTGGTACATCATCACTGTCCTCACTGTCCTATACTGTGGTACATCATCACTGTCCTCACTGTCCTATACTGTGGTATATCGTCACTGTCCTCACTGTCCTATACTGTGGTATATCGTCACTGTCCTCACTGTCCTATACTGTGGTATATCATCACTGTCCTCACTGTCCTATACTGTGGTATATCATCACTGTCCTCACTGTCCTATACTGTGGTATATCGTCACTGTCCTCACTGTCCTATACTGTGGTATATCATCACTGTCCTCACTGTCCTATACTGTGGTATATCGTCACTGTCCTCACTGTCCTATACTGTGGTATATCGTCACTGTCCTCACTGTCCTATACTGTGACTTATATCATCACTGTCCTCACTGTCCTATACTGTGGTACATCATCACTGTCCTCACTGTCCTATACTGTGGTACATCATCACTGTCCTCACTGTCCTATACTGTGGTATATCGTCACTGTCCTCATCACTGTCCTATACTGTGGTATATCGTCACTGTCCTATACTGTGGTATATCATCACTTCCTCACTGTCCTATACTGTGGTACATCAATTACTGTCCTCACTGTCCTATACTGTGGTATATCGTCACTGTCCTCACTGTCCTATACTGTGGTACATCATCACTGTCCTCACTGTCCTATACTGTGGTATATCGTCACTGTCCTCACTGTCCTATACTGTGACTTATATCATCACTGTCCTCACTGTCCTATACTGTGGTACATCATCACTGTCCTCACTGTCCTATACTGTGGTACATCATCACTGTCCTCACTGTCCTATACTGTGGTACATCAATTACTGTCCTCACTGTCCTATACTGTGGTATATCGTCACTGTCCTCACTGTCCTATACTGTGGTACATCATCACTGTCCTCACTGTCCTATACTGTGGTATATCATCACTGTCCTATACTGTGGTACATCAATTACTGTCCTCACTGTCCTATACTGTGGTATATCGTCTCTGTCCTCACTGTCCTATACTGTGGTATATCGTCACTGTCCTCACTGTCCTATACTGTGGTATATCGTCTCTGTCCTCACTGTCCTATACTGTGGTATATCGTCACTGTCCTCACTGTCCTATACTGTGGTATATCATCACTGTCCTATACTGTGGTATATCGTCACTGTCCTCACTGTCCTATACTGTGGTATATCATCACTGTCCTATACTGTGGTATATCATCACTGTCCTCACTGTCCTATACTGTGGTATATTGTCACTGTCCTATACTGTGGTATATCATCACTGTCCTATAATGTGGTATATCATCACTGTCCTCACTGTCCTATACTGTGGTATATCGTCACTGTCCTATACTGTGACTTATATCATCACTGTCCTCACTGTCCTATACTGTGGTATATCATCACTGTCCTCACTGTCCTATACTGTGGTATATCATCACTGTCCTCACTGTCCTATACTGTGGTACATCATCACTGTCCTCACTGTCCTATACTGTGGTATATCATCACTGTCCTATACTGTGGTACATCATCACTGTCCTCACTGTCCTATACTGTGGTATATCGTCACTGTCCTCACTGTCCTATACTGTGGTACATCATCACTGTCCTCACTGTCCTATACTGTGGTATATCGTCACTGTCCTCACTGTCCTATACTGTGGTATATCATCACTTCCTCACTGTCCTATACTGTGGTACATCAATTACTGTCCTCACTGTCCTATACTGTGGTATATTGTCACTGTCCTCACTGTCCTATACTGTGGTACATCAATTACTGTCCTCACTGTCCTATACTGTGGTATATTGTCACTGTCCTCACTGTCCTGTACTGTGACTTATATCATCACTGTCCTCACTGTCCTATACTGTGGTACATCGTCACTGTCCTCACTGTCCTATACTGTGGTATATCATCACTGTCCTCACTGTCCTATACTGTGGTACATCAATTACTGTCCTCACTGTCCTATACTGTGGTATATCGTCACTGTCCTCACTGTCCTATACTGTGGTACATCATCACTGTCCTCACTGTCCTATACTGTGGTATATCATCACTGTCCTATACTGTGGTACATCAATTACTGTCCTCACTGTCCTATACTGTGGTATATCGTCTCTGTCCTCACTGTCCTATACTGTGGTATATCGTCTCTGTCCTCACTGTCCTATACTGTGGTATATCATCACTGTCTGAAGAAAAACAAGTATCTCCAAAATAGCATCTTTAAAGGAGAGGGCAAAACCCTAATTTCATTTTAACGTAAGTCAATGGAACTAGCCGTTTTTCTTAGGACAGCGACAATATACAACCATCCATTGAGCAGTTGAACGCAGCATCTGATGAACAAAGACGTCAACACAGTGAGTGTCAGAACATCCTTCTAGTCCTTCCTCATTTTACTGGCTAGAACCTTTCCCTGTCCTCCTCAGTGCGTTCTCAGACTGCTGGACACTTATTGACTGTACGTCTTTCCCACATGAATGAAGTGTATTACATCAGCACATGTACAACTAGAAGTCAGTAACGTGAAAGACAGAACTGTGCTGATGGAACACACTGGAATCCTGGGAATTCAATGCATCGGTTCCTTCTAAGAGGAGAATGCTCACCACGGCTGTGTCTAGACAGCAAGACATGAAACTCCGATCAGATCTACTTTCCTTCGTTCCTGGGTGATTAGCCTCGCCCCTGTGGGAATGAATGCCTGTTACGCAACTGAAGAGTTTCATGCCACCTTGAAGAGTCTGAAGAAACCCACCCAGCTCAGGCTGGATTTAGGAGGAAGGTAGTGGTCCTATGCTGTCTAAATGCTGCCTCTGTTTGTAAAGGGAGGAAGAGTCCAAGTGGCAGAAACGAAGTGCCATATGCAGCCTCAGCTTCTGAGAACGTTGGCAGCCAGTATGTTGGAAATGGTCCATTTTTGGTCAGTGCACTTCTGCAGGGCGAGCTGATAGCCGACCTCCGTGTCACTTTTCTGGACCAGCTCGAGACAGCGCTTTGAGTCCCTGTTCTTGATGGAACCTCCCTGTAACAGACAGAAAACACCAATTCACCAAACATCAAAGCAATACAGGGGTGTACAGTACCGGGAAACACAGTCGGGCTCCTTCTCCACTGCAGTTATTAAGAAGAAGAGGGAAATTAATAAACAAGTAAAGTAAAAAGGGAAAAATTGAAGAGACTACCTTGATCAAAATGATCAGGTCTTGAGGTGTACAGTTCTGAGTACAGTGATGAGCAGTTCCGTTTTATTCTCTACACTTCTGGAAGCATGTCTCCCAAACTCCAGATCAGATATTGTATTAGATCTGTTTATTTAGAAAATCACTAATGACCTCCAGAAGCCTGTTTTTAGAACCATGCTCGCTCGCCAGTCTCTCTGTAGGTCACTCGAGGTCATCTTACGGTGGTTTAATGACATTGGAATGAGGTGGTGCTCATCACGGCCAGTAGAGAGTGGGTTTGGCCCTCTGCCAGTCTGTAGCTGTGTTGTCCTGTGTGTTTGCTATGAGCAGTATCTGTATGTCAAAATGTGAATACTAGAACTGAGGTGCAGTTAGCATACGCAGGAGGCAAAAACAGCTTAGTGTGAGTGTACGTGTAGAAGACTGCAGTGTGTTGACGTAGCAAAGTGTGCACTTAAGTATGTGGTAGTAAACCGTAGAGGATATATACAGTGTATAGTGCAGGTAGGAGAACAAACATGAGGTCAACCTGGGGTGGTCGAAAACGCTCCTTTCTAGAGAAACTTGCTGATCCAGGACTGTTCACAGTGGTGCTGATAGGAACCAGACGTCTGAAGCACCTAGTGCTGCTAAAAGCCACATCACTGTAAGCTATTGCAGCTTATGGTTATGAAAATGCTGTCAGGGGTCCGGCACTTTGTTTTCTGATGGTCCGGAGGTGAAGTTTTTGGTCCCACATATAACCTATCATTTGTGTCATCAGCATGACACATATAAAATACACATGTAGGTTCAGTGATGATCTTGGATTTTCAGGACCCCCTGGTTCCTATCATTACCACTATAAGGAAATCTGGGGCTGTAAGTTTCTCTACAGTGAACCCTTCCGTATCAAACCACTCTCGGTGACTTGGCTTACATCTGAGCTGCTGAATTATGCAGATTTGTCTTTTTCGTTGGGTGAATCTCCCTTTAAGCGGTATACAAAACAGTGTCAAGCGATGTTTCTCCAAGGTTTTGAAGGAGAGCCACGAGGAGCCTCTCTTCCACTGCTGAAGAGGCACTATGAGAGGCTGGGAGATGAAAGCAGGGGCTGCAGGCCAAACACCTCACTGATCCGATTATCTAACACTATGTGAAATCCAAGTCACATACAGGCCTTCCCTCTGCCTTACTGTACACGTCCATGAGAGGCCTAATCCTTTTCAATGCACAGTTAAAGCCGTACCTCAAGGCAGAAAGCTGAAGCAGCGTAGGGCCACTCTGCGATACCTTCTACATCCTCCCACTGGCTCCTTTATTAAAACGCCTACTTCTTCCTTCCTCTCACTGGCCATATTATCAGAAACACCAACTTTTCCTTCTACTCACTGGCCATATTATCAGAAACACCACCTTTTCCTTCTACTCACTGGCCATATTATCAGAAACACCACCTTTTCCTTCCACTCACTGGCCATATTATCAGAAACACCAACTTTTCCTTCTACTCACTGGCCATATTATCAGAAACACCAACTTCTACTCTAAGTTTTACTGCCACACTTTGGCTCCTTTATCAGAAACGCCTTATAGGTCCACTATGTATATGTAACTAATATTGAAAAAGTGTCTAACAGTACATGCACCGGGTGGAGCCGCTCACTGGCCATATATCAGACGTAACAGGATGGAATTTCACATTAACAGGCCATATTATCAGAAATATCTAGTTCTGCCTCCGCCTCTGGCCATATCGACGCTCCTCACACAGTAAACACTCGTCTTCTGCACCATGCTTAGCAGTCAGTGAGCATTCCTTTTCCTTATGAATAGACTAAGTGAGAGGGGTGGTTCAGAGATGCCCATTAGGCCCCCTGGAGGTCATATTGGTCATTGATTCTGCAGAGTAATTATCTCAGAAGGCCGTTTTATCAGAAACCCAGCAGCTGTATTCCCTTCAATGTCCATATCATGAAGACAGTTCTTCTACAAAGTGCCATATTATGCCAAAACCTAACATTACAACCAACTCACAACCAAAACCATACAGCAACATATAACCACATGGAGAATGGGGTCAGTACGGGAAACACTAGAGTCCTAGACTCTCCTGCTCATATTATCAGAAACACCAACATTTACTTTTACTCACTGGCCATATTATCAGAAACACCAACTTTTCCTTCCGTTCACTGGCCATATTATCAGAAACACCACCTTTTCCTTCTACTCACTGGCCATATTATCAGACCATTTGACTGGCCATATTATCAGAGACACTGACATTTATCAAACTGAGCCATATTATCAGAAACAAAACTTTTACCTACTCAGATTATCAGAAACACCAACTTCTACTCTAAGTTTTACTGCCACACTTTGGCTCCTTTATCAGAAACACCTTATAGGTCCACTATGTATATGTAACTAATATTGAAAAAGTGTCTAACAGTACATGCACCGGGTGGAGCCACTCAGGGTTATATAGACGTATACAGGATGGAATTTCACATTAACAGGCTTATATATCTAGTTCTGCCTCCTCAAGTCGATGCTCCTCACACAGTAAACACTGCACCATGCTTAGCAGTCAGTGAGCATTCACTCATTATGAATAGACTAAGTGAGGGGGTGGTTCAGAGATGCCCATTAGGCCCCCTGGAGGTCCAGTGGTCATTGATTCTGCAGAGTAATTATCCAGAAGGTGTTTAAGCAAACCCAGCAGCTGTATTCCCTTCAATGTTCATGAAGAAGTTCTGCAAAGTGCCATATGCCAAAAGAGCATTACAACCAAATACAACCAAACCATACAGCCATATAACCACATGGAGAATGGGTCAGTACGGGAAACACTAGAGTCCTGACTCTCCTGCTCCCGGCTCTAAAACCCAACTGTACTCGAACAGTACTTGAGCAGGATCAGTTCATATATCTTCTAAAAGCAGGTTTCCAGCTGGGGTTCTTGGACCATTTGACCCAAGGTCAGAGAGCTGATATCAAACTGAGCCCCAGGCAGAAAACGATTACCACAGATATAGAGCTGAACTGTCTATCAAAACTGAGTGGCTGTCGCCAGCTCACATACCCACACACACTCCTCATCGTTTAGAGACCCAGCAAAACCACATTCACAACCCCACTGGCCTCTTTATTGGAAACGCCTACCTTTTACCTTCACTCACCGATTACTTCATCAGATACACCAACTTTTCCTTTCACTCCGTGGCCATTTTATCAGAAACACCAACTTTCCCTTTCACTCAGTGGCCAAATTATCAGAAACACCAACCATTTCTTTCACTCAGTGGCCAATTTATCAGAAACCCCAACTTTCACTTTCACTCGCTGGCCATTTTATCAGAAACCCCAACCTGTTCTTTCACTCAGTGGCCATTTTATCAGAAACACTAACCTTTGCTTTACTCAGTGGCCAATTTATTAGAAACACCAACCATTTCTTTCACTCAGTGGCCAATTTATTAGAAACACCAACTTTCCCTTTCACTCACTGGCCATTTTATCAGAAACACCAACCTTTTCTTTCACTCAGTGGCCATTTTATCAGAAACACCAACTTTTTCTTTCACTCAGTGGCCATTTTGTCAGAAACACCAACCATTTCTTTCACTCAATGGCCAATTTATCAGGAACACCAACCTTTTCTTTCACTCAGTGGCCATTTTATCAGAAACACCAACCATTTCTTTCACTCAGTGGCCATTTTATCAGAAACACCAACCATTTCTTTCACTCAGTGGCCATTTTATCAGAAACACCAACCTTTTCTTTCACTCAACACCCATTTTTTTTCTTTCTAACCTTTGCTTCACTCAGTGGCCAAATTATCAGAAACACCAACCATTTCTTTCACTCAGTGGCCAATTTATCAGAAACACCAACTTTTCCTTTCACTCAGTGGCCATTTTATCAGAAACCCCAACCTGTTCTTTCACTCAGTGGCCATTTTATCAGAAACACCAACTATTTCTTTCACTCAGTGGCCATTTTGTCAGAAACACCAACCATTTCTTTCACTCAATGGCCAATTTATCAGGAACACCAACCTTTTCTTTCACTCAGTGGCCATTTTATCAGAAACACCATCCATTTCTTTCACTCAGTGGCCAATTTATCAGAAACACCAACCATTTCTTTCACTCAGTGGCCAATTCATCAGAAACACCAACCATTTCTTTTCAGTGGCTACATTATCAGGCTACACCTTTTCCTTCACTCAGTGGCCATTTTATCAGAAACACCAACCATTTCTTTCACTCAGTGGCCATTTTATCAGAAACACCAACCATTTCTTTTACTCAGTGGCCATTTCATACTTTGGCTACATTTTGGCTACACTTCCATTTACTGGCCACTTTATCAGAAACACCACCTTTATCACCTTAATCAAGTGCCCCAGGTGGAGCTGCTCTACTGGTGACACTCATCTGCCCCCAGCCTGGACATTAGCTCCAAAAAAAACCACGCCCTTAGTGGATGAATAAAATGTATCTTTATCCCTTTTTCACAGCAGCTATAAAATTCAATTTGGGCCTGTTTGAAGGTCTCCCTGTTGAGTCGCTAGGCATTTCTTTTCTCCAGTAACACTGATGGAATATATTTGCATGATGGAAATGTGTATCAGCCACGTGTATTTTATCCTCTCCGAGCAGAAGGAAGAGGAAGTGTTTATACTGGGTTTAGATGATATTTTTAATGTGCCAGATATAAACCCTGGCTCTAAAGGAATCTTCAGTTGCACTGTCTGGTATCCTGGCACGACCGTCTTGTTTGACAGGTATGATTTGATGCCTGACTGACCCAACAGCCACAATTGCGGACATTCAGCGAGCAGTGACGCCCCCCAAGAGTCATCCTGTAAGTGCCAGCACCATTGGCAGGTGGCTGGAGAACTGCATGCACGCAGACTGTTACGATAACTGCCCTGAACACCACGTCAGCATCACCAAAGACTAGTGGCCAGACCGACTCAAAATGGCAGCAGGTCATCTTTAGTGACGAGTCCTGCTTCTGTCTTGGTGGAGACGACCAACATATTAGGAACTTCTACAACGCCATGCCATCTGACATGTTGTGTAATATTATCCATATTAGTCTAAACGTATTATCATTTACTGCCCCCACACTATCCCACACTTCCTTCTGGGTGCAGCTCATCTTTTAATGATAGGTGTTGTAATTAAAATCATCAGAGCCTGTTCTGGCCAGAATGGCCACTAGGGGGCTGCAGAAAGAGGTGCTGTTTAATTAACATAAACAATTTTAATAAAAGGAATGAATGGCAGGTGGTCTAGCTTGCTAGCTACTGGTTATGCTGGTTAGATTTAGCTCGCCAAGTTTCTCTGACTCTGAAACTGTTTTTGTGTGGGCTAGAGACGTCAGCATTGTGATTGGTCAGGGGAACGCTTACAAAAGATTAGGACCGCCCAGTTTACATGAACAGGAGAGAAATAAGGGGAAACATATTAGTCATTTTTCGGTCAATGGACCGTAAATATACACATATACGTACATATATACATACATTATATATATATATATATATATATATATATATATATATATATATATATATATATATATATATATATATATATATATATATATACACATGCACACACACACACACACACACACACACACACATTGTACATACACATATATATATATATACACACACACACACACACATATATATATATATATATATACACACACACACACACACATATGCGTGAGGATAGACAGACAGACTGTGACGCGCGCAGAGCTAAAGCCAAAGCTAGGTTTATTAAACAGGCTCGTAGCGGACATAACCAAGAAGGCAAGGACTGAGTCAGCGTAAGGAGCGAGCAGAAGTCAGAACCAGGCAAAACAATCAGACCAGCAACAGTATCCAAAGGGGAAGACAAAAGAGTAAACCAGGAAGTCAAAAGGGAGTCAAACCAGGTAAGCTAACGAGAATAACAACAGAGAGGAAACCACTCAGTACGCACAATATGGCAATACTTCACAATGTGTCAGTGGGAGAGAGGAGTATTTCTACAAACAGAATCAGCTGGAGTATATTCTGGAGACTTGGATCTGTGAAACGGAACAGGATTGGGAGATGGTGGACATGTGACAGTGACGTCCTCGAGTGATGGGTTATGGGAAACGGAGTCCGGGAGATTGTCGATGAGAGGAGAGCCAGCAAGCGTGACAATATATGTTATGTATCTGTAAACTGTTAAAAGCATGTCGAAAAGCTAGGGGTCCCCAAACTTTTGATGTGTGTGTTAGAGCTGTCTCCTGATGTTCTGAACTCCTTAACTGCTGACCGGACCCTTGCTGGACACAGCACAGACTAACTAACATCTGCTGCTGCTCCTCTGTGTGCTGTGCTCAAGATTCATTCCCTTTAACATCGCTCTCCTTAAATTAATCATGCTACCATTACCAGCAGCAGGACCCGCCATGCTCCGAACTGTTCTCCAGCTGAATAAAATATCTCCCGAGAACACGTGTCCAGGAAGGCTTAATGATGCGTTCAGGTATGATGGCACGCAGAGTCTCACAGACAGGCAGAAATGCCTGTCCAACGGAAAACATGTATCTCTATATTTGTCAGGTTTGACTGTTATGCATCATTTGAACACAGAAGCTGCTGTTTACCCTGCGTAAGAACTTTATGATGAATGGACCACAGAAATGACCCAGAACTGTTTGGAAAGACGTCTGGTTCCATTGACTTACATTATAATGATATAAATGAACTGGGTTTTTGGACTCTCCTGTAAAGCTGCTATTTTGGAGGGTACTTGTTTTTCTTTGGACAGTGACGATACACAGGGGTTGGACAATGAAACTGAAACACCTGTCATTTTAGTGTGGGAGGTCTCATGGCTAAATTGGACCAGCCTGGTGGCCAATCTTCATTAACTGCACATTGCACCAGTAAGAGCAGAGTGTGAAGGTTCAGTTAGCAGGTAAGAGCCCAGTTCTGCTCAAAATACTGCAATGCACACAGCATTATGGGTGACATACCAGAGTTCAAAAGAGGACAGATTGTTGGTGCACGTCTTGCTGGCGCATCTGTGACCAAGACAGCAAGTCTTTGTGATGTATCAAGAGCCACGGTATCCAGGGTAAGGTCAGCATACCACCAAGAAGGACGAACCACATCCAACAGGATTAACTGTGGACGCGAGAGGAAGCTGTCTGAAAGGGATGTTCGGGTGCTAACCCGGATTGTATCCAAAAAACAAAAAAACCACGGCTGCCCAAATCACGGCAGAATTAAATGTGCACCTCAACTCTCCCTACACCATACTAATAAATGATTGTGGTCTAAAACCAGGTGTTTCAGTTTCATTGTCCAACCCCTGTAGATGTTACACGCAGGACTGTTTCCTGCAATAAGCTGTACACACAGTTGCCCAGAGCCCTTGGGAATATTATTATTTTTATTTATTTATTTTTCAAATATCATTGGTGCCAATCATGATATTTGGAGAAATATACAATTTCTAAAATAAATAAATAAACAAAGTAAAAATGATGCAAAACCAATCAAACCCTCTAGTTTGTATTATATCTGTATTTATTTATTTTTATTTTATATATTTAGACAGTACAGTTTCCTAATATTCTCCTGCTCCTGTGTCTGGTTGGTTCTTGTTTTGTTTGTGTTTACTTTAGTATTTATTTGACTTTTCCCTGATCAAAATGAATTTTTCATACTTGCAAATTAAATAATACGACTGGTGTGGGAGCTGAGCAGAGGCAGGAAAAGGCCAACCTTCACTCTTCTATATGAGCTCCTTCCCCATTTCAAAACCATGTAGTTGGCATTAATATGGAGTTGCCCACCAGAGAAAGCCTTCTCTAGTTTAAAGCCAGAGTTCTGGGGTATGTGCTGAAAGCGGGTGCTTTTGCAGACTGCAAAGGGTCGCAGACTAATGGAGAAGAGCTGGGGCCCTATTTTAAAGGGGCCCTATTACACCATTACATTTATATCGTCGCTGTCCAAAGAGAAACATGTATCTCCATTTTTGTTGATTTTTACTTTTATGCCTCATTTGATCACATGAGCTGCTGTTTACACTGTGTGGGAATTTCATGAAGAATGGACCAACAGAAATGGCCCAAACCGGCTTAGAAAGACGTCTGGTTCCATTGACTTCCATTCAAATTAAATGAGGTTTTTGGCCTCTCCTGTAAAGTTACCATTTTGGAGATACCTGTTTTTCTTTGGACAGCAACAATATGCTTGGAGAAAGTGGAAGCATGTGCAGTACCAGTCAAAAGTTTAGACACACCCAACTAAATGCCTCCTGTGAAGTTCCATTTGGAAGTTTCTTTTTTAAGGTGGACCGTATAATTCATGAGTGCTATTTTACAGTTTGAGGTCTTCACACTTTTATGCCTAAGTAATATAATAAACATTTTAAATAATTTTCCTTCTAGAAAAAGCTTCATCTGCCATTTTTTTCAGGTTTGAAAAGGGTTAGGGTTAGGGTTAGGGTTAGGGTTAATCGATTGCAATGATGTCCAAGTTCTGATGCAGGGGTTAACACTTCCATGAGGTCTAATCTACTTTAGTGGACCTGATTAAGTAATGGAATTCCCTACAGGGGGAAACCAAGGCCAAGTGGATACTGACTGTCTAGTATTGGGATAGATGGTTAGGTAGCCAGTCTAGATTTTGAGATAAGCATGCTTATGTTAAACTAAACTAGACTAAACTAGGGCAAACATACCAAGACAGGAAGAGACAGCACACTGACCGGCTTAACCTCGATGAGACCCATAGACACACACACAAACACCCAGCATGAGTGAACCAGGGTTCCTCATTTATACATACCGCAACTCTTACTGAGCCCTTTGCCCCTCAGGCTTCCTCATCAGCATGTAGGCCACACAGCCCTCACTCTCTTTCCAGTGTGAGGCGTGAAAGCCACATGTCCTCCCTTCTCACACTGGAGAGAGGGCCAGTTTATTAGGGCACGATGCCCCGCCTTCTGATCCCCCACACCTGTGCGTGATCAGTGGGGAGCAGGTGCCCACTTCTGAAGGGAATGCCAGCGAATCCACCTCACCCCTGCCACACGGGCCAAACATTTCAGCCACTAAGGGCTAACCACAAGACCAAAACCAAAGTACCAGATAACAACCAGAGAGCTGAGAAACGCAAAGGAGCATACACACACACAAGTCATGAGAGTACAAACAGGTGAGTGTGATCAGTATTCAGGAGCTGATAACTGGGAATTGTTCATGATTGGTGCTTTGTGGACATGTGATGATGACATCACAAGGTGATAGATTATGGGAATCGTCGTTCAGAGCATTGGGGGGTGAGAACCTGGAAGCATGACAGCTTAATGGGTCACTGATGTTGAGAAGACTGACCACCCAAATGTCATTGACTGGCATTGAAATCTAGTACTGGATGACATCAATACTATATCTCAAAATTATTACCTCCAACTAAACAAGCAGATTTCATCTTTGTCAAATATGCTAGGAAGTAAACGTATTAGCATTCGATACTCTGAAAAGTTTAAATCCATGTTTCACTTGAGCACACAAAGTTGGGAAAATGGTACCTTCTGGAAGCGAGGCCTCCAAGTAGCATGCCGCCTAGGGATCCCGGATGTTCAGAAACAGCCCCGCTTAGAGGGCAAAAGCAGATGGCGAGCAGGCGCGAGCTGATCTGAGCTCATTTCGGGAGCCTTTCCCACAGGCCCAAAGACAATTCACTTCCTCATTGGCCCCATTATCAATAATTCACAGTCTGGAATCGGCCACGGTGGATTTGATTCTCTCTCTCCATCCGAGTGCGGTGGAAAAGGCTGCTGGCGTCAAACGGCCGTGCGGAGCGCTCGCCTCGTTTGAGGTATGAAATCGCAGACAGTCCCCGGGGCCAGTCTGAGCGCTTTTGATCCGCCTGCTATTGTCAGCACAGACGCAGGATAGCGCTGGATCGCGAGCGCACTGTGACACCGCTCTCGGGGTGATGGCATATCAGGCTATAATAACCAGCTCGGATGCCGCACACACCCCTGGAGATGACACCTCCTGACATGAACAGACTGGCACGCTAATTCTCTCCTCATATCTCATAAAGACATCATGCATTATTCCGCTAGTGAAGGGAAACAGGATGCAAGGAGAGGAAATTGATATGTCTGCAGTGCAGGAGAACCGGGTGGGAATTGAATTAGCTGAGGTGTTCAAGGTCCGACACTGCAAACAATCAGATCTCTACAGGAGAACGGATCTCAAATCCAGGCAGCTTCTCTAATATTCCTCGTTTGAGTGATATGATTTGATCTGGACCTCGAGCCCTTCGAGCTTCAGGTACAGCTCGACTCGACCCGCCATCCCTGAGGACACATGGAAGACAAGCGTCCAGACTCTTCTCTGTCCTGGCTCCCAGATGGTGGAATGAGCTCTCATTGGTGGTCCAAACAGCGGAGTCTCTTGCGGTCTTTAAGCGCAGACTGAAGACCCATCTCTTCATAAAGCACTGAAGTGAGTGAGCTCTAGTAGAGGTGTATGTTATATGTGTAGGTTGGAATACTTTGTTTTTGCACTGATACTGACCATAACCTTCCTTATCCATAGGTATGAGAGGTTGGGTTGCCAGGTAGTGCACTTATGCTTTATACATGTCTGTGTATTATTCTCTAGGTATCAGCGCTGGTTGTTCGGGCAGTGTCTGAGCTAATGGTGAGTTTTAGGCTGTAACCTTCCTGCACTAACTGGAATATTATCCAAAGGAACACAAAGCACGTTTGTAAGTCGCTCAGGATTATGAGCGTCTGCTAAATACCTTTGTCACGGTGCGGTTGGATGAGGTTAAGTGGGTGAGAGGGAGAAACGGCGGGAACAAACAAAGGAGACGCCAGGGCATTGTATTCAAACAAAAAGAAAAGCTTATATAAGAACAGAAATAAACGGTTGGGGGTGTGAACCCAAGCGCAGGAGAGGAATCCGTTTGCGGCGATGTAAATGTTGAATTGCAAGCAAACTGATGTGGATGCACGTGAAACCGTGTGTGTGAGAAGTGAACTGTATTGGTGAACTGTGAGGGTTTAGGCGGGGATCGACCTTCGTAGTGATAACCCCACGTGTTACCACTGCGCTACGCGGCAGCACACGTGAGGCCAGTCAGGATGAGGTTTAGTGGGTGAGAGGGAGAAACGGCGGGAAAAAAAAAACAAAGGAAAAGCTTGTATAAAAACAGAAATAAACGGTAGAGGGTTTAACCGAAAGGGGAATTCTTGTTCACTGCGTGCAGAGTGACACAAGCTTTAAACGCAGTTGTTTAAATATTTTTTAAATATTTATTTGTTTGTTTGTTTATTTATTTTTACTTTTCTCTTTTTCTCTTTTCTTGTTCTCTCGTTTCTTGTTCTCTCTAGTACCGTACCGGCTACCCCTCTGCAAAGGTGTAGCAACGGTGTTTGTGTGGTAGGGGTTTATATTGCTGACGCCCCAGGTGCTGCTCATTGGCCTGATCAGCCTGGGGCATTCTGGGGTTTGTAGTTCCGGGCTGTAGTTCCCCCAGAACGGTGCCGCAACTGCCGCCCCCTGCTGGCTGCAGGCAGTACAGCCCGGACCCGTACAGCCTTAAATGTAAATATGAATCCAAGTTGATTCTTTCTGAAGGGAGAGCCAGGTGACAGGCTGAGTTGTTTTTAAGGTGATTGCAGTTGCGTCTTGTCCGAAAACAGTATCATGGATGAGCGAGTTTGGTGTGGAAGAACTGGACTGGCCTGCACGGAGTCCTGACCTCAACCTGATAGAACACCTTTGGAATGAATTAGAGTGGAGACTGAGAGCCAGGCCTTCTCGTCCAACATCAGTGTCTGACCTCACAAATGTGCTTCTGGAAGAAATGGTCAAGGATTTCCAGAAACACATTCCTAAACCTTGTGGAAAGCCTCCCCAGAAGAGTTGATACGGTCATGGCTGCAAAGGATGGGCCCACATTATATTAAGCCCCATGGATTGAGAATGGGATGTCATGGTACAGGGGTTGGACAATGAAACTGAAACACCTGGTTTTAGACCACAATCATTTATTAGTATGGTGTAGGGCCTCCTTTTGCGGCCAATACAGCGTCAGTTCGTCTTGGGAATGACATATACTGCGTCCTGCACAGTGGTCAGAGGGAGTTTAAGCCATTCTTCTTGCAGGATAGTGGCCAGGTCACTACGTGATGCTGGTGGAGGTTCGTCCTTCTTGGTGGTATGCTGACATTACCCTGGATACCGTGGCTCTTGATACATCACAAAGACTTGCTGTCTTGGTCACAGATGCGCCAGCAAGACGTGCACCAACAATCTGTCCTCTTTTGAACTCTGGTATGTCACCCATAATGCTGTGTGCATTGCAGTATTTTTAGCAGAACTGTGCTCTTACCTGCTAACTGAACCTTCACCTTACTGGTGCAATGTGCAATTAATGAAGATTGGCCACCAGGCTGGTCCAATTTAGCCATGAGACCTCCCACACTAAGATGACAGGTGTTTCAGTTTCATTGTCCAACCCCTGTATACTCCTGATGATAACCCTGTCCTAGGATTCTGTTGTAAAAGTGTAAAATGCATGCTCTGTTCTGGAAAAGCAGGTATTTCCATTGGGTACAAATAGCAAAAACCCAACAACATCCGACAATAATTTAATAGTCTGAAAAAGTCATTATATATAAATATATTTTCACTTGTTTGAAATGGTCTTAATGCACAGACAGATACAATGCATGAGGTGCAAATATCACAGACCAGCCTTCATATATTTCATTTCCAGTGTAAGTGTCATTTGCCAGTGTGAATACAAGGTTGTCAACTTCTGGAAAATATTTATGAGGAGGACAAGGTGTAAGGGCAGTCATCGTAAGGGTCTGTGTGCATGTAGGCCTGGGTTGTGAGGCCATCGGGCCAAAGGTGCTGGCACTAACAGGATGACTCATGGAGGGCATCACTGCTCACTGACTATCTGCAGTTGTGGGTGTTGGGTCAGTCAGGTACAGCCGCGTCCCTGCCTACATCACATGCATACGATTGAGCATCGAACTTGAATCATTTGCATGTCATGCGATGTCAATCTACCCGCCAGGCTTCGTTCCTGTCGTTTGATTCCCTCTGGGTGCAGCTATTTGTTCACTTCTCTTGCTCTGTTATGATGTTGGTGTATGTTACCTCATTAGGCACATTTAAAAAAATTCTTAACATGAATGATGACAGCCGGTACACACTGAACACCGTCTATACTAGCCGGGGATTAATATCTTAAACTTTGAGGGAGGAATCTGTGGACTGCTCTGGACAGAGGTTCTGACATTTACTAAAGATCTCCTAAAGCAGTGAAGCAGTGGTGTGGTAATGGGCATGCTTTGGGGACAGCAGTGTTTAATGAAGCAGTGAGCTGCTGAAGAATAATGGCCTTTACCGTGAAGGGGGTGCTGATGATCACTCTGAAGAAAAAATAATGACTGCAGACGACTGCAAAGGCTGGCCGTTCACATCAACTCTCACATACGTTACAGTGCTGTCTTTTAAGGCCCTGAATATCACCAAATGGTACAATGATTCTCAACCATGCCGAGTCGGCAGTTTATTAGAAACATCTACCCCCTGTAGAGGTACAGGGGAAGTGAGCTGGGTTTTTGGAGTAGGAGCAAAGGAACAGGGGACAGGAGCAGTGGTTTGGGGTACAGGAGTAGGGGTACAAGGGACATGAGCTGGGTTTTTGGAGTAGGAGCAAAGGAGCAGGGGACAGGAGCAGGGTTATTGGGAGAAGGAGAAGAGGTGAAGTGAACAGGAGCAAAGGTTTGGGGTACAGGAGCCGAGGTTTGGAGCACAGGAGGAGACGTAGAGGGGATATGAGCAGGGTGTTGGTGTTTGAGAGTAGGAGCAGAGGTGAAGTGGACAGGAGCAAAGGTTTGGGGTACAGAAGCAGAGGCACAGGGGGACAGGAGATGGCAAACCTGAGTAAAGGTCCAGGTGAGTTTCATGTGCTTGTTTCCAGCGTAGCTGCACTCCAGAAGCCGTGGGCGTCCGTTCACATCTACCAGGCACTTATTATCATCATCATCAATGGTCGGACTCAACACACCCACTCGCAACTGCAGGGAGCTGGTGTAGTACACGTTCTGAAGAAAGAAAGAAGGGAGCGTATTACTTCTTCTGTGTAAAGGCACATAGGTTAGGGCTGCCCTCTAGAAGTCTACGAGTCGAGTCGACGAGTCAAATCGTCAGTCGGCGACCCTTTAAGTCAACTGAGACCCTTCAAGTCGACTAACAGTGACCTTTTTTTCTCTTGTAAAACAGACTAAATCTTACAAAAATGCACAGGAACTTTAGGAATGTAAAAAGACATTTTAAGAATTATTAAAAGGGGAAATCTACATGACACTGTGCACTAGCAGTTCACCGCTGAAGGAAGCTGAAGCTGTGAAGCTGAGAAACACGGGTGGATTGATGTCTCAGAGTTGAAGGCTTTCGTCGTTCGGCTGATTGCGGTGAAGGAAAAACGGACGGAAGACGTTTTATTATAAATCCAATTTTTTAGATCCTAAATTACAGATATGTTTATTTATTCGTCTCCAGCTGAGATTATCTTTATTTAAGGATAGGTACAGTCACTTAATACGCCTCCTGATAAACGAGAGATAATGATTTCAGCGCGGGGAATATAATAATTAACTTTCCGGTTTACCATTCTACTTTTCATCTAAAAATAATTTAAATATGGACTAATCTGGTTTTATTTAGCAGTTCATTATTTATGAGAGATGAAAGACGAAGGGTCCTCCTACTGAAGAAGCTGTTAGAAGTGAGATTAAAAAGACTATAAACTATAAGCGCTAATGTTTAGCATGAATACGCGCTGCTGCCCGGCGCTGTATCCTGTAATTAAACCAGGCTCCAGTTCAGATCCATCATCATAAGCCCCGCCTCTTTTAGTTCAGAAATATGTTCCTGTGACTCTGCTGACTTTCTAAATGAGGAGGACGTCAGATCTGAACCGTATGCAGTAGGGCTGTACCCGGCTCAGAATTTTGTCAGTCGAATCGGATTCGCCCGTTTGCGTTTTTTTCTCCATGTACATTATCTAGTAATCAGTAAATCATTCTGCATACTGTTCAGATCTGATCCTCCTCATGATCGATGATCGATCTGAATTGGAGCCTTTAGTTACAGGATACAGCGTCGGGCAGCAGGGCGTATTTATGCTAAACATTAGCGCTTATAGCTTATAGTCTTTTTAATCTCACTTCTAACAGCTTCTTCAGTAGGAGGACCCTTCACCTTTCATCTCTCATAAATAATGAACTGCTAAATAAAACCAGATCAGTCCATATTTAAATTATTACTAGATGAAGAGAAGAATGGTGGACCTGAAACAGTTTATTATATTACCTGCTTTGAAATAATTATCTCTCGTTTATGGGCAGGCGTATTAAGTGACTGTACTCATCTTTAAATAAAGATAATCTCAGCTGTAGACGAATAAATAAATATCTGAAATTTAGGTTCTAATATAATGGAGTTATAATAAAACAAATGTCTTAGATCCGTTTTTCCCTTTCACCGCAAACAGCCGTCTTTTTACATCCTTAAAGTTCTTGTGCATTTCTGTAAGATTTAGTCTGTTTTACGGAAGAAAAAAAGGTCACTGTTGTCAGTCGACTTAAAGGGTCTCAGTCGACTTAAAGGGTCGCCGACTAAAGATTCGAATTGCCGACTTCTAGAGGGCAGCCCTAGTATGCAGATTGTTTACTGAGTACTAGATAATGTACATGGGAGAAAAAAACATGAACGAATAGTCAAATTGTCGACCAGGACGGCGAATCCGATTCGACAGCCAACATTCTCAGGTAAAAAAGTCGGGTACAGCCCTAACATGGCTAGGTTCCTTGCTTAAACTTGATCTCAATGCATAAGATGCCAATTAATTGTTCTACACCAATCTCAGCGTTAATAATCCAAATCGCTGAAGATAAGCAAACCCACTTTCACGCATCTGCTGTAGGAAAGACTTCCAGCGTGTGCGCTGACTGTGGGCCTCCTTGTCCATCGCGCCAGTATGCATTATAGACATGTAGAGAATTAATAATTAATCCGACTGATTTTCCCCTCTGAAAGCCGTGACTCATATCTTCATCTATACGGCATGGCACAGTACAGTAACAGGCTTAGGAGAGAGTGATCTTTGAAGGCAGCTTACTTTTCTCAAATGACAGCCGTTCTAACGTCTTAATTCCCCATCCCTTCCTTGTCCTACATAATAAGACTGCGGCTTTCATCAACGTCTCGCGCTCTGAAATATAATTCCAACCTGTTCTAGGACAAATGTATCTTATGGAAGCAGATGCTGGAATTAAAGCAGAATTAGCTGCTCGGCGCTTTAATGAATAGATGTGAGGAGGGCTGACGCTGCGCTAATTGGAAGCATCTTATCAGAAAACCAGATTCTTCCAACATGCTATGTGTTTGCTTTGGATCATTAATGCAGGTGTGCTCCTGCCAAGCCTCGAATCAATCACAGCGATGCTTTAATCCAGGTCCCTGTTGGAAAACGAGGCTTTTCGGAGAGAATCTGCTCGAGCCAGTCTGACGGCATCTCTAAAGGCACCCTATTGGCCACGAGTCTGATCAACTAAAGCCAACCTTTTTAGAATAGCCTTGACGAACCTACAAGAAAACTGAACATGCCTACCAGCAGGAACAAGATTAAGGCTTGTTATGCACAGTAGCCCAAGAGCATTCCAATGCTAAAAACATCAGAACCTTTAAATTGAGGCTTAATAATCATGTTTGGCCTTTTTGCTCAAATCTGACCCTGAAGAAAGATATTTTATTTATGGGCGGAGAAAATAAGCTTCAGTAGATCCAGTTGAATCTTATTATACAGCCATATGAATGCAGGGTAAACACGAAAACATGGCGAATATAGCCCCCCAGTTTCATCAATGACACCCCGTGACAGCAGTAGTGGCTGCATCACCTGTACACCTACTCATGCATGATATGCAGATACAGGTCAGTAGCAGGTCAGGTAGTCTTCACAACAACCACAATAACAAGGGAAAAATGTGATCCTGGTGATTTTGGCCATGGTTTGTGCCTCACAGGTCGGTTTGATCATTTCTATAACTGCTGGGATTCTGGGATTTTCGGGAACAACAGTCTCTAGAGCTTCACTCAGAATGGTGCAACATCCAGTGAGCGGCAGTTCTGTGAACGGAAACGCCTTCTTAATGGAAGACATGAACGAAAACTGGCCAGATTGACTTGAGCTGAGTTGTTATCTCTGATAACTAAGTCTCAGAATGTGCAATAGGTCGAAGCTTGTGGTGGATGTGCTACAACAGCAGAAGCCTACGGCGGGTTCCACATCGGTCAGCCAAAAACAGAAAGCTGAGGGCACTGTGCACAGTTGAAGACTGGAAGAACCCAGCCTGGGAGGATGGATCCCTACACAGATGGTACGGCCGAAATTTGGTGTCAACAGTTTGAATCCATGGACCCTAATGGATCTAGTCCAGCCTGAAGGTGGTGGTGGTGGTGTAATGGTGTGGGGAATAATGCCTTGGGTCGTTAATACTGATCGATCATCTCTTGAATGCCACAGCCAGTTTGAGTAGTGGTGCTGATCATGTCCATTCATGACCACAATTTACTACATTAAGATAATGCACCGTGTCACATGATTGACACGATTTCATCAACATGGTCCTCAGTGGAATTCCCAGAGAGCTGACACCACAGTGATGAAACTGGAATACATGTATGTTGTTGAATACGTGTCCACTCCAGCATGTAGAGGCTGTATTTCAGATTGGTCAGCCCTCACAGTGAGGTACTGACATCATTCAATATTGTGCCACATATCCACTAAACTACGACACCGAGGGTTCAGATAATGTAGCTGCAAACTCTATTAACCAGGACGATGGGGCTATAAATACCTGTGGGGTGTGAGTGATGGGATCCATAGATGGAGAAGAGGTGCTACAGTGCAGGGAATGTCTCGTTCCATGTGTGGAAAATGGCTCCAAAGCAGATGTTAATGACTGGCTAAAAGGAGGGACTGAGCATTTGGGCGTGGCCAAAGACCATAGTGTGAAGGAAGTAGCTGAATCTGCAGGTGTATGGTAGGGTATGGTCATACGGGTCTACCAGCAGTGGCCGAAATCCCAGTCTACAGGGAATTCTGCTCGGAACTGTGCCAGGGAAGGCATCCACCAAATCTGGCTCAACTACACAATTCAAAGTGTCTGAACACTGATGTGGCCTACATCCAGAAACTCCAGTCCATGCCACATCCAGTCATAGGTAGAGGAACATTAGGTACATTTCCATCACATGTGACCTTATTCACATAGCCCAGTTTTTCATTTGGCCTTGGTTTGATTGCAGTCTGCCCTTCCCACTGGGATGTAACTGCATATTTAATCACGTCTCAGTTACTTTCACTGCGAATGCTAACGTGCTACGAACTAGCGTTTACGATCACCTTCCCCAGAATTCCTCTACTTGTTTCAACAATCCACCAGTGAGAAACAGTTCATATAAAACTCCAGTATGTTTTTGTTATTGCAGACAAACCGGAGCTTCTTCTAAGGACTAACTGTGAGACAGTCTTCAAACTGATCCTGGCTCTGTCATCTTGGAAAAAACACAGTGATTTTCATGATGATGGGTTTGGGAGAGGAGCCCAGGAGTACACAGGAATCAAGTCAGTGGATTTTGTTCATCAAAGGCCGCCAGCCGTACACGTGAAAACATCAAGTGCTGCTAAGAATGGCTTTGGAAAATCAGACGGAGCACAGTTCCCTTCGAGAGTGCTGCTCCTGACAGATCTGAGTCCATATTGATCTTGGGGTCTCGAGCAGCTGAATATGCTTTCTGCCACTCCCCCGTATCCGTGGAAGTTATTTTTAACAGAATATTTCCAACGCTCACGTCCGCCTCCGGAACGCATTCACTCTCTGAGCGCTAAACGTTCGAGGCTGCTCTCTCTTCAGAAGGGGCCTTAAAGCAGAAAGGTCCTACGGACACAATGAAAACGAAACTGCAGTAGGAGCTTGTTTGCTGTATATGCACTCTTCGTCAAATAAGGAGCACCCAGAAGGAGGTGTGGGATTGCAGTGCTATTGGGAATAAAGGAAGATAAAGGTTACCAGGAGGAATCAATGATTTAGACTCATATGGGCAATATTTACTGAGCTACACATACAGATGTCTGTCTCCCAGTGTGGCATTGGGCCGCCATGTTTGCTAATGCAACATGCCAGATGTTTTAGCATGGAGCTGTAGAGCTTCCTAATGGTGTCCTGTGATAACCCATCCCATGCAGCTTAAACATCCTCACACACTTCCTGCAGATGGTGCGGTAGGGGTGGAGGTGGAGTGACACCAGGCCTTCTGGATGCATCACGAGTGACAACAAAGCTGATCCTGGCCCTGACCGCGGTGCCTCCACACACAGATTCACTGGTCGCCTCCACCAATATGATAGAGAGACTTGGTCACCACAATAGTCACCCAAATCTGACGGTGATGCTGATGGTGATCTTAAAGACACTACAGTCGTACGCCTACCAGCTCCCTCTGATGAGATGACTGAAACAAACTGTATCCTGATATAACAGGTTCGTGCAATGGCTGGAGTGCAGCAGGACAGCAATCTGATTAATGCTGTTAACACATATGTCTATCTTGACCCCGTAGCTACGCAGGATGAACCCCAGCTCCAGGGCGCTATATGTTGCTATGATGGACTCTGTGTTGTAGCTCTCCGTCAGTGTACAGCCATACCTAGCTGGACACTGCCGGTAGGGGAACCTATGGCTAACCCAACGAGGAGCTAGCTAACAAAACCACAGCACAGTGGAGCTCCAGCTCCCCTTTAGAGCCCCCACTGTTACAAGAGCTGTATGAATGAGAGCATGCAGCTAGCATCGTCTACATACATGATGTATGTGGTATACTGGATAATCTCAGTGGTCATGCAGCTCCGTTTGAAACACAGGGAGGAGTAGAAGAACGACCAAAGAAGTAAAGGAGAACAAACGAGGCGAGCAGCAAAGCCTGAGTTGGTTTCTTGCCTCGGGTAGAGGATTAGGGTTGGTGCTTCAGAGCTTTCCTGCTATTGTACTGGAGGATAATGCGGCCTTGGGTAGATTGCTATCCACTCTCAGCAGAGATGAACGCTACTCATGTTTTGGCACGGAATATGAGCAAATTCCATAACCAAAGCCGGCACGCTCGGCGGCAGGGGGGCATGCAAATACATAAACCAACCAGCATCACGTTCTGAGCGTGGGGGAACTTCAACCCATACAATCTTCTCACTGGGAGGAACACTGGGTGCCATGTACAGCTCTGCTAGCACTAATGCTAATGCTTCTGTGGATGTAAAGGTGTGCAGCTCGGTGATGCTGGTTAGCTCTAGCTCATTAAGTTTCTCTGGCTCGGAACCTGTTTTGTGGAAGCCGGACAAGAGATGTCAGCATGTGATTGGTTTACAATAGTGCTACCCAAGAATAGGACCGTCCAGCTTACATGGAAATCCATCAAGAGGGTATGTGGTGTATCAGGATACGTACTGTTTCAGACTCCCATCAGTTGGAGCTGGTAGAGTCTTTAAGATCACTGACTACATCCATTTACTCTAAACCTGTTTTATATTTTTTTGGGTCCAGAGGAACTTCATTAGAGAGATAACACAGATTTAGGTTCCCTGGGCCTTTAAATATAGACGTTATATTATTAATATTATTATATGTTGTTGTTATCTTATAATAGGACGTATTATTAGACATGTCTCCCTGTACTGTTATTAAGTGGTATTATCTCACTGTACTGGCAGATCATGTTACTGTGTGTGTTTGAATAAAGCCAAACGGTCTGCCCACACTGCCAGACCACCCGGCTCACTAAACTCACCTAGAACAGGCACCGCTGTGGAAGAGTTTGCTGTGTAACGGTGTAATGTCTGACGTGGCACCGCTGTGTCTCCAGGCCGTGTGTGAGCAGCTTTAGGTGTGAAATCTGCAGCTGTGGGCAGCGGGCACTTCTGCTGACTGAACAAAACCACCCTGACAAGTTCTCTCTCTTTCTCCTCACTGCTTTCTCTTTCACTCTCCTCTCTTTTTCACTCTCTTCTCTCTCTTTCACTCCTTTCTCTCTCTTTCACTTTCTTTCACTCTATTCTCTCCCTCTCTTTCACTCTCTTCACTCTCCTCTCTCTTTCACTCGTTTTCACTCTTTCATTCCTTTCTCTCTCTTTCACTTTCTTTCACTCTATTCTCTCCCTCTCTTTCACTCTCTTCTCTCTTTTTCACTAGTTTTCACTCTCTTCTCTCTCTTTCACTCTCCTCTCTCCCTCTTATTTACTCTCTTCTCTCTTTTTCACTCTCCTCTCTCCCTCTTATTTACTCTCTTCTCTCTTTTTCACTCTCTTCTCTCTCTTTCACTCCTTTCTCTCTTTCACTTTCTTTCACTCTCTTCTCTCTCTTTCACTCGTTTTTACTCTCTTCTCTCTCTTTCACTCCTTTCTCTCTATTCCACTTTCTTTCACTCTATTCTCTCCCTCTCTTTCACTTTCTTCACTCTCCTCTCTCTTTCACTCATTTTCACTCTTTCACTCCTTTTTCTCTCTTTCACTTTCTTTCACTCTATTCTCTCCCTCTCTTTCACTCTCTTCTCTCTCTTTCACTTGTTTTAACTCTCTTCTCTCTCTTTCACTTTCTTTCACTCTATTCTCTCCCTCTCTTTCACTCTCTTCACTCTCTTTTACTCTCTTCTCTTTTTCATTCTCCTCTCTCTCTTTTACGCTTTTCTCTTTGTCACTCTCTTCTCTTTCACTCTTTTCTCTCTCTTTCACTCTCTTCTCTCCCTCTCTTCGATTCATCTTATTTTCACTTTTCTCTCTATTTCACTCTTCTATCTTTCACTCTTTTCTCTCCTATTCACTCTCTTCTTCTTTTTTACTCTTTCATGCTTCTTCTGCATCTTACTCTTTTTTCTGCCTTGTACTCTTTCACTCTGCACTTCTATCTCTCTTCACTGCTTTCTCTTTCTCCCTCTCTTACTCTTTCACTCTCGATACGACTCTCTGACCCCTTTCACCCATTACTGTCCAATTTTCACTGAAGATTCACTGTTTCTCTCACTCTTTACTCTTACTCTTCCTCTTTTACTCTCGCTCTGCATTTTTTTAAAATCACCTTTCTTTCTTACTCTTTCTCTTTTCTCTATTTCACTTTTATTATTTCTCTCTTTAACTTCTTTCTTTTTTACTTTCTCTTTCACTCTTTTCTCTCCCTTCTACTCTTTTACTGGCTCTGCACTTCTCTCATTAACTCCTTTCTTTCTTACTCTTTCTCTTTCACTATTTCCTCTTTTTTCTCTCCCTCTTACGCTTTCACTTTTTCTTACTCCTTTCTTTCTTACTCTGTTTCACTCATCTCTCCCTCCCTTCTCTTAATACTCTCTCGTTTATCCTTGACCTCTCTTCCACTTTATACCACCTTAAGGGATTCAGCAGTCCAGAGGGGGCAATGCCAGAATGTAACCGCAGCGCTCTATTTAAGGTGGAATGGGAAATTTCAATAAGCAGCTGGAATAAAGCAGCACACCTCAGCTTCATCCTCTGAGCCTTCAACTCTCTCTTTCTGTCTTTCTCTTTTCTCTCTCCTTCACTCTTTTTCCCTCTCTTACACTATTTCTCTGTCACTTCATCTCTCTCCATTCTCTCCTCTCTCACTCTCTCACTCTCTCGCTTCCTCCTACTGATCCTCTCAGTACCTCTCTCTCCTCCACTTTTTCCCCTCCTTATTTTTTCTTCTTTGTCCATCTGTCTCTCACTTATTGCTCTCCGTTATCTCTCTCTCCTGTTTTTCCTCTGCCTCCCCTCTTTTTCTCTCTCCCTCCCTCCTACTGATCCTCTCTGTACCCCTCTCCCCTCCACTCTCCTGCACCCTTTTACTATCTTTCTCTCTGCCTCCCTAATCCCACCTTTCTCTCCCTGTGCTCTCTTCTGTTCTCTCCTCCTCATTTTTGTTCTTTCTGTCTGTCTTTTACTCCCTGCTCTCTACCTCTCTCTCTCTCTCTCTCTCTCTCTCTCTCCTGTTTTCTGTTTTGCCACCTTTTCCTGTTATTCTTTCTGCTTCCCTAATTAGTCTTACCTTTCTCTCTGTCTTTTCTTCTTCTCTATTCTCCCTATTTTTTCTTTCTTTATCTGTCTCACACTCGTACTGCTCGCTACCTCTTTCTGTTCTCTTTTCTCACTCTCCTGAACTCTCTCCTTTTCTCTCTGCTTCTCTCCCTCTCTCTCTCTCCCTCCTTTTCTCTCAGCTTCTCTCCCTCCCTCTCTCTCCCTCTCTCTCTCTCTCTCTCTCTCTCTCTTTCTGGTGGTACAGAAACAACTGTCCCTGGTTATGGTCCAAGGCATCCATCTTTATTGAGTGTCATTAGTGTGGAACCGCTCCTGGAACCTGCCTCCAACTTATCATCTATAAACATCACTGTCAGCTCCAAACCCACAATATATCCTCAACTCCCTCTGAGGAGGAGCGCTGCTGGCGCGGACCGCCGAAAACTTCAGGGCAAGCGCTGCACTTTCCGCCGCATTTGCCCCTGCGCTCCTGCTGCCATGGAACAGGGCAGCGCAATCCATCCAGCAGCGCGAGGGCAGTGGGCCTTCACGGGAAAATAATGAGCCGGTTTTATGGATTCGGAATAAAGCAGGGTTTCGTTTTCTTTTCGACAGCCGAAACGGGTCCTATATATCTCCCTGAAACATTGCAATCATTTCTGAAGGGGAGGGCACGCGCAGAAGTGCAAGCGCAGCAGACTGGGGGGAGATGAAGCCGGCCAAGGATTCACATTAAAGTCCCCACAATGGGGAGGAAAAGTTGGAGGTGCCTTCCAATTAGACACTTCTTCATAAACCGTAATAGCTGAGTCATAACTTCATTCGGTTGGCGTATGTAAGGCTGCCAGCAACAGACAGCCTGTCACCAGGAGGACGGGATAGAGACGTGGATGGACATGCAGTACCAGTCAACAGCTATACACACTCAACTAAATGGATGTAGTCTCTACAGTGTCTACAGTTATACACTGAACAGCTCCACCTGATTAGTCTGAACTAGTCCATATCCTGATACACCACATCTACTCCTGATGTACACAGTATGATACTCCTCCATATCTCCACCTCTAATATATATTTAGTGGTGTAAAAACTTTGATCTTTTTCTGCACAGTGTAAAAGCTCTAGTTCTCCTTTCAGGTTACTGAATATTCATGATGGACCGACCAATAGAATCGCACCAAACCTCCTTAGTAATAAACCTTGTTCTATCAGCTCCACTGCAGGGTAAGAAAGCTGTTTATCCTCATGTAAAGTTCCATATAGGAGGTTTTTAAGGTGGACTGCACAATTCCATGAGTGCTGTTTGATGTCTTCACTTTTACTCTATAGTAAAGCATTAAGATAAAGAGGAGATCCGTCTATAAGTAGTCTAAACTGTGCTGTATGTTTCATGAATATCTTCCCAAATGTCTATCAATTTTATGAATATTCATGATATATATATATATATATATACACACACATACATGGGCTTTTTCTGTAATCACTCCAAACAATGAAACAAGATTCGGTAAAAGTGACCAGGCTACAGGGTTTATTTGGGTTCAAACACTGGAGTTAATTTAACACTGATGAATTTACTGTGTGGGTATATATACAGATAGATAGATAGATAGATAGATAGATAGATAGATAGATAGATAGATAGATAGATAGACAGACAGACAGACAGACAGACAGATAGATAGATAGATAGATAGATAGATAGATAGATAGATAGATAGATAGATAGACAGATAGACAGACAGATAGATAGATAGATAGACAGATAGATAGATAGACAGATAGACAGATAGATAGATAGATAGACAGATAGATAGATAGATAGATAGATAGACAGACAGATAGACAGACAGATAGATAGATAGATAGATAGATAGATAGATAGATAGATAGATAGATAGATAGATAGATAGATAGATAGACAGATAGACAGACAGATAGATAGATAGATAGACAGATAGACAGATAGATAGATAGATAGACAGATACATAGATAGATAGATACATAGATAGATAGATAGATAGATAGATAGATAGATAGATAGATAGATAGATAGATAGACAGACAGACAGATAGATAGATAGATAGATAGATAGACAGATAGACAGACAGATAGATAGATAGATAGATAGATAGATAGATAGATAGATAGATAGACAGATAGACAGACAGATAGATAGATAGATAGACAGATAGACAGATAGATAGATAGATAGATAGATAGATAGATAGACAGATACATAGATAGATAGATACATAGATAGATAGATAGATAGATAGATAGATAGATAGATAGATAGATAGACAGACAGATAGAAAGATAGACAGACAGATAGATAGATAGATAGACAGATAGATAGATAGACAGATAGACAGATAGATAGATAGATAGACAGATAGACAGATATACAGACAGACAGATATACAGACAGACAGACAGACAGACAGACAGATAGATAGATAGATAGATAGATAGATAGATAGATAGATAGATAGATCGATCTATCTATCTGTCTATCTTGATGTAGCTCAGCGGATAACACCAGTAGCCACCAACCACTGCCACATGTGGTAGATGGGGGTTCGAATCCTGGTCTGGGTGACTGTGCTGTGCTACACCAATAAGAGTCCTTGGGCTAGACTCCTAACACTACATTGGCCCACCTGTAATATGATTAACCTTGTAAGTCGCTCTGGATAAGAGCGTCAGCTAAATGCCGTAAATGTAAATGTAATAGACAGATAGACAGATAGATAGATAGATAGATAGACAGATAGATAGATAGATAGATAGATAGATAGATAGACAGTGGAACTGTGGAGCTGAAACAGGGACGACATGTATGTAATAGCCGCTTTGACAGGGCTGAAGAAACAAACAGTGACCTCCTCCACAGTGCTGCACATTATGAAGTATGTTTAGCCCCATCCTGGTTTCTGACACCTCACTGCTCTAAATCCGTTGTGTAGAGTACACTGAATTCTATCAGCTGCTCACTAGACATCATACGGTAAATACAGGATTTCCTAAAGAGAGATCTGGAAACTTGCAAACATCAAATTGCAAATGCATTTCTATTGTATTCTAATGTTCGTGTATATTAATAAGTACAGTTCCAGTCAAAAGTTTAGACGCGACTACTCATAGACCAAACTATATAATAGCACTCATGGAATTATACAGTCCACCTTAAAATACTCTTTAACTGCTTCCTTAACCTTAAAGATCCCCAACAACATCCATTTAGTTGGGCATGTTTAAACTTTTGACTGGCACTGTACATGCCCAGATAAATGGCATTATAGATCATTTCTTATAATCGATTATCTCCTTTCACTGATCAGATTCCCACGACCTTAACACAGTATTGGATTTCTCATTATAAGTTAAAACATCAAATAATAATAATTTTTTGTGTTTTTTTCTTAATTTAAACTGCTGAATTAATGTCTAATTTACACACACTGAAATCCAGGAACTGGAAAAGGCTTCTGTATTAAACCCCACAGCTTGAGAGATGTTTTTGTAGAGTAATATGAATGCCATTTAAAATAAAGAGCAGTTACTCTTTCTCCAGGGGCAGGTGATAGCAACAATTGCACATAATGGCCTGCGGTGAACGACAGCCAATATATATGCACTGCTGCGTTTGCCAGCTGGGTGTTTTCTGTAATCACTCCAAACAATGAAATGAGATTCGGTGAAAGTGACCAGGCGGCAGGGTTTATCTGGGTTCAAACACTGGAGTTAATTTCACACTGATGAATTTACTGTGTGGGTTTTTAATTGACATGTACTTTGGCTGTCATATCCACATTCAATCATTACAGAGTATTTCTATACAGCGTCACTTAAAATAGCTCGCAAGCTGACAGCCGAGACAAGCGCAAGGCGATGCAGAACGGTAGCTTAATGTATTCCTGCTAAATGAGTGTGGAAGTATCTGGTCCGATTGTGCAGGACCGGGTTGTGTGGGGATTACACTGACTGAATTCAGGATTAAGAAATAATGACTGATATATGAAGCGGCTTTGAGCATTACGAAGGTAAATAAATTCAAACATGATCTCCGTATAGTTATACAGTTTAAAGTCATGGCTTCCTAAGGCTGGTATAAAGTCCATTTGGACATGTAGTAGAATCAGAAAGAATGCAGGACGGTACTGGAGTTCCGTGCAGTCAGGTGGCTTCTTGAAAATGTCAGGTTGCAGGAATCTCACAGAAGCAGGAAAAGCATGCTATACAGGGTAATAACACACTGGGATCGTACTGCAAAATATTTCAAATTCAATATATATATATATATAGGGATGAATTGTGCCATGATTCGACAAGCATAAACAAAACTCAGTAAAAAAAAAATTTTTTTTAATATATATATAAAAAATATAGAATATATTTTATTAAAAATAATAATAATAATAATATATATATATAGAATATATATATATATATATATATATATATATATAATATAGAATATATTTTATTTAAAAAAAATATATAATATATATATAAAATATATATTATATATATATATATATATATATATATATATATATATATATATATATATTTTTTTTTTTTTTTTTTTTTTTTTTTTTTTTTTTTTAATTAATCTTTTTTTTTTCTGAGTTTTGTTTATGCTTGTCGAATCATGGCACAATTCATCCCAACTCTGCTAGTTATGCATCAAAAATGGGAGAAAGGGAGAAATGAATCATTTGTTAAAGGGCTTGTTTGCATACTGCAGCCAGTGGCCAATATTATAATACTGGGCAGTAAAGCTACACTCTATACATATAGTTTGTTCATTTCTATCATGGAATTAAAAAGTACTTCCTGTGTAAAACAGGGTCAGTACAAGACTGATGGTTGCATGTAACCATGACAGCTATATATTTTTATTTGTTTAAAGTGTAAAAAATTCAGCAACTTTGGGTTCATACGGTTTTATAAGAATGCAAGACGGAAGTAGATTGCGGCAGATAGCAGACTGTCCTAACTACTGCAGTTGGCTGTTTAAAGGAGCAATCTGTAAAATGACACAGCGGGTCTAATTTTTTTTTTTATCTTCAGTTCATAGAAAAAACTGCAAGTCCAGTATTAAACTTCATCCCTTTTTTCTTCAAGAGCATCTCCAGCAGTGAAAAGCAGCACCAATGTTAACTCTTGTTTTGCTTCACTTGTTTTATTTGCTGCCGAATGTGGATTCTTGCCGGAAGTGGGCGGCAGTAGTCACTACATTGGGTCTTTGCTAAGATCTTTAGCCAACACTGCATTTAGTCTTTCTCTCTTCGGCTACCTGTCCTAAAATGGTCTAACCGGGAGCAGCACCTTCACCGTGGCTGATAAGAGGTTAGAATACGCCCTCAGGGCAGCACCGCTACTTCTTCATCCTCTCAGGTTGGACTGATTCCACTCCTACAGCGCTACAGTGACTCACTATCCCTTAGGTACAAAGTGGTATTATGGGATAGGACGGGCTGGGGCTAGCTGGTTAGCATGCTTACTTCAGTAGGTATCTCTGCAACATGATAGATAAATGTCCTTAACATTGCATCAAAACTGTCATTTCTTCTGTTAATAGTAATATTAATAGGTTAATCTTACATATTGCTCCTTAAAAGTCCATGTAAAGCAATAATGAATTACACTGCAGAAAATTAGATATTATTCACCCATCCTGAAGAAAAAACTTCTCTGCAGGTGCTGAAACCATGTCTGGCTGATAGCGCCTTTAGCTTAGCTGAAGTTGGCAGGGCCAGTGCTGTAGCAGTGCAGTGTAGAAGCAACTGTGACCAAGCCTAAGCACAGCATTTGAGCAGGAGAACCATGATTTACATTGTAACATCTTAAAGGTGTTAAGGGAGGGGTCGGGGGTCATGCTAGGAATGGCTCGAAGGCATCACCAAGCCAGAACTTCAGGCCCAACCAAATAATCCTGCCCATATAAACAGCTGTTAAACAGCCTAATTCAGTACCACAGTGATCACAGGCTTTTCCCATTCTCAGCAATTATTTTCTAACACTGTGTTCAGAAACACATCTCTGAATTTCCTGTATACAGACTTCCACAGAATGGAATATAAATTTTATCATAGGAAAATAAATATGGCCTACAAAAGCAATATGGAGCTTGGACCATGTTATGTATTTCTGTTGGCTGGTCAGTGTATGGGTCATGTCGAGCAGGCTGGACACTAACCTGGGGTGTCATGCCATGGCAGAGGTACAGGATGGGGATGTTGTCTGAGTCGGGTCCCTGATCCACACACAGATCCGGCCGCAAGCTATTCTTCAGCTGTGGAACACATACACACACACACACACACACACACACACACACACACGCACGCACGCACACACACACAAAAACACACATGCACACACAAACACACACATGCACACACACACACGCACACACGCACACACACACACTCACACACGTACACACACACGCGCACACACACAAAAACACACATGCACACAAAAAACACACGCCCACACACACACACGTACACACACACGCACACACACACACAAATACACACACACACACACGTACACACACACGCGCACACACAGACGCACACACACACACGTGCACACACACACACACGCGCGCACACACACGCACACACACACACGCACATACACACTCACACGCACATACACACGCACAAACACACAACACACACACACGCACACACAAATACACACACAAATACACACAAGCGCACACACACACACACACATGCATACACGCACACACGCACACACACACACACACGCCCACACACGCGCGCGCACACACACACACACACAAACACACACATACGCCCACACACAGACACACACGCACACACACAAACACACATACGCCCACACACAGACACGCACGCATGCACACACACACAAAAACACACACGCCCACACACACACACATGCACACACACAAACACACATACGCCCACACACAGACACACACGCACGCACACACACACACGCACACACACACACACACACATGCGCTCACACACACAAACACACACACACGTGCACACACAAACACACACACACAAGTACACACACATGCGCGCACACACACGTACACACACATGCGCGCACACACACACACACTCAGAGCCAATTTCTTTTCCTCAGAAACCACAGAGAAAGAGCCATATTATGAATTCAGAAAGCATTCCTCTCTTGCTCTGCCTGCTAATGGCCAATATGCTATCCAGAAAGCCCTAGAGCTCAACTTGGCTTTGTCCTCGCAATGGAGCTGTTAATTATGGCATTCCACAAAAGAATGGCAATTAGCAAACTTCTCTGCCAGCCTAGGATTGTAACAAACGGAGGAATTACAAATGTTAATAGAGCTTGCCTTGAGACAGGACTATAATATTTAATACAGATGTTTTATTATTCAGCATTAGAAAAGCTAATTTACTGGCACTGTGCTTGGCTAACTGAGCCTAAGGTTTCCAAAAGCCGTCTAAAGAGCAGAAACGTTCTTACGGTCTGCTTATATAACAAATCAATTTGTTGCCGAGAGACATGAAAGCGCGCACTGACCGTGCCATAGGCGATGGTGTCGCCGTATGTTCTCATTTCCGAGTAGATGTTGTGCAGGAACCAGCGGAAGGGCTTGCAGCGCAACCTCTGCCTCAGGAGCTTTCTCTCTCTGATATCTCCAATATCGATCCCTGAGTCCTACACACACACACAGGCTTTGTGAGCACATGTGACGCCCACATCATGTCCGCCCCTCAAATCATGAAGAACTCAGCCAAGTCAGAGTGCAATATCTCAGCTCCTTAAATAGTCTGACCTCCAGGACAACTCCAGGTCAGGTGTAGAGGTGGTGACTCCTGGGGGTGATAACCAGAGAACTGCCACGTTTCCAGATACGCCTCAGACACTAGTGAGCACGAGATTTCCCAGCAGTGCTTTATCCATGATCTTCCCATCCCATTTGAGAAGGCTTGGCATGTTTCAGGACGACCTGTTATTGCTCACAGCCCATATTGCAAACCGGCCATGCCACAATGATGCTGCATGGCAGGTTGAAAGGCCTTGTCACTTTGGCTCATGTTGATGTTCATGCACTGGATGCTCTCTCAGGAGGTCACCCAGTAGCTAGTCCAGTCTCTTGTCATTTCAAACACCATTGTTGAGTCCAGTGTTCTCCTGATGGTGGACTCATGAACTTTAACGTGAGCCAAAGTGACAAAGGCCTTCAGTTTAGAAGTTACCCTGGTTACACTGTGACCTCGTAGACTATTACATGCCTTGCTCTTGGAACGATCTTTGTTGGTTGACCACTCTGGAGAGGGTAATGATGGTCTTGAATTTCTTCCATTTGTACATACTCTGTCAGGCTCTGGACTGAAGGTCCAAACTCTTTAGAGATGGCTTGGTATCCTGTTCCAGCCCAATGAGAATCAACGGCTCTTCTTATGAGGGTCCTCAGCAAACGTCTTTGTTCATGCCATGATACACTTTAACAAACATGCGCAGTGAAGATCTGACTTCGACAGATACCTGTTCTTTACATGCAAGAGACAACCCACTCAGACCCGATTGCCATCCTTAATAACGATTTATTTGACGACCTTCAAATTACCTTCTGATTGTAAAAGGTTCACATACTTCTGCCACTCATAGATCAGTAATATTGGATCATTTTGCTTGATAAATTTACATTTATGGAATTTGGCTGATGGCTGATGCTCTTATCCAGAGCGACATATTACCGGTAGGCCAACGTAGTGTTGGGAGTCTTACCCAAGGACTCCTATTGATGTGGCACAGCATAGTCTCTCCCACATGTGGTGGTGGCTTAATGTTTGTAATATGCCTTGCCCCATTCATCGTCAGTCATTAAGGAATTGCTGATGCTTGACCTCCAGCGTTTTGCAGTGATGTTTATTTGATAGGATGATAGAAATGGGACATTTCCAGATTCCCTTAGCTTAGCTCTGCTGCTGAAATGCCTTACAAGACCCACCACAATACCAGGATCGCATACACACTAGAGCATTCCCCAATACTGCAGTTCAATTTGGTAATTAAACCCCCACGGGACCACCGCAGAGCAGGTATTATGTTTCTCAGCACTGCAGTGACACACAATGAAGCTGATCAGACGCAGCAGTGCACCAGCATAGCTAACCAGTCCTGCTTATTACATGGAGGTTAACTGTATTTTCGACAGGATGGTTCTGTGGGTGTTATCGCAGTGCCTCGCTGTACACCAGCTTACCCATTCAAGACAAAGACGTGATATTATATCTTCTCCAAGATGGATATTTTGTTATTATAATATATAAAGCATTAAATATAGTCAGTTTTGTAGCTCGGCTTGCTTTACCTGTAGTGGAATGTTCCAGGCCATGTACACATGGTCCTTGTATTCGTCCATCCACACTTCGGCCACTCGCAGAGCATTTCTGCGCACATGTGTAGGCAGGTCTTGAGTGTAGGGTTTGTGGGCACGCTCAATGTGGGCTGTTCTGGAACAGGGGAGCACCTCCACACTGCCCCCACAAAGCCACACCTAGTAACACACACACACACACACACACACACACACACACACACAGAATGTTAACCCTTATTTGTCAGCCCATATGGGCCAGTAAAATGAATCAGCATATGGAACTGAAACTTCCTGTGTGCTCCCATGTTGCCTTTCACTGTCTACAAGAAGCCCTGACATGCTTGGTTGGATTCACGTGGATACAGAAGTGTGTACTGTTGGTGGGGAACCCTTAGAGCCCTTCTATGTGCCTACTGATTTCTGGCAAATTAAAAAATGAGCAAATGTTTGTTTACTAAACTCCTCATGCTTCTTGTATTTAACCTCAGCCAGTATTACAGTGATTCTATTACCCCTGCTATTATAAGTGTTCATTATTGTGTTAATTAGGCTTTATACCATTTAATTAAACATGGATGCATCAGAAAAATTCAAACTTCAACCGCCTCACCCACAGCAAACACACCCCACCACATATCCCTATCATAAACATCCAGTGTTTATACAAAGAAAGTAGTAGCCGGTCCTGCAACACCGAAACAGTCAACTGCCAAGCCACACAAACAAACCGGGAACTCTCCGTGGTGCTGACATCGACACCTTTCAGCACCCATGTTGTGGACAGCCGCAGCTGTATGGCTACAAGGTGGGGCTCCAAACCACGCTAGGCTGCCCAGAGGTGAACAGCTGTTGGGCACACAGAAGTGTGAGTTGCTGAACTCCACACACGGCCAGTCAGCCTTACCGGTGTTTTTGTTCTTTCTATCTCTCTAACTCCTTCTAGCCCTCAGGTGACTCCCAGTACAACCGAAACCTCTCCCAGTACAACCAAAACCCCTCCCAGTACAACCAAAACCCCTCCCAGTGTAACCCAAACTCCTCCCAGTACCACCAAAATCTCTCCTAGTACAACCAAAACCCTCCCAGTGTAACCCAAACTCCTCCCAGTACCACCAAAACCTCTCCCAGTTAGGAGTGTGCGATATATATCGTCCACGATAATATCTTAATTGATGTGTTAACGATGTGCAAGCTGACGTTATCGAGTATGCTAATCACTGAGGGAAAACATTAATCAGAGCGCATTGACACGCATCTAGCTTTAGTATAGGTTGCTTCGCGTGCGCGTTGAGTGTGCCCATACATTGTACTAGCATAAGCTGAAGCTAACGCTAGTATAGCTGGCTAAAACAACGGCGAAAATGAGCGAGCACGCTGTCCTATGAACATCAGGAAGATGTTCAGACACCGTCAGCCTCTCAGTCTACTACCCTGGATTTAATTCCCAGACGAGGATCATCTTCACTCGCGTGGAGGTGGTTTGGATTCGAAAAGGCGCACATTACTCAAACAACGGCAATATGTAAACTCTGTAAAAAAGCGGTTGCCATTAAAGATAGCTCGACAACTAACCTGTTCCATCATCTCCGTGCAAACCATCGCAAAGAGTATGAGGAGTATGAAAAGTTTCGGGAGCCCGCTGCCCAAGACAAACCTAAACCACCTAAGGTACCCAAAACACAAACTCAGCAAACTTTAGCGGAGTCGCTCAATAGAAAAGTGCCCTACGACAAAAAAAGCAGCAGATGGCAAGAGATAACAAATGCAGTCACTAATTATATCGCTAAAGACATGATGCCTGTTCAAGTTTTTGAGAGAGATGGCTTCAAACAAGTGTTAAACACTCTAGACCCAAGATATAAACTGCCTGGTCGAAAATATTCCAGTCACACTGCTCTGCCTAAGCTGTATGAATCATGTCGCCAAACTCTGGAGCATAAGCTAAAAGACGTTGCACATTTTGCCACCACGGCAGATTTATGGTCAAGTAGAACGTCAGAGCCATACCTCTCTATGACCGCGCATTGCACTGGAGGAAACGTAGTAACTTGTAACCGTGTTGCCCTGAAGCCAGACGCTGTGGACAGGCTGGTGTTTTTGTCACACAACTTAAAGTAAATTCTAAGAAGTCCAATTCATGTCACAACTGATGCTGAAAAGACCATTTCCTTTTTGTCTGCAAACTGTGGACTTTGTTTACAAGTGTGTTATTGGTTATTACAAATGTAAGAAAATGTTACAGTTGTTTATTTTTTTATGAATGTGCAATACATATTGTTTATAGTTTTTATATGTATGCTGCAGAAATCACCAAACAGCAAACACATTGCTAAGTTTATTAAAATTTAAAAGCTATATTTGTTATTTACATTGGACACATTTGTGTGTGTTTTAAAATGCTCTTGTTGATTTGTTGTTTATCTTTGTGTACATTTTTCAAAGAAAATCAGGTATGCCACATGCCTTGCACATATTTGCACTGATATGTACACTGTTAATTTAAATGTTTTTTGTTATTTGTTTCAGGTAAATAAATTGCCTTTAATTGTTTACATTAATATGTGTAAGCAATTATTTTAATATCATTTTAGTTGAAGCTAGTACAATATAAGACTTTTACAAACACATAAATAAATAATAACATAAATGATGCAAAATATCGTTTAATATCGGTATCGGCAAAATTACAGAAAATATCGATATCGAGTTTTTTTACAATATCGCACACCCCTACTCCCAGTACAACCAAAACCTCTCCCAGTGTAACCAAACTCCTCCCAGTACCACCAAAACCTCTCCTAGTACAACCAAGACCCCTCCCAGTGTAACCAAACTCCTCCCAGTACCACCAAAACCTCTCCTAGTACAACCAAAACCCTCCCAGTGTAACCAAACTCCTCCCAGTACCACCAAAACCTCTCCTAGTACAACCAAAACCCCTCCCAGTGTAACCAAACTTCTCCCAGCACCACCAAAACCTCTTCTAGTACAACCAAAACCCTCCCAGTGTAACCCAAACTCCTCCCAGTACCACCAAAACCTCTCCTAGTACAACCAAGACCCCTCCCAGTGTAACCAAAACTCCTCCCAGTACCACCAAAACCTCTCCTAGTACAACCAAGACCCCTCCCAGTGTAACCAAAACTCCTCCCAGTACCACCAAAACCTCTCCCAGTACAACCAAAACACCCCTTAGGGTAACCCAAACTCCTCCCAGTACAACCAAAACACCTCACCACTGTAACCCAAACTCCTCCCAGTACAACCAAAAACCCTCCCAGTGTAACCCAAACTCCTCCCAGTACCACCAAAACCTCTCCCAGTACAACCAAAACACCCCTCAGGGTAACCCAAACTCCTCACGGTACAACCAAAACACCTCCCACTGCAACCCAAACCTCTCCCAGTACAACCAAAACCCCTCACAGTACAACCCAAACCCCTCCGAGTACAACCCAAACCCCTCCCAGGGTAAACCGAACCCCTTCCAGTACAATCCAAATTCCTCTCAGTTTAACCCAAACTCCTGCCCATACAACCAAAACCTCTCCCAGTATAACCAAAACTTCTCCCAGTACAATCAAATCCCCTCCCAGTATAACCAATACTCCTACCTGTACAACAAACCCCCCTTTTGGTACTAACAAAACCCCTCCCAATACAACCCAAACTCCTCCCCATGCAGTACATCACAGGGCATGTGGTCCGTATCTGCGGGGAAGATAATCAGAAGTCAAAATGGAATTCTTAACAGCAATATGCACCGACAGCAGCGTGCAAAACAAACTGCAGACGATGGAGGCAGAGCAGATAAACAGGTGGAGTCTTGGTGTACAATCTGAAACAGTTACATTATTAAAGATATTAAATGACACGTAGATGAGCCGACCTGGACTGTAAGTAACCCCCCAGTATTGCTATGTGGAGACTCCTTTTATCCGCATAGCAGGGCTAAGGGATTCAGATCACCTCCATTAACAGTAATACATACTCTGTCAGGATGAAGTGCTGCCAAAATAAAGAGTCACCCTTCTTGTATCACAGATTTGTCTCCAGGCAAGGTAAGTCTCGGTACCAGCGGGTATATTAACTTCGGTGACCTCTAATATAGCATCTAAAACTGCCTTCCAGCATCCCTCCAGGTCAGGGCAAGACTGGGACACTATACGGAGCAGTCATTATTCATCTTACATAACCCTTCAGGGATGAAGGATGGTAAACTTTATTAGCTTATGATGGCTACTGAACACAGTTCCCCAACACATTACCTTCAGTTATGCACTCCACGCCCTTTTCCCACTTTACCCTAACAGCAGACTTAGTGATGCCTTGAAATTTAGACAGCGCTCCATAAAAGAGATGAAGTCCGTAGGATCCTGTGTGTTTTATTATGTCATCTAGAAGCAGAGAGAGGAGAGGCGACAGAAGCACCTGCGGGTATGTTTCGAAAATGTTTGGCTGGAACTTTTGCTGCCCCCTTTTTATATGTGGCTTGCTATCCCATCTCTGAACTGCTAGCAAGGAAGAGTTAAACTACAATAGAGTTTACAGGATGTGGAAAACTTTACAGGATGTAAACTTTACAGGAAGAGGAAAAAACATCCTTTACTTTTAATGTAAGTCAACGTAACTGGACTCTTCTTCAAGTCAATGTGGACCATTTCTATGGGCCATCCATCAAGAAATGTACACACAATGTTAAGGATAGCAGGCACTTTAAAGACAACTTGAAGACTAAACTCGTCAGGTCATCCCAGGATACTTCTCAAGCCAGCCACCAGAGGTCCAACTCACCAGAATGCTGAGGATTTTTTTTTAATGGCCTTCCCCTCCCTAGGTGTTTGTGGAGCATTAACCATCTTACCGTTAGCACTAGCTACTGCAGACTTATCCTCAGTTCTGGAATTCCCTGAACAATCTCGGCTTTGTTGTTTTTCAGAATACGCCACGTGCAAGTCCAACATAAACTGAGTGAGCCACAGGCAAACTTGAGAGGAACCCTAGTGCAGAGCAGAAAGGGAGCAGACAACTGAACTAAATAGCAACTGGAAGCAGTGGGATTCGAACCCACGAACTATCATGTGGTAACTGCGGGGCGTTATCGCTACGCCACTGCAGATGAGGTGGAAAAACAAAGGATTGTGGGGAGCACATGGCAACAAACAAATAAATCAAAACGAGTCTCCCCCAACCAAAAGACTAAGAGATCAGGGCAACAAAACAGGGATGTGATTTTAAAAATCTTTATTTTCTTTTCAGTTCTCCTTTCTCCTTTCTCCTGAGAGACCAGGTTACCGGCTGAGTCAAAACAAAGACTGCACAACGCTGGTCTGGAGCACTGCTCTTAAGTAGACTGTCCCACAGGTGTATTTAATCTGTCTTAATGGGGCCTGCTCCTGCGTTGCCCCCTAGTGGCTGGTGCAGGACAAGTCCCAGAACCTGCCCTTACACTTGACTCCTCTTGCCCTTGGTTTTTTGTGCGGCTCCTTTTGTGACTGTTGGAGATCTTCTGAGCTTCTGAATTTTTTGAGACCTTTGGCTTTGTTTTTTAAGACAACTTCTGGGAGCTTCTTTCTTTGGACCCTTTTATTTTATGCATTTTCTGCTGCTTTTGTGTTGCATAAAAACCCAATAATTCTATATATGACATTCCTGACATGCTATTAAAGAAGAGCCAATTACGGCTTATTTGCCTCCACATTAAAGGGGGCATTATTAGGGGGCTTTGTAAAGCAGTTGATTTGGTCCTAATTGACTTGAAACATGCAGCACCTCGCAGCAGTCCCCGATTCCTCTAAATGTCAGGATTCCATTTAGAACCATTTATTCAAACCGAATACCTTATTACTGCTAATTCTCCACAATTTGTACAGCAGCAGAGCCCAAATTAAACTCTCAGAAGGCAAATACTCTGGGCTACAAGCAAGCTGGACCATCGAGCATGAGAAGGAAGCAATAAGGGGATGATGTAATGAGTTATAATAATAACAACAACAACAACAACAACAACAAGTGAGTGGAATACATACAACTGAGGACATTCACACCGGATACTACACTGTAAAGCCTCTACAGAGAGGCAGTGTTAGAGTCAGGCAAGACATTTCCTCAAAGGCTTTACTGTGCTGCCTTTTCTCTCCTAAAGGAAACTCGTTCGCAGCTGTGCGCACCATTTAACTCTGTATCTCTGGATCTATGGCTCTGCAATGGAGAATACATGGGGATCCGGTTTACAGGCCGTGTGTGAAGGAGCTGTGAAATACGGCAGTGCAGCCGTGTGTGCCTGGGTGGGGCGGGGGGTCTGGGGGCGGTACAGTGAAGCCTACAGTGCTTTCAGGGATTAGAACACGTTTGCACAGAGATTTGCTGAATTAGGCTGTAAAGAAAGATCCTGTAACAAAACACAGCAGAGCGCCGCTCCTTCAGCGCCAGTCCGATTCCCTCCGATTCCTTTTCATCCACCCACTGCACTCGTGCTAAGAACCACCACCCATTCTACATCCCTCTCTCTTTCTCTTTTTCTTTCTCCTTCTCTTATTTATTTCTCTACATCTCTCTCTGATTATGATGCAGGCACCTGTTTGGATCCAAATGAAACCCAAAATCTCTTGGTCTGATAAGGGGCTGAGCCCGCCTCCTGAAAAACAACCCCACACCATGATCCCCCCTCCACCAAAATTTACACCTGGCACAATGCAATTTACAGAGGTAAACAGGACCCAGTAAACAGGACATAATTAATTAGTTGATTTGTTGATGAATTGAGTATCTTGCTGTTGCACCATTGTAAACTGAAATTTTGGCACATTTTCTACTGACATGTTGCCCCCCCTATTTGATATTAGTATTACTGCCCCCCCATTTGATAATAGTATTACTACCCCCCCATTCGATAATAGTATTATTGCCCCCCATTTGATTATAGTACAATTGCCCCACCTATTTGATAATAGTATTACTGCCCCCCTATTTAAAAATAGTATTACTACCCCATTTGATAATATTATTACTGCCCCCATTCGATAATAGTATTATTGCCCCCCTATTTAAAAAAAGTATTACTACCCCCCATTTGATAATAGTATTATTGCCCCCCATTTGATAATAGTATTATTGCCCCCCATTTGATTATAGTACAATTGCCCCCCCATTTAATAATAGTAATACTGCCCCCTATTTGATAATATTATTACTGCCCCCCATTCGATAATAGTATTATTGCCCCCCCTATTTAAAAAAAAGTATTACTACCCCCATTTGATAATAGTATTATTGCCCCCCATTTGATTATAGTACAATTGCCCCCCCATTTGATAATAGTATTACTACCCCACTATTCGATATTAGTATTATTGCCTCCATTTGATTATAGTACTATTGCCCCCCCATTTAATAATAGTAATACTGCCCCCTATTTGATAATAGTATTACTGCCCCAATCGATATTAGTATTATTGCCTCCCCTATTTGATAATAGTATTACTACCCCACTATTCGATAATAGTATTATTGCCCCCATTTGATTATAGTACTATTGCCCCCAATTTAATAATAGTAATACTGCCCCCTATTTGATAATAGTATTACTGCCCCAATCGATAATAGTATTATTGCCTCCCCTATTTGATAATAGTATTACTGCCCCCCATTCGATAATAGTATTATTGCTCCCCATTTGATTATAGTACAATTGCACCCCCTATTTGATACTAGTATTACTGCCCCCAATCGATAATAGTATTACTGCCACCCCTATTTAATAATAGTATTACTGCCACCCCTATTTAATAATAGTATTACTGCCACCCCTATTTAATAATAGTATTACTGCCCCCCATTCGGTAATAGTATTATTGCCCCAATTTGATTATAGCACTATTGCCCCCCCTATTTAATGATAGTAATACTGCCCCATTTGATAATACTATTACTGCTCCCCAATTCGATAATAGTATTATCGCCCCCACTATTTGATAACAGTATTATGTATTATGAATTTGCCAGGTTGCATCATTTTACAAAGTCCCAGTTTAAAATGAATCTGTTGAAAGTAGGAGAAGGTGCCAGTCCGATACATTTTCTACTGTGCTCGTGCTGTTGATTTAGAAAGTAGACTGTGGTACGACCTGGTCTAGGGTCAGGCCGTAATAAGCAACAAAAGTGGGTTCCCTCTCTAGACCTCTGCCAGACCATACAGCAGACACTGCTAAAAAAAAACAGAAAACTGCAGGTTTAACAGCAAGATGGAACTACATCTTCAGGGACATGCAAACGCCAAAATAACACACAAAACAACTAAAGAGCTACAAAAAAACTAAACCTGAAAACCGAAGGAAGGAAGATACAAAAGCTACCCTAACGCTGAAGTTACACACCGGAGAAAAGGATGAGCAAAACAAACGGGCAGCCCTCTCCTACACCTCACCCAGCTTTTCAATGACTAACAAGTCTTTCACTACACGAAAAGACTTTTCACGACAGGCTGGTCTCAACAGTAGTTCCTCCAGCTCCTGCCAAATCGCAGGGAACCCTGAACGTCTCTCTAAGATGGCTGCTCGATGACCTTTTATCCAGGAAGGCCATCGACCAACAGTCTCAGCTGCTAAACCGCTATATCCTACTGGCTCGCAAGTGATGCTGGAACCTATCCCAGCATTCAGTGGGTGAAAGGCAAATAGGAAATCTATCGCAGGGCGAATACACAGGGCACCAAAAAGAAACCCACACAGACGCAGGGAAAAAGTGCAAACACAGAAAGGACCTCGAAAGCCCCAGCTGGTACTTAAACCCAGGCCCTCCGTTATATAAACATAACCTTCACACCTTCAAAGTACGGACTAGCTAGGTACTTAGCTTACATTAGCATGGGGATAGCATGTTAGCTTAATTACCACATTTGTTTGGGGTTTGCGTGTTAGTCCACCATTATTGCATTAGCTTGAAGATAAGACATTAGCATGGAGCTAGGGTGTTTGATGGATAGTAGCGCGTTAGCATGTTAGCTTGGAGCTAGCACCTATAGTGGATATAAACATAACCTTCACACCTTCAAAGTACGGACTAGCTAGGTACTTAGCTTACATTAGCATGGGGAAAGCATGTTAGCTCAGAATTAGCAGCTTTGTTGGAGATTTGCGTGTTAGCTTGTGGTTAGCGTCTTAGCCCACCATTATTGCTTTAGCTTGAAGTTAAGGCAAGGAGCTAGGGTGTTTGATGGAAGGTAGCACGTTAGCATGTTAGCTTGGAGCTAGCACCTATAAGGGATGTAAAGAAAGACAGATCTAAAGAACTTTGGAAAGGGGTATTATGTTTTTAGCTTCATGCTACAACAATGTCTTCGTATTTGATTTAGTACTATAAGTTAGAGAACGAGTTCCACACAGAGAGAGAGTGATGCAGTGGCTACACTTCTTCGAGACTTTTATTGCAGAGGGCAGGGAGTAATAACTTCTAAACACAACAGCGCCCCACAGTGGTCATTAATAGGAACAACAACTTTACAGCAAATACATCACAAGTGGGGTATAGTGTAGAGAAAAAGAGATGTGACGAGCGATTGGTGGTGTAAGCAGTCAACTGCAAGTACCCTAATCTCTGTTGTTCAACAAATGAGGGTAAAGCTCATATGGAGTGCAGTGGAAATGAACATATCAGTCATGTGACGTATGTATTCATCATATCTGCTGGAACAGGCAACACATGGCCATGCGGGTTTAGCAACCCCAAGAGCAAGAAGCAACTTCAGACTCAAACGCACATCAGCACAACCATTAATTATGCAAATATTAAAGAGGGAGGAGACAGATGTGCAGCACTCTGATTCGCTGTGTGGCTGACTCATTTGCATAATTACTGACAACATTGCTGATGAGCCATGAATGAAACGTCTGTTCTGCTCCAGCATTCCATAAAAAATCTCACATTTGCATACAATTCCTGCAGCTGTTACCGAGTTGCTTTGATCCCGCTTTAATCTGCTAATCTGCTTCACAGCCTAAAAATAAAGGAGTGTTTGGGATTCTGCGGAGTAACCGCATGAAATAGTAGAGTGTTAGCAGTAATTGTACAGCAGCCTAATTACATGTTGCATAAAGCCTGGCTGGCAGGCTAGCCGGTTTATTCCAGTCTAGATAAAGCAAGCGGTCTGCGTACCCTGTATAGTGTACAGTTTGTCTTTATTATACTGCTCCAGTTTTCCCTTCGCACTGTCTCTCAGCATGGCCTCGGGATGTCATGTTTGCAAACTCAACAAGCCAGACGTCTTGGCAAGGAGTTGTAGAGGTTCCTAATGGTGTCCTGTGATAATCCATCCCATGCATCTTGAATATTCTCACACAGCTCCTGCAGATGGTGTGATGGGGGTGGAGGTGGAGTAACACCAGGCCTTCTGGATGTGTGATGCGTGACGAAAAACTGTTCATCATCTCAGGAATTCGTCACTGAAGACGCCATTCACAATCTGGCACACACCAGTGCAGTCTTTGGCGACGGTGACGTGGAATTAAGGGCAGAGGTCGTAAGTCTGCATGCACAAAACCCAGAAGGCTAAACTGAATAGAATCATCAAGAAGTCCAGCTCTGTCCTGGGGTGTCCTCTTGACCCAGTGGAGGTGGTGGGGGACAGGAGAATGAGGACTAAGTTCAAACACATGCTGAAGAATCTGTCCCACCCCATGTACCACTCTCTGGAAGCACTGGGCAGCTCCTTCAGTGCCCGGCTGCTGCACCGGCGGTGTGTGAAGGAGAGATACCGCAGATCCTTCCTTCCGGCCGTCTCACTGTATAACAGCCGCTCCCCTCCGTAGTCTATCTCTACACTAGTCTATTTCTACACTAGTCCATTTCTACAGTAGTCTGTTTCTACACTAGTCAATTTCTACACTAGTCTATTCCTACACTAGTCTATTTTTACACTAGTCTATTTCTACAGTAGCCTATTTCTACAGTGGTCTATTTCTACACTAGTCTATTTCTACAGTAGCCTATTTCTACAGTGGTCTATTTCTACAATAGTCTATTTCTACACTAGTCTATTTCTACAATAGTCTATGTCTACAGTAGTCTACTTCTACACTAGTCCATTTCTACACTAGTCTATTTCTACACTAGTCTATTTCTACAGTACTCTATTTCTACAGCAGTCTATTTCTACAGTGGTCTATTTCTATTTCTACTATGTGTAATAAAACTGCATTGCATAATCCTGTCATCTGGATTTAAATTTTTAGTATTAGATTATATATTTTTCTGTACTTTTTGTATATAGATCTTATTTATTAATTGTATGTTTCCTGACACTTCTGTTCTTTCCTCTGTGCTGCTGTAACATTGCAAATTTCCCCACTGTGGGATCAATAAAGGATTATCTTATCTTAATCACACTTTCCAGTACTTAACACATCCATTCAGGGAGAATTTCAGACCGATCTTATGCCTGCAGATAGTAATACAGGTTTGTTTTTTACTTGGGGGCTTTAAGGTCACAAAAAGAGCAATGTCTAAACAGGGTCAAAACCAGAGAACACAATAACCAGAAACAAGAGGACGTCCTGAGAGAAAGCCAGTAAACAGTCCTCTGTCAAAACATGAGATCAGACGGGCCAGGTAAACAATACAGAAGACACAAAGGGGAAGTCAAAAAATACAAGAAAACCAGGTCATAAACCAGCAGGCTAATGAACAGAGAGAGACTCAGTACAATAGCAATACACACACGCAATGCAGCACAAACAGTCTGAGGACTAAGGTTTAAACCGCTCCAGATCACTACAGAGACAGGAAGCAGGTGTGTGTGGCTAGAACTCTGGGGAGAGAGAAAGCTGAACATCTTTTGGTTGATGGTGATGGTGTACAGGTCAGGTGATTTTGATGTGTCAGCAGGTTTTTTATTTATTTGATGAGTCAGCAGGTGAAACAGACCTAACTAAGAAGGTGTGTTTGGCAGGGGGCGTGACACACTCCCTACAGCTTTGATTTCTTGCAGACAATTTGCCGTCAGTTCAGTCTCAGCAGCTGGTTTAGCGTTTTCGTCTTCTCACAATCCAAACAGTTCCACATTGAGGGATGTTGAAGTCTGAAGTCTCCTTTTCTCTGTCAGGAGCTTCTTGAACATCTACACATCCTTTCAGATCCATAAGATAAGCTAATTCTTTATTGATCCCACAGTGGGGAAATTTACAATGCTACAGCAGCACAGAGGAAAGAACAGAGGAAACATACAAATAATAAATAAGATCTATATATAAAAAATACAGAAAATATAAATAGTAGAAATAGAAATAGATTCCTGAGTTTTAATTGCAAATTGTAGAAATAGAAACAGAATATTGACTTTTTATTGCACATTGTCGAAGACTAGTGTAGAAATAGACTAGTGTAGAAATAGACTACTGAAGAAATAGACTAGTGTAGAAATAGACTAGTGTAGAAATAGACTAGTGTAGAAATGGACTACTGTAGAAATAGACTACTGTAGAAATAGACTAATGTAGAAATAGACCAGTGTAGAAATAGACTAGTGTAGAAATAGACTAGTGTAGAGATAGACTAGTGTAGAAATAGACCAGTGTAGAAATAGACTACTGAGGGGAGCGGCTGTTATACAGTCTGACGGCCGGAAGGAAGGATCTGCAGTATCTCTCCTTCACACACCGCGGGTGCAGCAGCCGGGCACTGAAGGAGCTGCCCAGTGCTTCCAGAGAGTGGTACATGGGGTGGGACAGGTTCTTCAGCACGTGTTTGAACTTAGTCCTCATTCTCTCGTCCCCCACCACCTCCACTGGGTCAAGGTGACACCCCAGGACAGAGCTGGACTTCTTGATGATTCTGTTCAGTCTCTTCCTGTCAGCATTGGAGATGCTGCTGCTCCAACAGACCACTCCATAAAAGATGGCTGATGCCAACACAACATCGTAGAAGGTCCTCAGGAGCGCCCCCTGCACTCCAAAGGACCTGAGTCTCCTCAGGAGATGTAGTCTGCTCTGGCCTTTCTTGTAGAGTGCAGGAGTGTTGTCAGTCCAGTCCAGCTTGTTGTTGAGGTGAACACCCAGGTACTTGCAGGACCTCAGTATATCAATGAACATAGTACTGAGGCGTCTTCTCACAGAGGAAAGATGGACAGAATCACCTGTGGATGGATTCCACCCTGAAGCAGGAGTAAAGCTTGATGTTCTCCTCTCTCTGTCAAAAAGGAAAGCTTTAAGTGCTGTTACTCTGATAGGGGCGAACCATGGTATACCAGGTCTTCCAGGTGGTTGTTAGGAGTCCCTTTTTTTATTATTTAATTACGGCTGAACTCCTGTTTTGGAAACTCCTGTGTATCTTGTACTTATTTTTCTTTTTCTTGTACCTTTTTCTTACGAATGCATGTGGAGTATAAACTTATTGACCTTAATGTACCACAATCTGAAAAGATTTATACAGTATAGATATATTTTTAATAATTTTAGATCATTTCTATTGGTCATGAAGCGTTCCCGCAGTGTGAAGGTCAACTGATGTATCCCAATAGTGTAAAACAACATACAAAAGAGTGAAAGAGAGTGAAAATGAAAGAGAGTTAGAGGAGAGTTTATATTCTCTATGTCTCTGCAGAGTCCGTTATCAATCTAACCTTCATGCGCCAGCAGCAGACAGTGGTAAATGCCAAACGATAAGTCCAATAAAGTATATTATTATTTTAGCATTCTACAGCACACAGCCTTCACTACAGAGGACTGCACTACAGAGCCGAGCCTCCTGAGCCAGACTGCAGGAGCAAGAGCAAACGGTCCTCTCTTAGACTGCATCAGATAAGGAGGAAGCGGCGTGTCAGTGGCAGGTCTAGCTTCAGGACCGCAGGAAAGAGCATCAAGTGGAGATGATTTAGATGAAGGCAGCAGAACCAGCTGGAAACCCAGCTGCCGACAGTCATTATACTCTAAAACCCGGCACACAGACGCAGCCTGCCACTGCTGAAGAGACCACCTCTTCCTCTCTCCACATTTAAGTGGTGGGTCTCAAACGGCACCCCAGTTCAGTAGTTAGTAAGGCCATTCACTCAGTTTCTGGAAGTGACTCAGATTCCAATTCCCAGAGATTCCACACGAGCCAGGACTCTAGAACTGTATGGTTCTATGGAAAAATCTCATGATGGTCAGACTCATGTGAACCCTGCAGTCAATGTTACAGAATTACTGACAGTGAAGAAGCCCACCTTCTCCATTAATTTAGCTGATGTCCTGCTTTTCAATGGAGAAATCTTCCCTGTTTCTGCCACGCCTTTGTGTTTGCAGACAGAGTCAGGGGAAGATAAAGAACTGAAGGCATGAAATTATAAGACAAAACATTCTTTTCAACATTTTAAGCAGGATTAGTGGATTATTTTGGTTTTTTGACAATTTTAGAGTGATTTTTAGAATAAATAAATAAGGAACCATGCAAAACTTTGGGAACCCCAAAAGATTCAAGCTTCTAGATGAACAGACCATCTCTCTAACTTTAAAACAGGGGGGTGGGCTGATAATGCTTTGGGCTTGTGTTGTAGCCAGTGATCTGGGGACCATTTTACTGGTAGAGAGAAGAATAGATTTAATTAAATACCAGCAACTGAAAGCAAACCTAACATGCTCTGTAAAAAGCCTAGGATTACAATAGCATGGCTTCTACAGCAGGATAATGATCCTAAACACACCTTCAGATCTACAGTAGACTACTATTACAGACAAGCGCAGTGTATTGGGTGAGCAGTCCACATAATGGTGTTCATGTAATATGTTGTAATTGAGTCATCAGTATCCCATTACTCCTCCTACAATAAACTTAGCTAGTCCTTGAATTAGTTTTTACACACAACACAAAAAATCATCATTTACTTTACTGAGACTTTTTGTGACACAATACAGAATGCAGAGACTTGCTTTTCTTCAGTGACTGTATGTCATATGAAATACAGTATGCTACTGAGATGCAGAAATGTGTGTCACTTTCATTACGGCACAGCAGCATGTGGAACTACAATACAGTGGAGACACTGGTAGACCAGCAGTGAAGGCCTGCTGTGGCCAGATGGCAATTCTTTGGAATAAATCAGAATGAAGATGTGTGGCTGTGCATGTGTGTGTGTGTGTGTGTGTGTGTGTGTATGTCTGTGTTAGTGTGAGATATCTTTGGCACTGTGTTCTGACTGGGTTTGGTAATTATGGTGTCAGTGGGACAGAGTGTAATAGTCTTGTTGTGGCTCTGTGTTAAGTGCTGGAGGCTGGAGTTATGGGGTCTGATACTAAAACACAGCTATGCCACAGGCAGGTACAAACATGCACACACACACATACACACACACGCACATACACACACGCATACACACACACATACACCCACACACACACACACCCACACACACACACACACACACACATACACACACACACACACAGACACACACATACACACACACATACACACGCACAGACACCCACACAGACGCGTGCGCACACACACACACACACACACACATACACACACACACACACACAGACACACACATACACACACACACACACAGACACACACATACACACGCACAGACACCCACACAGACGCGCGCGCACACTCACGCACACACACGCACCCACACACAGACACACACACACACAGACACGCACACACACGCGCACACGCACACACAGCCACACGCACACCCACGCACATAGACACACACACACACACACGCATGCACACACACACATAGACACGCACACACACACACACACACGCACGCAGACACACACACACAGACACACACACAGCATTGTAGGATTCACCAATTTGCATCAGAGCAATGTAATAGAAGTTCACAATGTGATTGTATGGATTTAAAAAATGTTCACCAGAAGCATTTTGGGACGAACCTGAGAGGCATCACTTCTATCATCTATGCATGGTTATGTGGTCATGTGCCTTCATTATTCAGAAATGTGATTAATAATTTTAATATTCTGATTTCTCCACTCTTCTCCACTCTTTCTCGGGCATGCTCTCTCATTTCCACCATTGTTAGCGGCGAATTCATATCTAGCCTCTCAGCCAAGTCTCTCTGCCAAGTCTCTCACAAGTCACAGTGAAGTCTCTACATCCATCCATCTATCCATCCATCTTTTTTTATGCCCTTTAGTCCAAACTAGCCTCGCAGTGCAGTAGGGAAAGCAGAGAAGCCCATACAGCCCCGTCCCCCAGAACGTCCTCCAGCTCATTCTAGGAAATCCCAAGCCGTTTCCAGGCCAGTTCGGAGATATAATCCCTCCAGCTGGTCCTGAGGCAACCTTTGGGTCTCGTCCCAGTTGGACGTGCCTGGTACACCACCAATGGGAAGTGGCCAGGGGGTATCTGAATCAGATGCCTGATGCATCTTAACTGGCTCCTTTCAATGTGGAGGAGTAGTGGCTCTACTTTGAGCTCCTCCCAGATGACTTAGCTCCCCCCCCCACCCGTAGCTCAAAGTGCTGGGTAGTAATCACTAATGGGGAGGAATACTACATACTACTACTACTACTACTACACACACACACACACACACACACACACACACACACATATATATATATATATATACATACATATAAACACATACACATAAATACCATGTTAGGTAGAGTGTATACAGTACCATCTCTCATCACCCCAAGTCATTACCCAAAGCTCATGCCTATATGTGAGGGTGGGGATGTAGGCCGATCTGTAAACAGAGCCTTATATGGCTCAACTACCCTGCTTCCCTGCTACGGAGGCATCTGCATCCACCTCCCCTTCGAATTCAGGTCAGGCTAACCCCAGCAATACCGCCAGCAAGAAGACTGGTGAGCAAAGTATTGCAAGGGCTTTTTTGGACTCTAGAGTATTACCAGTATTAGTATAGTATTTCTAATAAAGTGATAGTATTTCAAATGAACAGCTTCACAAATACACATGCAAACGATTCAAGTTTCACACTCTGCCGTTGATGTGAAGTAAGCAAGGATGGGCCTTATCTCTGTACCTGACTGACCCAACAGCTAGGATTGTGGACAGTCACTGAGCAGTGTTGCCGTCCATGAGTCATCCTGTTAGTGCCAGCACCATTGGCAGACGGATGCATGACACAGGACTACTGTCACGGTTCAGGGTTCTCTCCTGATCTCTCTCCTGGACTCCAATTCCCAGAGTGCACCGCTTGGTGACGTCACGGCCACATGCTCCCCATCAACCAATCACGCAGAGCATCTCCAGACTACTGATTACACACCTGCACCTCATTAGTTCTGTTTGTGTAAATACTCACTCTCTTCCTTCGCCTCTTTGTGAGGTTTTGCCAGCTCTGTTGTGACTGAGCGTTGTCTACCTGTTTTACTCTTGCTCCATTTTACGGTTAAGCTCTCTTGTCTTTTCCTTTGGCTTTGTTTGCTCTGTTTGGACCGAGCTGGTTTACTACCCGGACTGTCTACTGGTTTTTGATCCCATCCCGCCCCATTGACATATTGACTCAGGGTCTCTTTGTTAATGCGCTGCCTACCTGTACTACCTGTTGCTGCAGTGCTGTCAATAAACCTACTAAAGGCACATAGACCATTACAATGACTGTCCTTAACACCACGTCAACGTCTCCAAAGACTGCAATGGTGTCGTGCCAGACTGTCATGGAGTGACTCAGAATGGCAGCAGGTCATCTTCAGTTGATGGATTACCAGAGGACGCTTTTAGGAGCCTCTACAGCTCCATGCCAAGACATTGAGATGTATTGTTACATGTTGGGTTAGCAAACATGGCTGCCTGATGTCTATTACCCCTCATGAAACGATAATATATGGCAATGTATTGGAAAATATAGTGCAATATATTAAATAATATAATGTCATATATGCGAAACAAGTGCATATATTTAGCATATATTTATATATTGATAAATATATTACAATATATTGTATAATACATAAGGAATTGCCGCTTTTCATATATTGTATGTATGGTAGTATAATATATATTTACTTATATATTGTAATATATTTCATTTTATATGTAATAGACGCCATATGTATTTCTCCATATGTTTGCATATATATATATATATATATATATATATATATATATATATATATATTATATATATATATATTATATATATATATATATGTATTATATATATATATATATATATATATATATATATATATATATATATATGAAAATATATACATATATTGCCACATTGTGTATGAAAATATTCTCACATATATATATATATATATATATATGCAAACACATATAGAGAAATACATATGATGTCTATTAAAATTAAATATATTACAATATATAAGTAAATATATATTATAGTACCATACATACAATATATGAAAAGCGGCAATTCCTTATGTATTATACAATATACTGTAATATATTTATCACTATATAAATATATGCAAAATATATGCACTTGTTTCGCATATATGACATTATATTATTTAATATATTGCACTATATTTTCCAATACATTGCCATATATTATCGTTTCATAAGGGGACTACTACTACTACTACTACTACTTCTGTACATGTAGCCCAATAAATATTTCCCATATCGGTCTAAATTGATCATCATATATTGTTCCTGGTAACCTTTATCTTCCGTCCCAGTAGCACTGCAGTCCCACACCTCCTTCTGGGAGCAGCTATTCTTTTGATGATGAGTGTAGAATAATAATATTAATATAAGATCCATAGCAGAGCAAATCAAGAGGATTTTGTTGGTCCTGAGGGGTGGCTCAGTTTTTCTCAGGAAGGCAGGATCCCCACACACCTCTTGGTGTGACTCATCTGATGCAGCAGAGAGGAGCCTGAGAACAGACTTTCCCAAAAAGCCTTTCATCCTTCTTAATCACGGAGTGCTACACAATATCCCAAGCCCATCCATATGCATCCGCCTTTCACTGCTAAACCATGAGTTTGATTACATCACTTCACACGCATGCAGCTAGCTCCGTACGCCTTCTATATTTCGCCACTGACCAGAAATGGGATCTCTGAAAACAGTAACTCATCTACGTACCTACACACCGGAAACGACCTAGAACTATCATATTCTAAGTATATATTAGCATATCTGATGTTTCCACATCGAAAAGGGAAGCTGATTGTGTCAACTGGAGCGCCAAAAAAACAAAAACGTGTTTTCCAACATGACATGCAGAGGTGAGTATCTTTTACCCTGATCCCCAGCTCCACGTTCTCTCCTCCGTAGACTTCCATGCCTTCATCCAGCAGACCAATCTCCTCGAAGTACTCTCGGTCCACCACAAAGCAGCCAATCAGGGATGGGCTCCTGTTAGAAGCAGGAAGAGAGGCAGACGATGATTCATCAGCTTTTCCTCGAGTGAACTTCAGGTACATGGTGCGTCTATGGCATCTCTAAGTTACAAAACAAGACCGGCTTCATTAATAATGCACAGGTACAACAAAACAAAGAGCACTCAGGCTTCCTCAGGCACCTCAATCACAGTGCTACTCTGAAAGCCTCTCTGAGTAATGGCTCAGTTTTCCCATTCAAACATTCCTAAGCAGAACAAATCCCTGCCGAGTTAACACTGACACTGATACTGCATGCACTCCTAACCGTCCACCTGGTTAGATACACTTAGTTTTATGCCCACTTACTGCCACGTTATTATTTATTTATTTATTATTTTTACAGCAACTTACTGCCCGCTTTGTTAGATACGCCCAGGTTTACTTCTGCCTACTGGCGACTTTATCAAAAACACCAACTTCTTTAGCCTCTCACTGGCCACTTTATCAGAAACACCAGCTTCTTCAGCCTCTTACTGGCCACTTTATCAGAAACACCAGCTTCTTCGGCCTCTCACTGGCCACTTTATCAGAAACACCAACTTCTTCAGCCTCTCCATGGCCACTTTATTAGAAACACCAGCTTCTTCGGCCTCTCACTGGCTACTTAATCAAAAACACCAATGCTTTCATCCACTCACTGGCCACTTTATCAGAAACACCAGCTTCTTTGACCTCTCACTGGCCACTTTATCAGAAACACCAACTTCTTCAGCCTCTCCATGGCCACTTTATTAGAAACACCAGCTTCTTCAGCCTCTCACTGGCTACTTAATCAAAAACACCAATGCTTTCATCCACTCACTGGCCACTTTATCAGAAACACCAGCTTCTTTGACCTCTCACTGGCCACTTTATCAGAAACACCAACTCCTTCAGCCTTTCACTGGCCACTTTATCAGAAACATCAGCTTCTTCGGCCTCTCACTGGCCACTTTATAAGAAACACCAACTTTTTTGGCCTCTCACTGGCCACTTTATCAGAAACACCAACTCCTTCAGCCTTTCACTGGCCACTTTATCAGAAACACCAGCTTCTTCGGCCTCTCACTGGCCACTTTATCAGAAACACCAACTTCTTCGGCCTCTCACTGGCCACTTTATCAGAAACACCAACTTCTTCGGCCTCTCACTGGCCACTTTATCAGAAACACCAACTCCTTCAGCCTTTCACTGGCCACTTTATCAGAAACATCAGCTTCTTCGGCCTCTCACTGGCCACTTTATAAGAAACACCAACTTTTTTGGCTTCTCACTGGCCACTTTATCAGAAACACCAACTTCTTCAGCCTCTCACTGGCCACTTTATCAGAAACACCAGCTTCTTCTTTTGCGTCCATTCACTGGCTATACTATTGGAATCTGTGGTATTGATAAAAATATCTATGGAAAAGCAGCTCTGTGGTTAGAAACTGATCACTGATGAAGAACTAGAGGATTGCTCATACAAGCCGTATATCAAAGGATGGACTACAGTTCACTAGGAAGTTGTAGGGGTTTCCAATAAAGTGTCCAGAAAATGTAGGCCATTGAAGCACATTATATTAGATGCAGAATTACAAATCTGTAACATTCGAATTCAAGTTCACCACATATTCAGGGGAGGACAGCAATGACCTGAAATATCCCAATTCAAATGTCTACACCATTTCCACATGAATAAACTGCCAAAGGCAAACACACTCACCGTTTCCCAGTGTAGAAACAGAGTTCTGAATCAAACGCATGAACCCAACAGCACTGCTCAGGAGACTAATTACCCCACCTAGCACTCTGCACACCAAGCTTTGGTTTTATTTTGTTTCAAGTAATCACAAAACGTGAAGCGATCACATCCCCTGATACGTTCGCTTTCATCCACCCTTCATTTCTTAAACACCACATTCTGTATCAGTCAGACTGTTTTTTTATTATTACAGTGTTTACTTTCCAGGCAGGGACTAAACTGTGTGTCTACTATCTATCTTAGCTCTGCTGGTGGTGTTGCCGCCCCACCTGATGGGTGCAGTGTGGTTCTTCTGGGTCCACCAGGATTTGGGTGGGTTCAGGTACCGACACCACAGCTCCCAGTCAAATCCCTGTGCCGACAGAGGATACTCCTCCACCTCAAAGGTGTCGAACTTGATGTTGTCGAAGGAAGGCGAGATGACCCGTGTCCGGTCCTCCTGGATCCTGTGCAGGATGGGCTCGGCCCTTTCACCAAACACCAACACGCAAAGAGCAGTCAGACAGTGTCTAATCCAGTTCATTTGTAGACTTCAAAAAGGAATACTAATTCCATAAACTACCAATTTCCAATTTCATACGACCTCATATACAGGCATGGATTATAGGAGCATGTCTTTGAAAACAGAATTCCTTAACTTTAATTAGATATAACCATTTTAAGTTGATTCATATGACTAATACATTAAAATGATGTGTGAAGTGTGAGTACATATTTCGGTGTTAAGTAGCATCTTAAAAGCTACTTAACACCGCTGTATGGAACCGCTTGGCATGAGAATTCTTATTGAATCCAACATTATGTTTGCTAAGGTATGATTTTATGTATGCTTTACACAGAGCTTTATTCAATGCTTTACTCAGTCAGGTATCTTAAAAGCTACTTAACACTGCTGCACTGAACCACCTGGCATGAGATATTCCAACATTTCATTTTTGGGTAATATATGCAAATAACTCATACAGGTAATTAGACCTTACTCCAGTCACTTCAGTGTGGACCAACTGAATCCATTATGTATGCTTTACTCAGTCAAGTAACTTAAAAGCTACTTAACACTGCTGCACTGAACCACGTGGCATTGGATTTTTAATTGAATCCAGCATGTCATTTTTGGGCAGTCTGTACATATAACCTGTACAGGTAATTAGAAGTTACTCCAGTCCCTTTGGTGTGATTACTTGAATTTGTTAAATATGCTTTACTCAATCAAGTATCTTAAAAGCTACTTAACACTGCTGCACTGAACCACCTGGCATGAGATTTTTAATTGAATCGAGCATGTCATTTTTGGGCAATCTGTACATATAACCTGTACAGGTAATTAGAAGTTACTCCAGTCACTTTGGTGTGAGTACTTGAATTTGTTAAATATGCTTTACTCAATCAAGTATCTTAAAAGCTACTTAACACCGCTGCACTGAACCACCTGGCATGAGATTTTTAATTGAACCCAACATTTCATTTTTGGGTAATATATGCCAATAACCCATACAGGTAATTAGACCTTACTCCAGTCACTTCAGTGTGGACCAACTAAATCCATTATGTATGCTTTACTCAGTCAAGTATCTTAAAAGCTACTTAACACTGCTGCACTGAACCAATTGGCATGAGATATTCAATTGAATCCAGCATGTAATTTTTGGGCAATCTGTACATAAAACCCATACAGGTAATTAGACCTAACTCCAGTCACTTCAGTGTGGACCAACTAAATCTGTTATATATGCCTTCCTTAATCAAGTATCGTAAAAGCTACTTAACACCGCTGCACTGAACCACCTGGCAGGAGATATTTAATTGAATCCAGCATGTCATTTTTGGGCAATCTGTACATATAACCTGCACAGGTAATTAGAAGTTACGCCAGTCACTTTGGTGTGATAACTTGAATTTGTTAAATATGCTTTACTCAATCAAGTATCTTAAAAGCTACTTAACACCGCTGCACTGAACCACCTGACATGAGATATTCCAACATTTAATTTTTGGGTAATATGTGCCAATAACCCATACAGGTAATTAGACCTTACTCCAGTCCCTTCCGTGTGGACCAGCTGAATCTGTTATATATGCTTTCCTTAATCAAGTATCGTAAAAGCTACTTAACACCGCTGCACTGAAACAGCTGGCATGAGATTTTTAATGAAATCCAGCATGTCATTTTTGGGCAATATGTACATATAACCTGTACAGGTAATTAAAACTCCAGTCACTTTAGTGTGATTACTTGAATTTGTTAAATATGCTTTACTCAGTCAAGTATCTTAAAAGCTACTTAACACCGCTGCACTGAACCACCTGGCATTGGATTTTTAATTGAATCCAGCATGTCATTTTTGGGCAGTCTGTACATATAACCTGTACAGGTAATTAGAAGTTACTCCAGCCACTTTGGTGTGAGTACTTGAATTTGTTAAATATGCTTTACTCAATCAAGTAACTTAAAAGCTACT
>JAMWET010002539.1:0-2500 GCA_024036415.1 Prochilodus magdalenae
TAAAGCACGCCTGGACCAAAACAAACAGGAGTTCGGAAAAAAGTCAGAAAGAGCCGTCAAACCCGCGTGTCAAACCTGCTCCTCATACCGAGAGGGACGCTCCGAGTAACGCGAGGCTGAGCCTGGAGTGGGAATCGGCCCCGGGGATTTGCACGTAGTTGCTTTAGCCGGACAAAACCGTGGAAAACTTTCCCGAGAGTGTTTCCAGGCCAGGCATGGACTAGTTGTAAACAGGAGCTGCTGCTTGTTTTCTGTTCAGGTGACTCATGTCCCTGCAGGTAAACAGTGCACACGTCCTCAGTAAACCCTCGGAATAATCCTCCACTGACCGATCACTGACCGATACATGTCACCGTGTTTCTCTCCTCTCCGGTGTTCACCGGGAAACTCTAATCACGGGTAACTCCTATGTAAGCTTTCCCCTAACCAATCACAAGGCTCGGGTCTCGAGCCCCGCCCACAGAACAGCTTCAGAGTCAGAGAAACCTAAAGCTAACCAGCATAGCCAAACGCTAGCAAGCTGGACCTTCATTCCTTTATCTGTACGCCAGCATCGTTCCTTCATCCCTTCATTCCTTTATCTGTACGCCAGCATCGTTCCTTCATTCCTTTATCTGTGTGCCATCATTGTTCCCTCATCCCTTCATTCCTTTATCTGTATGCCAACATCGTTCTTTCATCCCTTCATTCCTTTATCTGTGTGCCATCATTGTTCCCTCATCCCTTCATTCCTTTATCTGTACACCAACACTGTTCTTTCATCCCTTCATTCCTTTATCTGTGTGCCATCATTGTTCCCTCATCCCTTCATTCCTTTATCTGTACACCAACATTGTTCCCTCATCCCTTCATTCCTTTATCTGTACACCAACATCGTTCCTTCATTCCTTTATCTGTGTGCCATCATTGTTCCCTCATCCCTTCATTCCTTTATTTGTACACCAACATTGTTCCTTCATCCCTTCATTCCTTTATCCATACACCAACATTGTTCCTTCATTCCTTGATCTGTACACCAACATTGTTCCTTCATCCCTTCATTCCTTTATCTGTACACCAACATTGTTCCCTCATCCCTTCATTCCTTTATCTGTACACCAACATTGTTCCCTCATCCCTTCATTCCTTTATCTGTACGCCAACATTGTTCCTTCATCCCTTCATTCCTTTATCTGTACACCAACATTGTTCCCTCATCCCTTCATTTCTTTATCTGTGTGCCAACATTGTTCCTTCTCCCCTTCATTCCTTTATCTGTACACCAACATTGTTCCCTCATCCCTTCATTCCTTTAACCTGTACACCAACATTGTTCCTTCATCCCTTCATTCCTTTATCCGTACGCCAACATCGTTCCTTCATCCCTTCATTCCTTTATCTGTACACCAACATTGTTCCTTCATCCCTTCATTCCTTTATCTGTACGCCAATATTGTTCCTTCATCCCTTCATTCCTTTATCTGTACGCCAACATTGTTCCTTCATCCCTTCATTCCTTTATCTGTACCCCAACATTGTTCCTTCATCCCTTCATTCCTTTATCTGTACACCAACATTGTTCCTTCATCCATTCATTCCTTTATCTGTACACCAACATTGTTCCCTCATCCCTTCATTCCTTTATCTGTACGCCAACATTGTTCCTTCATCCCTTCATTCCTTTATCTGTACACCAACATTGTTCCTTCATCCATTCATTCCTTTATCTGTACACCAACATTGTTCCCTCATCCATTCATTCCTTTATCTGTACACCAACATTGTTCCCTCATCCCTTCATTCCTTTATCTGTACGCCAACATTGTTCCCTCATCCCTTCATTCCTTTATCTGTACGCCAACATTGTTCCCTCATCCCTTCATTCCTTTATCTGTACGCCAACATTGTTCCCTCATCCCTTCATTCCTTTATCTGTACGCCAACATTGTTCCTTCATCCCTTCATTCCTTTATCTGTATGCCAACATTGTTCCCTCATCCCTTCATTCCTTTATCTGTACACCAACATTGTTCCCTCATCCCTTCATTCCTTTATCTGTACGCCAACATTGTTCCCTCATCCCTTCATTCCTTTATCTGTACGCCAACATTGTTCCCTCATCCCTTCATTCCTTTATCTGTACGCCAACATTGTTCCCTCATCCCTTCATTCCTTTATCTGTACGCCAACATTGTTCCCTCATCCCTTCATTCCTTTATCTGTACGCCAACATTGTTCCTTCATCCCTTCATTCCTTTATCCATCACCAACGTTGTTCCTTCATCCCTTCGTTCCTTTATCTGTACACCAAAGTTGTTCCCTCATCCCTTCATTCCTTTATCTGTACACCAACATCGTTCCTTCATCCCTTCATTCCTTTATCTGTACACCAACATTGTTCCTTCATCCATTGTTCTGTATGAGGGGCACAGCAGGCTGGGAGTGTGTGACAGAGAGCTGTCTATCAGTCATCTCGTTAGCCACACCCACGCAGTTCTCGGCTCGGTCTGATCAGCGGTGT
>JAMWET010002539.1:10000-32500 GCA_024036415.1 Prochilodus magdalenae
CAGATGGTGCAGTAGGGGTGGAGGTGGAGGTGACACCAGGCCTTCTGGACGTGTGGTGGTGCCTCCACACAGATTCGTTGGGCGTCTCCACCAAGACTAAAGCGGGACTCGTCACTGAAGATGACCCGCTGCCATTCCATGACAGTCTGGTACGGCACCACTGCAGTCTCTGGTGATGGTGACGTGGTGTTAGGGACAGTCGTGGTAACGGTCTGTGTGCATGTAGCCCTGCGTGGTGCAGCCGTCTGCCAATGGTGCTGCACTAACAGGATGACTCATGGAGGACACCACTGCTCGCTGTATGTCCACTATCATGGCTGTTGGGTCAGTCAGGTACAGAGATAAGGCCCGTCCCCGTCGTTGCTTACTGTGGCTGAGCATGAATCTTGAATCATTGGCATGTCTCACAAGATCAAACCCACCCACCAAGTTTCATTCCTGGGGGTTCCTTCTGAGTGCAGCTATTTGTCCAACTATTCTTTCGATGGTTTGCCAAAACAATGTCCCTACATGATGTAAAAAGTAGCGTATGAAATAGGAGGCACAAGGTTTTGACGAGATGGCGGAGCATATCTCTAAAAGGAGGCTGGACTGTGAACTGTCCCAACTAGTGGTCATTTCTGTTCTGCAGTCTCCAGCAAGTTAATCCGTCCGCCCTCTGTTTGTTCACCTGGCTAGCTGCTCAGTGCCGTTTTCACATCAGCTCAGATCACTGTTGTCCCTTATCAGCCCCTCAGTAGACGGGCATCTGCTTTAAACCTATTCAACCCCCCCACCTCCACTCTGGGCAGCGGATGACCGATACTCCAGCCAGGCTTGGGGAAAGCGTGTGGCGCTCAGAAAAGGAAGTCTGTGTTAATTCTGTTCTGTTTGTTTGATACAGATGTTGTTTGTTGGGGGGTGAGGTGGTTTTTCATGTTTCCAGTTATAAGCTTTTTGACTTGACAGTTTTGGTCACAGTAAAAGCACTCCCCAGTCCTCATGGATAGGAATGTTTCTCAGGAACGAGGGTCCCAGAATAGCTAACGGGGCAATTAAACTTTAATGTAAAGAAGAATTCCAGGGAGCATCGGGTCATGAGGCATTTCCTCCCTCAATAATCCGGAAATTAGCAACAACAGCACAACACACGTACCCCATCAGTCATAACATTAAACCCCCTCCTCATATCTACACTCACCGTCCATCTTATCAGCTCCACTGACCATATAGGACACTCTGTAGTTCTACAGGTCCAGACTGTAGTCCATCTGTTTCTCTGTATACTGTATTACCTTGTTCTTCAACGGGCAGGACCCCCACAGGACCACCACAGAGCTGGTATGATGTGGGTGGTGGATCATTCTCAGCACTGCAGTGACACTGGCGTGGTGGTGGTGTGTTAGTGTGTGTGGTGCTGGTGTGAGTGGATCAGACACAGCAGTGCTGCTGGAGTGTTTAGACACTGTGTCCACTCACTGTCCACTCTATTAGACACTCCTACCTTGCTGCTCCACCTTGTAGATGGACAGTCAGAGACGATAGATCATCTGCTGCTGCACAGTGCAGTGTTGCTCATCCTCTAGTCCTTCATCAGTGGTCGCGGGACGCTCCCCACAGGACGCTCCCCACAGGACGCTCCCCACAGGACGCTCCCCACAGGACGCTCCCCACAGGACGCTGCCCCACAGGACGCTCCCCACAAGACTCTGCCGGCTGGACATTTTTGGTTGGTGGACGATTCTCAGTCCAGCAGTGACACTGAGGTGTCCAGCAGCACTGCTGTGTCTGATCCACTCACACCAGCACCACATCACTGTCATTGCAGTGCTGAGAATGATCCACCCACATCATACCTGCTCTGTGGTGGTCCTGTGGGGGTCCTGACCATTGAAGAACAGGGTAATACAGTATACAGAGAAACAGATGGATCACAGTCTGGACCTGTAGAACTACAGGGTGTCCTGTAAGTGTAGACAGAAGGAGGAGGTTTTACTGTTATGCCTGACGGGTGTACATAATGGTCTGTACATGTGGCTGTCTGAGACAGTGCAGGGAGGTGGGGGGTGGTGGTCTGTCACTGCTGGTTACTTGGAGGTTTCTTCAGATTCCTAAAGGCATTTTTATCGTGTTTGGGGGCTTCTTAATGTGAGCTTCCCACCGACACGCTGCTGGAGATTGTCTAGTTGAAATTTCAGGGCAATATATCAACGAACAGTTTCAAGAGAGAGTAAGAAACAGTTGTGAATACATTCCCTGTCCGCTTTATGAAGCCCCCCACCCGACCTTGGTGGTCTTTTACTTGGGCACAGTGCTCTGGGTCCACTATATAAGTGTACAGTTACTGTAGCCTGTAGTCTGCTGCTGCACCGTTTATCATGAGGTGCTGGAGGATGGTAAGGGCTCTTTGACATATGATGCTACGGTCTCTACCTGTACAGGCAAGGCAGAGCTACACGGCCGGGGTTTCTAATAAAGTGGCCAAATAGTATGCATGTGATAAGCTATCAAGCTATGAGGCCTGAACACACTCCCTAGCAAACAAGCCAGTCTGGTAACGCACTTAACTAGACGTGCGTGGACGTAGCGAGAAGGCCCTGGTGCTCTTGTGGTTGGCCATCCCTTCTTTTTTTTGGCTGTTTGAGGTGTATTTTGCACGGTAGGTGAAACGACCCTTTGTATCACAATGCTGCATATTGTAGGCGTACTGACTGTAAACGGAGGGGAGCCGTTGTTTGGTAAAGGCAAATCAACTCAGTGTCACTGTTATTCTGTATAACTTATTCAGCAGATCTGTTAGATACTTCGTTTGTAGTAAAAGACGGATTTCGGGTGGGCCAGGGTGGGGGTGTTTTCGGGGGGTGGCGGGTACCTCTGTTTTTAAAGGTTTATGGCGACTCGAGATCTTTTTGTACTTGGTAGAACATTTCATCCTAGATGATAATAAAATAACGTCTATATCTGACAGCACGGCTCTCCTTGTGTCTTTTGAGCTTTGTGTTCCATGAAAGCGGTAAGCAGTGGGCTCTCCAGGACGGACTTCCCTGTGGTAGGGATGGACGATACCATCGATTTTCCATTCGATCCGATACTGAGTACAAAAATAAAAATTTTAATAAATATGTATATATATATATATATGTATGTATGTATATATATGTATGTATATATATGTATATATGTATGTATATGTATATATATGTATATATGTATGTATGTATATATGAATGTATGTATGTATATATATATATATATATATTTATCTATATATATTTATATATGTATCTATATCTATATATATTTATATATGTATGTATGTATATATATATGTGTGTGTGAGTATATTTATATATGTGTGTGTGTATATATATATATATATATATATATATATATATATATATATATATATATATATATATATATGTGTGTATATATATATACATGTATGTATGTATGTATATATATATATATATATATATATATATGTGTGTGTGTGTGTGTGTGTGTGTGTGTGTGTGTGTGTGTATATATGTATGTATCACCAATCAGCAAAAATTCTGGCCCTCAGAGATCTTTTAGTCCGCCTCTAAAAACTCCACCTCCACTCCACTTATTGTTCTAAATTAGAAGCACCTGTTTGAGGTCGTTAGCTGCATAAAGACACCTGTCCACCCCACACAATCAGTAAGACTCCAACTACTAACATGGCTAAGACCAAAGAGCTGTCCAAAGACACCAGAGACAAAACTGTTGACCTCCACAAGGCTGGAAAGGGCTACGAGGCAGTTGCCAAGCAGCTTGGTGAAAAAAGATCAACTGTTGGAGCAATTATTAGAAAATGGAAGAAGCTAAACATGACTGTCAATCTCCCTCGGACTGGGGCTCCACGCAAGATCTCACCTCGTGGCGTATCAGTGATCCTAAGAAAGGTGAGGAATCAGCCCAGAACTACACGGGTGGAGCAGTGTTAGCTAGGGGATGGGTTTCTACCGGTCAAACCTGAAGATCCTTAGCCAACCCAAGTGCTGACTCTGTAGTCGGACTGTCCAAATATAGGACAACCATAGGACATCAATTTCCAGTCGATCTGTGAGGGATTTGTGTGTCCTTCAGCTCCCGCACATGTGCTACAGCTAGGCCCCACTCCTACATCTACTCCGGATTCAAATCCACCCGTTGTACGATGGTGGTGTCTTCATTCCCCTTCCTCCTTTGAGCTCATTCTGATGCTTGGACAGTCTGCCTACAAAGGATCTTCAGGTGAGACGGGTAGACCTCCTAAATTATCCTCAAATACCGTAAACCCATGCTAGTGTTTGCAACACATAGCCTTTAGGCTAGGGACCCTAGCTAGCCAACCATTAAACTTTTCCCAGACAGATTGTTTTAGTTTTGTTTGGGAGCAGGAGACCATAGCACCTAGGAAAACATTCAAGAGCACCTAAATTGAGTCGAGGCAGGGGCAGCCATGTCTCTTTAAATTTAGACTGCGGTACTCATTTGCTGTAAATATTGCATATTGTTCCTTTAATGTGAATCAACACTCTGTAGTACTGCTATCATTTGGTCGGTACCCAAAACAGCACTGGACAGGACCACCCAGCCTCAAAGATCTACACCAAGGCAACTTGAATTGTTAAGCTAAGCTAATTGGAATAGCCAAATGACTGAGGACTTGTGGATTGGTCAAAGCGTGCTATTCCAATAGTCCAGGTCCTTTAAAATATTGTTTAGGTGCACAGAACTGAGGATATGGAAGTAGTTACTAGCTCGTATCTCTGGGAACGGAGCTAATGATCAGTGTAAACATCAGTGTAATAGGCCATATCAGCCCAAAGGGACTCGATTAGTGCTGTTATTCTAGGCCTACAATTCGGCCTGCCCCGTTTACCGCCTTATCTCAGTGATCTGTATGCCTCTAACTGTGTAGAATGCGCCCTTATAGCGGATCATATACTCCGTAGACCATTTATGGTCCATGAACGTACAGCGCCCAGTTCACTCTCCCGGACTCCACGGGCCTCCTTATCGCCGGGAGCCATCGTTAACCTCGAAGAGCTGAAGAGGAAGTGAACTTTTTTGGGAACGGCTCCACAGTGAGCAATTTCCCCTCTATCGCAGCATCTTTCGGAACACAGTGAACCACTCCAACCGAGATGTAGAAAAACAATACTTTATTTAACATCATTTCAGAATGAGACAAAAATGTGCATCCGCAGTGCATAGCAATATCAATCTGCCGTTCCAGCCTTCGGTATTCCTTAGAAAATTCCCAAACCCAGTATTTACCTTAAACGTAGTCCGTCAGCCAGGACAATGAACCAACACATGAATCGTGTAGCTACTGATTAGCATCATATGTTTGTCTCAGAAGGTGTTGAGCTGTTAAACTTAGCATTTAAGACTTAGCATGTTAATCGCCGTACCATGTAATACTCTATAGCACTGGAGTAGTTTGACAGAATCCATGATCTGTATCATTTCCATGTATTTATAGCAGTTGTTGTTCTCATACTGCAATACCCAGCATCCATCGCGCAAATACGGCCTACAACCTTCGGGAATCCCTGCAGTGCCTACCGATCCGACTGCTAGCCACTGCTACACTGACTACAGCCAAGCTAGCAGCGTTTACACGTTTGCATTTAAGGGACACGTCATTCCGTAGCTCATAGCGGAAGCAGAGATGTTGTAAATGAGTAAACTGTTGACATATGAATTGAAAAGCTTGTAACAGTCAACTGTTATATAAAGAAAACTCTGTTTATAAAGAAAACCCAGTCCCTTAAGAAAAAGAGCCAATTAGCACGCTAGCTTAGTCATGGACAGATAAGATTTGATGATACTGTGGCGCTAGCCGGTAAAGCCCCGCTTGTTGTGGAGATCTGCATAAGCAAAGTAGCCGGAATGAGCCGGAACATCGAGGTTTTAATGTGTGCAAACCATTTGTGAGGCTTTTGTCAGGTTTGATTGGTGAGTTTCAAGTATTTTGGTCCCCGCCCCCATTCAGAGACAGAGGGGTCTGGTCTTGCATGGCCGGGTTGGGGATTACAAAGATGGCCGACGAACTAGAAGACTGTCCTGTAACTACTTTGGCACATACACGTACGTACATGGCTGATGGTAGCGTGTAGCCACACCAATGTTGGCAGCGTTACCGGTGAAGATGGACGGATGTTAGAGGAGAGCTTTATCAGTGTATACTGTTTAGTTGAGGTGGTGACAGACAGGAGGATATTGTTTTGTGCTACTGTATCGATTTAAAAACAAACATCATGGATTTTGTTTAGTATGGAGGTGTTTAAATTTTTATACTATGGCAGTTTTCCTAAAATTTGATTTGAAAGATTGGGATATCTCGAGTCGTGACCACTTGTTTATTGGAATATGCATAGTATCACCAGTTCCTTGCCAATACACAGTCCTACTTTTGTTTACATGGTAGTGGAAGAGTCTGTGGTGAAGAATACTGCCATCTAGAGCTCGGAGGTTGAACTCAATACAAAATCAGCCAGTGGCAGAATGTTTAATAGTAGTTTAGCGATTACCTTTGAAAACGATGGAATATCCGTTTTGCTGTCTACAATGTGAACGTAGCATTACCACGGTTGTCAAACAAGGTTCGATTTTTCTTTCCTTATCAAACATACAGATGAAGAAGTGGGAAAACCGAGATAGGATGTCTAGATGGCTAGGTTACTATGCTAACTCCAGAATAAAGCTCATCATGCAATGAGTAGGAGTATACCATTCTCTCTCCAGTCTAATAAGGGCTTGATGAGACCACACATATACAGCTCTGGAAAAATGTAAGAGCCCACCTCTAAATGACCAATGTCTCTAGGTGTACAGGTTCTGGGTTTGTGTTGGACCAGAATCCCTCAGTTCTGTTTGATTCTCTACTCTACTGGAACCATGTCTCCCAAACTCCAGATCAGATATTGTATTAGATCTGTTTATTTAGAAAATCACTAATGACCTTCAGAACCCTGTTTTTAGAACCATGCTCGCTGTGCGGTTCACCCCAGCCACCGCTCGCCAGTCTCTCTGTAGGTCACTCGAGGTCATCTTACGGTGGGTAAGGGACATTGGAATGAGGTGGCGCTCGTCACGGTCAGTAGAGAGGGGGTTTGGCCCTCTGCCAGTCTGCAGCTGTGTTGTCCTGTGTGTTGGCTGCCTGACCTTGTTCTTATGAACCAGACGCTCACTGTATCTGCCAGTGAAGCTAGAACCCAACCTTCGGTTCCTCACTAAGAACCTGCTGTACATGTGGAGATGCTGGTTGAAGAAGACACTGGAGTGGGCTCTGATTTATTTCCAGAGCTGTATGTGGCTGCAATAAGATAGTTGTCCAAGTTGTAACGTTAGCTACACTAGCTTGTTAGCTTGTTTTTGCATTTTCCAGCTAACAGGGAAAATTAGCTATGTCATCAGGAGGGGGCTGCTATAGTCTTTAAACCTGAACACCTCCCTCTAGAGACTGTGACCTACGTGCTTATGTGGTCCATGTTCATAGGTAGCGATGTGTCACACAGTGTCAGAAACCACATGCATGTTGTCCAAGTGTGTGGACAAGTCAACGCAGCTTTACATTGATGCTAATTGGTGGGGTATAAGCTTCCATTACCTGTTAGCTACATTAGCCTTGTAGCTCCCGTGCAAAACCAAAGAGACACCAAACATCACGTCTCCAACCACGTTTTTTTGGGGTTCAGGAGGGAGCCGTGATTTCAGCCGGACTACTGCTATATGGAAACGAGAGTCCACCCCAGCCAGCCCCTTTAAATCCTCCCTTCCAAGCCACAGAAGGGGGGATTTACAGATTCCCTCTCTTTTCCTTTCTCACCCAACACTTCCATAAAGCTCCTCTTCTTTTCGGCCTGCACTTCTCCCATCTCCCCTTCCACTCCGGCCCCTTCACACACTTCCTTTGAGTTCAAGCCAAAGCCTCTGTGTGTGTGTGTGTGTGTGTGAGGGCAAACATTCACCGTAGGTGGCGTTACATTACCAGCCCTGCAGGCTTCCCTAAGGCCCTGGCCGGTGTTTTTGCTCTCCGGACCCTAAACAGAACCGCCCTCTTTCATGTAACCAGGTGCGCGCGGATCAGATTACTGTCCGATTAGAGGACCAACACGCACGCACTCCCACACACGCCCCGCTACACACCAGCCTTCTCTTTCCTCACTCACCCTCCGTAATCCGATTTCCTATGGAAGCCCATTCCCGCCAAGTAGACGGGGGGAAAAATCTACTGGTTGTTCTGCCAGGAGTATGTCAACATTTCTGAATTAGCATATCGAAATGATTTTAAAATTAGCATATCGAAATTTATTAAAGTGTACAGAGAATCATTTTCTACATCACTTCTACAGATCTCATCACTTTAACATACTAACATTATCCTGAGAGACTAAAATAATAAGTCACTATGTTGAGATATTAGGACAAAATATTGGGAAAATAAGTCATTATTTCAAGATGCTAAGTCCATATTTTAAGACAGTAAGTTTTTATTTTGAGATACTACATACATATATTGGGAAAATAAGCCCTTCTTTTGAGTTATTAAGTCCATATTTTGAGGCAATGAGCCATTACTTGGAATATTAAGTACTTTTTTGGAGATTTTAGGTTCATATTTTAAGGAAAAAGTCCTTATTTTGAGATAATAAGCCATTATTTTGAGATTGTTTGAGATATTAAGTCTATATTTTAGGAAAATAAGTCATTGTTTTAATATATGTCACTATTTTGAAAAAAATAGTAAGACAAAACAATGATAAGAATTTTTAAAAATTATTTTGAAATAGTAAAGTTTTTATAAATTATATAATAAATTAAATTCATTCATGAAGAAAACAGGCCATAGGTTTTAAGGTACTGTGTTAATATTTTGAGATACTTGGACAATATATTGGGAATGCATGTGATTATTCTAAATACCAATTCCATATTTTGAGAAAAGTAATTATTTTATATATTTATTTCATGTTTTGTATAAACTAATTCAGTTTATTCATTTTATCTCCCATTTTCCAGCCGTTTACTCTTCTATCAGTCGGGAATGGGCTTTCATGCGTTCCCTCTTAGAGAGCTAGGAGGAAATGTAACCTTGTCCCTTGTCGTAAAGAAAAAGGTTTCAGTTTTCTGGGTTTTGGTTTTTTTGTTTTTTCCCCCCACCTTCTTTTCCCCTTTTTACTTCCCCTTGTCCCCGTTCCAACCCCCATCCCCCCGTTTCTTTCATTCTTTCTCTTTTTCTTTTGAGCGTAACAGTGCATTTCCTAAAATTCTGATAAGAAGCCGGAGCAAAGGGAGAAAGCAGCGCTAAGAAAACAGGGGGCTAAATAGGACCTCTGTGTTCTCGGCTTGTCCCGTGGCGGTCCTGCAGACAGGGTAAACGACTGTGCCTCTGATATTTCTCGGCCCGGTGTGGCCAGTCAAATGGTGTGAACGGAAAACAAACATGACATGGGGAATGTGTCGTAATGACACATGGCATTCCCACAACGGGGAGCGTGATCGGATAGAGGACAGTGATACCGAGCGTACATGTCGGCTGTAGGTAACGTCAGGCGCTGTATATTTAGTAAAGAAACACTGAAATCTCTGCCAACAGCTTTTCCTTATCTGGAAGTATGGATTTAAGTGCCCAATGAAAGTGTACTAGGTTGCCGTGTGTGCTTGGTCATGGATTCCCTTGCAGTAATACAATGGGAAGCTATTATATTCCATATGATGTTCCTGTAGAACCATCATATACTACTATCTGTCAGTTATCCCAGTTTACTATAGGAATCCTATGGAAGTTTAAGTAGTGTTCCCAATGTTCTGTTTCATAAGGGTATTGCTGCGTCTATCCGTCTATCTGTTATTCATTATATATATATATATATATATATATATATATATATATATATATATATATATATATATATATATATATATATATATATACAGAAAAATGTAATTGTAAAGTTTTTCTCTGAACGTCATACAGAAAACCTTTAGCTGGTTCTTGGTTCATGTTCCAGACATGAATCAGATATTCTGCGACTGGATGGAATTCAGCAGATTCCCTCTGGAGTCGTCTGTGAAAGAGGACAAGCAAAAAAGGCAAGCATTGTACAGCAAGCAAAATATCCCCACTCGGATTTGATTGACCTTAGGATGCTCGGACAGAGCGGACAGAGAAGCCATTGTTCGCATGTCCCTCTCTCCTCTGATAATACTGCATGATTATGAGGTTGTTTCTCTTTGATTTTTACATAAGGCTGCAGTTAGTCCTCCCGTGCAGCAGGTGTCAGTAGCGAGTCACTACTCGTTTTTGTTTTCTCTCGTTTCTCCATTGCTTCTTTGTTTCACCTGCACCTTGAGCGTGTGGCCTCCTGGGCTTTCTGGTGTCTCCTCTTGTTGTAGCGCTTGACGTAGTTGTTGCTGCGCAGGAGCCCGTCGCCTGGTTTGAGTTTGCCCCCGACGAGGGCGAGGAGGTTGGAGGGAAGGTGGCGTCTCCGGTGATAAATCTGGCCCATGACTATGTATCTGCTGCCTGCACAACATAAAATATCACATATTCAAACAGAGGAAAAAAGCACACTTCTTTATTTGTTTATATATTTCTTTATATTTTTTATTTATTTATTTATTTATTTTGAGGGTATGACTATTAAACCCAAAAGGAACATCAAATAACTCATAGAAGCCTTAAACAACTATGAAAAACATGGTTACATTTCTAATATGAATTATTTTTGGACGCGTAGCTCGTTAAAGCTAGTTAATTTATTAATTAATGCCACATTCAGTTCACTGTAACTAAATATGTAGGTAATAGGGCTGACCTAAATGCCAACTTTTGGGATCCAAAGCAAATATTTAAGCTGGACTTTCACATCCAGGTAGTGTAGCCACTTTCATAACCCCCAAAAAGAAGGACATCATAACGGAGGGAGGGGATGGGTGTGACGTCAGAAGAAAATTAAAATCATAACCTAACCTACATGACACATACATGATGCTTTACTCACCTAATTGGGAGGAATAGATGACATTCATTAGTCAGATGGGAGCTTACTAACTGACTAGCATTTAGATTAGATTAGATTAGATTAGATTCAACTTTATTGTCATTGTGCAGAGTACAGGTACAGAGCCAATGAAATAGAGTTAGCATCTAACCAGAAGTGCGAGTACAAGATTATTTACATAAGGTGTCATAGTAACAAGTATATCCACATAATATAAGCATATCTATATGCATCTATATGTATGTATAAGAGCAGCAACAAATGAATGTTGTCATTTCATTTCGTTTAGAGGGCTGACCTGCGATTAGCCGGTAGACGAGTGACGTCAGATGACCAATTAAACCAATAAATAAAATGTATTAAATTTTATAAAATTTGTTACATTTATTAAACCAATGAAACGCAAAGTGTTTCTTCTTACATGGACGTGAGACAATGGCACACGTCATTGGCGAATTAACATTTTAATTACTTCATCCCAAAATGAGGACTACAAGGCACCCGTCCAAGTACCGCGTCAGATGGAGCACTGGACTGTCCAGCCTACAACTGGATGTGTGGTCACCCTAGTAATCACCCTAGTCACGTCCAGGTTGTAGGATTTACTGCACTGGCTGAGAAGAGAAGATGTCTGCAGTTGATGAATTGAACTACAATTCAAAAACCAAGGAAGAAAAACAAAGTTTGGTGCCACAGGGCTCAAATGTTAGCTAGCTAGCACTTACAAAGGTTAGCACTTACTGACAAAGCCAATTTAGCCCTTTGCAGACACTCACATTTTTTAGGGGGTTTCTTGCATGTGTTTCGTGTTTTGGTTGTCAGAAAAGGGCTGATTAAGACAGCTAGCGATCTGGCTAAGGCTAGCTGCATTAGCTTTAGCTGGACAGCGCATAAAACAGCACAGCTAACAACTGGAACATGATGTGAGTTCACAGCAAGGAACACCCGATAAAGCACACAGTCTAGTCATGGGTCCCCACGAAGGGCTAGTTAAGCCTTTGCCAGTGGGAGCTAACGTTAGCTAGGTTTGCTAGCTATAGCTAGCTAACCTCAGAGCCCACCTGTGGCACCAAACAAGCTCATCAGCTGCAGCCGTTTGCTCTTCTCAGCACAGAGAAAGAGCTAGAATGATAACTGAGTATTATCTGGACTCGATTTGAACAGCGATGAACACAGAACAGCTTTTTCAGACAGTCAGTAGAGGTAACAAGGACCTGGAAGTCTTAACCCACAGCGGTGCTGAATCAACAAGGAAGCGACTGTGAAAGGGTTTACAGGTTCTGTGATTGTTATTGTGTCTTTGTCTTACCACCACCAACCTAAACTGAAGCGTGACCATTCGGGTGAGCTTATTGTGCATTTGGCAAGCGCACTTATTAAAGAAAAAGGGGGAAAAGCGAATATTCCAGACCCAAAACTTAAAAACGGATGCTTAGCAAATAAATATCCGAAAGCCCTAGTAGTAATGTACACTCCTCATAAAAAGAATAGCTGCACCCAGAAGGAGGTGTGGGAGTGTGGTGGTGTTGGGAAGGTTAAGGTTACCAGGATCAATAACTGATGATAAATTTAGACTGATATGATCAATATTTACTGAGCTACACATACAGAAGTCTGTCTCTCAGTATGTCGTTGGGCTGCCGTCTTTGATAACCCAACACGCCAGACGTCTCGGTATGGAGCTGTAGAGGTTCCTAATGGTGTCCTGTGATAATTCATCCCATGCAGCTTGAACATCCTCACATAGTTCCTGTAGATGGTGCGGTAGGGGTTAAGGTGGAGTGTTGATGCATGTCCAATAACATCCCATACATTTTCAATCCGGGATAGGTTTTGCAATGGTGCTGACCACGGTGCCTCCACACACGGATTCGTTGGGCGTCTCCACCAAGACCAAAGCGGGACTCGTCACTGAAGATGACCCGCTGCCATTCTGAGTCACTCCGTGACAGTCTGGTACGACACCACTGCAGTCTTTGGTGACGGTGACGTGGTGTTAATGCCAGTCGGCGTAACTGTCTATGTGGATGTAGTCCTGCGTGGTGCAGCCGTCTGCCAATGGTGCTGCACTAACAAGATGACTTATGGAGGACACCACTGCTCACTGAATGTCTGCAATCCTGACTGTTGGGTCAGTCAGGTACAGCAACCATGCCCATCCTTGCTTATGGCACACGCTGGTCGAGCGTATAACGTCTCATGAAGTGCAGCCTACCCACCAAGATTCACTCCTGTCGGTTGATTCCTTCTGGGTGTAACTATTTGACAGCAATAACTCTCAACTTGAATGCAGGCAGGGTGCTGTTTTCTTTTCTTTACTACTCTTTAATAAACTCAGAATTAGCCGATGAGCTAACTTCAAGCCTCCACTAGACTGTTATGGAGTTCAAAAGCTATTCAGTGGAATGTAGGTCATTACTTCATATTCCGTTAAAAACACACATCATAGGCTCACCTAATCAGGCCGTAAAAGCCAAACGGCTTCAGACAGTAGACCCATTCACTCCATGAAGTCGTCACCACTCACTCACCCAGTTTGAAGTCTGGACAGGGCTTGGTGCACTTGAAGGTGTCCAGCACCAGGACGTTGACTTTAAAGAAGTAGGTGTCCGGAGTGACATAGAGACGGCTCATCTTGTAGAAGCCGTCGCTGTTGACCAGCAGAGTGACCAGCCTGATGCCTCTACGGATCATGTCGATGTCGTGGACAATGCCGTTGATGGCTGGAATAAAGAAAGTCCATAAATGAGCATGTCGTTTCTGATTCTGATCAACATAAAGCTGCCCCAGCTGTATTAGGGTTCTCTGGTAGGATCCCGTAGAGGGATCACTGATACCTCTTTTCCACCAGTCAAGTGCCAGTGCTCGTGCCAGAGCTGGTGCTGGTTCCCAGGATCTATGGAACCCGTTAAGAACAGGCCCCTGAATGTCTGAATGCGGAAGTCGGAAGTCAGTGGACAGTGCTTAAAAACAACATGGCGGAACCCGTTCTCTCCTCAGCTGACTAGTGGTGGGGTCAACTTTATGTGTAGAGGGCAGCGCCACGCCCTTTCCCACTTGCATCACGGGTTCCATAGTTTCAGACCAGCGGGTTCATTGGGCTGGAACAGCACCAAGTTTTTCCGGCCATGAACCATATTTTTTTTGCGGTGGAAAAGCACAGAGCGGTTAGAGAGTTTGGCACCGGCACCCTGTCGGTGAAAACGAGCTATGGGGTTCCCTTAAGCTGTGGTTCCCGAACCGGTTCTAAGATGCGCTCCTCATTTCTGCTCTACGTCCGGTCATTAGGAGATGGAGGAGACGGTACTAAATAAACATGTGACCGATTTAATGGTCTCTGGGGTTTGGTTTGGGAACCTCTGCCCTAAAGAACCTTTCAGAGGACCGTCGATATTAAAGGTCCCAATTACAGGTGCCCCATAGAACCTTACATACAAGCCAAGAACCTTTTTGAGTGCTTTCATTACTCTGCAGCACACTCTTTAAAAAAATGGGTTCTTGGGTAAAGGCCGTGGCTCTGTTTAGAACCAATAAAACTCAAGAACCGTATGCATGCCCCAAGGGTTCTTTGTATGGTGAATTTTTGATGGATAACGTGCTGTATATGGTTCCACATCTAGGTACCATCTTTTTTTTTTGTTCAGATTGAGGGAGGAAGTGTTGTGTATGGTTCTATAGCGTTCTATATCATTCTATATAGCACCAAAAAGGTTCTACTGTTCTTACAGATGTCTAGCTTGTAGCAGTACAAAACCCCGTTTTGGTTCTATATATGACCATATGCATTTATTTGGGTGTTCGAGGTTCTATACAAACCAACTGTCTTTACAGAACCTTTGAAGTACCACACAAGAGTGTGATGAAATGGTTCTTTAGCTAACGGGAGTAGTGTTGGGTATCGTTCTGTATAAGCCTCTACACAAAACCATTGGCTTTACTAAAGAACACTTTGAAGCATGTTTCATATTTAGCATGATGTATTTCAATCTTCAATCTTCCAAAGTTTACCCACGTGACTCCATTGCTGCGCTCCCTTCACTGGCTTCCTGTTGTTGCCCGGGTCAGATTTAAAACTCTGAGGCCTACAAAGCTAAGAATGGACCAGCGCCTCCCTCCTTATGGCAATGGTGAAGAGTGGATCTGTACCTCGAGCCCTTCGAGCTTCAAGTACAGCTCGACTCGACCCGCCATCCCTGAGGACACATGGAGGACAAGCGTCCAGACTCTTCTCTGTCCTGGCTCCCAGATGGTGGAATGAACTCCCACTGGGCGTCAGAACAGCGGGGTCTCTCGCGGTCTTCAAACGCAGACTGAGGACCCATCTCTCCGTAATGCACTTCAGTGAGTGAGCTCTAGTAGAGGTGTATATGTGTATGTACTTGTGTTGCACTTACAGTGACCTTTCCTTCTCTATAGGTATGAGTGCTGGGCTGGGGTTGCCAGGTAGTGCACTTTTGCTTTGTATATGTCTGTGTATTGATCTCTCTAGGTATCAGCACTGGCCCCCTGGTCGGGCAGTGTCTGAGCTCATGGTGAGTTTTAGGCTCTAATCTTTCTGTACTAGCTGGAATATTATCCGGTGGAGCACTAAGCACGGTTGTAAGTGGCTCTGGATGAGAGCGTCTGCTAAAGGTCTTAAATGTAATTTAGTTTTGGGGGTGGAGCTTCCAGAGGACTCTTATGAAACGATTATATATAGCAATGTATTGGAAAATATAGTGCAATATATTAAATAATACAATGTCATATATGGGAAACAAGTGCATATATTTTGCATATATTTATATAGTTATAAATATATTACAATATATTGTATAGTACATAAGGAATTTCTGCTTTTCATATATTGTATGTATGGTAGTATAATATATTTTTACTTATACATTGTAATATATTTCATTTTATATGTAATAGACGTCATATGTATTTCTCCATATGTGTTTGCATATATATGTATATACAATATATATATATATATATATATATATATATATATATATATATATATATATATAGGCAAACACATATGGAGAAATACATATGATGTCTATTACATATAAATGTATGATGATATATATAGTTTTATATATGTGAGAATATATACATATATTGCCACATGTATGTATGAAAATATTCTCACATATATAAAACTATATATATTATCATATATATGTATGTTTATGTCTATTCCTGTTGTATAAAGTGACTTAGTGATGTCCATAGCAGTGATATATAAGAGTATTAATAATCCAGTGTCCGAGTGCAGTGGTGCTGGTGAAAGGTTCACAGCTTGACCAGCTCTCTTACTCAAGGTATTTGAGAACTCAAGTTGTTTATGGAAACGTACTGGTTCATTTGAAGCTCCATTACTGTGAAGTTCACTTTCAACCCTAATTTAACTCAACTGGCTCTAATATTTGGATTCTCTTTAAGACCTTGAAGAAACTTAGGGCATCTCAAATGAGGCAATTCCTGGAGCATTCTTTTCCATGAACCATCACTGGAGTGATCTCCGCCAATCAGATTATATAGAATGCTAATCAATGTTAATGTTTATGGTTTTAAACCATAGAAACTCACCAAATTCGCTGTAGCAGAAGTGTTCAGTCTCATCCTTCTCTTTCCGGCATTCGCTCAGACACACGGCGTCCTGGGCGAAGTCCGACTCTGGAACAATGTTATGGAGAGATGGTGAAACAAGGAAAAGCTTGGATTGCCTAGTAAAGCATTCCTTCTGTGCACTGCATTGCGTTAGGATAAACTAAAAGGATTGACTATAAAAGGTCAAAGGTCGAAGACTAAATTACAGTGAGATCTTTTAATGGAAATGAGTTGACCCAGGTTTTAACGAGGTCCTGAAGTATTTGCCATTGATGTAGGACTATAGTACACCATCAGTGGGTACATGGCATTGGGCATTGTTTGGCAGAGTATTTGAATTTTGGCTTTGGCGTAGGAAAATCCTCCTGAAATTTCCAACTTTTTCCAGCTGCTTTCAAATGGCCCAAGCTGGTCTTTGATGGCCATTACACAGATCCCTGCTGGACTAGATGGTTTTGTGTGTAGCTTCCTGGAAATCAAGCTTTTGGTGGAAGCTGCTTTCAAATGGCCCAAGCTGGTCTTTGATGGCCGTTAGCTGGATCCCTGCTGGTCTAGATGGTAAAATTGGTTGGCCAGATGCACATTTAGCTGGACTATCTGAAAATCCTACGCACATCTGTCGGTGGCGGCCTGATTTTACCATCAATGGAAGAAATCAATGAGCCAACAAGTGCTAGAAATCATTAAGATTATTGGGGTAAGATTTTAGCTAGGCCATTTAGCATTCCGCTTTGTTCCTGGGTTAACTTATATCATTAGTGTAGAAGCAACACTGGAAACCAGTTAATAAGGTTTTAGCTTGATGCTAGTGTTTACCCTCAAGGACTAATTATAGTATCACTGGGGTCATGGTCATTTGGCATTTGGCTTTGGTGTGGCATTTGCCCCAGCTTTTTGGTGTAGGGTCCTCCTGAGCTGGTCGTTGCTGACCATTACACAGATCCCTGCTTTTGATTTGGAACCTGGTCTGAAAATGGCTTTTTATGTGGAAAGCTTTCAAATGGCCAAGCTTCTTGATGGCCGTTACACAGATCCCTGCTGGACTAGATGGTAAAACTGGTTGGCCAGATGCACGTTTAGCTGGACTTGCTGAAAACCCTGTGCGGGTTTTTACCATCAATGAAAGAAATCAGTGAGTGCTAGAAATCATTGGGGTAAGATTTTAGCTAGGCCATTTAGCATTCCGCTTTGTTCCTGGGTTAACTTATATCATTAGTGTAGAAGCAACACTGGAAACCAGTTAACAAGGTTTTAGCTTGATGCTTCACCCTCTTGGTCTAATGATACTACCACTGGGGTCATGGTCATTTGGCATTTGGGTTTGGTGTAGGGTCCTCCTGAAAAGCCCAGCTTTTGGTGGAACCTGGTTTCAAATGGCCCAAGCTGGTCTTTGATGGCCGTTAGCTAGATCCCTGCTTTTCTAGATGGTAAAAGTGATTGGCCAGATGCTTGTCTAGTGGGACACGGTGAAAACCCTGTGGGGGTCTGCTGATTGTGGCCTGTTTTTGCCATCAGTGGAAGAAATCAGTGAGTGCTAGAAATCATTAAGATTACTGGGGTAAGATTTTTAGCCAGGCCATTTAGCATTCCTCTTTGGTCTATGGTTAAATGATATCATTAGTGGAGAAGCAACCATGGAAACCAATTAACCATCTAACTATTTAATATTTGGTGGTAGCTGGTTTTAAATGGTCTCCTGAAAAGTTTTATAAGCCCAAGCCAGGCTTTGATGGCTAGCTAGATCCCTGCTAGTCAAGATGCAAAAGGTTGATGGCTAGTTGCATGTTTAGCTGGACTAGGAGAAACCCCTAAGAGACCTGCTGGTTGCAACCTCTGTTAGCCATCAATGAAATAAATAAATCAGTGCTAGAAATCATTAAGCTAGGTTTAATGATCATTAGGGGTTTTAGTTAGGCCAATTAGCATTTGGCTCTGGTCAAGGACTCAAATACCATCTGTGGGGACACTGAAGAGAGTTTAGCTAAGGTTTAGCATTTAGCTTTGATGCAGAACTACGTTATACCCCCTTCTGAAAAAACCCAGCTGGTTTTAGATGCTCTGATCTGATCTTTGATGGTCATTAGCTAGATTCCGGCTGGTCTAGAAGTTAACAAGCTGCATGTTTGGCTGGAGTACTTGAAATTGCTATGGGGTCAATTGGTAGTGGCCTGTATTTGCCATCAGCGGAAGCTAGTATGTATTATGCTAGGTTTTTAGCTAGGCCTTTAGCATTCATCTTGAGTCTAAGACTCCTTTATGAAATCAGTGGAGACTTTTCACTGGACATGATTTAACCAGTCTTTATCTAGAACGTTTAGCATTCATCTTCGGTCCAGGGATACTTCTGTTTTACCGTCTGAGTGGATGGAACACTGGATGCTCTTTATGTTTTAGCTAGGCTGTTTAGCATTCGGCTTTGGTCTAGGGCTAAATGGTACCATCACTGGGGACGCTGGAAATCATTTAGCAAAGATTTATCTAGGCCATTTAGCATTCAGCCTGGTTTATCCCTGTCCAGAAAAGCATCTCTGAGTCATTCAGAAATTACAGATATGATAAATCGATGGCATATTTCAAATAAATGACACATTGCAACGAATGGACGTGACCGTGCGTGCCACTGGGAAAACCACTGAGCTCATTCCACCGCCGTGCTGTCGACCAGAGCTGTCAATGCCGTGTCATTACCCAAGCCAAAGGCAGAACATTCCAGGCAGCATGGGACAGGGAAGGACTATCTTTTTGATATCCGCTCACTGTATCCTAGCCCATTTCGCTTAGGCATATTTCACATTCTTTTTTTCCCCCAGTAATTTTATGGCTTGTGAAGCGTCAGCACAAAGGAAGCATTGAAGCGAGGGGAGCTAAGCAGCAATTTGGGGCTTGAGGGAGAGAGTAATTAGAATAACTATCCACCCTCAGCAATCTCTCTCTCTCTCTCTCTCTCTCTCTCTCTCTCCTTTTCTCTCTCACACACATTCCTAATTCCTCTCTCTATGAATAGGAGTGTAAATCTCTGACCTCACAACCATTTGATGTGATTACGGTTCTTTAGAAACCCATTCAGAACATCACAACATCTCAAAATTCACCCTGATCTGATCTAATATAGATTATCTTATCATTTATATTAGATCAGATATTAGATCATGTATATATACGTGTGTGTGTATATATATATATATATATATATATATATATATATATATATATATATATATATATATATATACATGATCTAATATCTATCTATCTATCTATCTATCTATCTATCTATATATATGTGTGTGTGTGTGTATATATATATATATATATATATATATATATATAAATATATATATATATATATATATACATTTATATATAAATATATACACAACAACATCAAATACTGAGCGCAAAATATTGTAAACCTAGCTAAAACATATAGAGTATCCAGTATATATATATAAATGTATATATATATATATATATATATTTATATATATTGAATCTGAGCACTAAATATTGGAAACCTGATGGTGCTTTCTTTGCACCACTATGGATGAAAGATCTCATTATGAACAACTGTTGCTGTCACATTGTACATCACAAATACACCATAATAAAGCAAGTGGGAGGGGTTTCTTGGGCTTCATTGAAATCCTATGAAACATACACATACCATACACTGCATGCATAACATGCTTATTTTCAGTAACACCTAACCCATAAAATCAGGATCCCGAGGCTATGATAATGTGCTGAACCAGGTTTCCATCAGGGGCAGGGGTTCAAGTCCCAGCTTTGGCGATTACGCTTTAGGCTGGCGCATGAAGAATCCTAACCATGCGTTCCCTGATGTCGCAAATGTCGTGTGAGGTTTGTCTCTTGTGGATGGGCTCGAGGCCGTTCCTGGTAGCGTGCTTAGACGTGTACACTGTCAAGCTTCTGGCAAGATTAGGAGCGGAATGCCAAAGAAAAGGTTCAGAGAGCGGAGACCTGGATTTGGTTCGAACCGATGAGTTGGCAGTTGCACGGTTAGCTGGACAAGGAGAAAACCCTAAGGGGGTCTGCTGGTTGCGACCTGTTTCTCACCGTCGATGGAAGAAGTAAACCAGTGCCAGAAATCATTAAGCTTGGCTTAGAGTGAAGTGCTTTAGCTGGGCCATTTAGCAGTTAGCTTTGGTCAAGGGCTAAATTATACCAATAATGGAGACACTGGAAACCGCTCAGCCAGGTTTTAGTATTTGGTGCTGTTGTAGGACTTAGTTCTAGATTAGCTGGGTTACTGCTGGTCTAGATAATTAAGGTGGTAAGGATGCTGCATGTTTGACTGGACTACATTAAATCACTATGGGGTTAATTAGTAGTGATCCGTTTCTGCCATCAGTAAAACTCAACTTTATTAAGCTAGGTTTTTAGCTAGGCCTTCAGAGATCAGGATTTGGTTTAAACCGATGAGTTTGATTGTTGTTTCATGGCATCACAGTTCATTTGCATGAAATTGAGAAATTTTCAACTTGCCGTTTCTCCCCCAGAGGAAATGACTGGACACTTTCTAGTGTGAACGACGTAATACAGCATTTGGCTTCCTTTCCAATAAGCTGCACATTAAAAGTGTGGCCTTACATAACTAATGCATGTTCTAGCATAGCATAAAATTTAATGTATAATTTATATTACCTTTTACCTATTAATAAATGTATTACAGTGTCAAAAAAATATATACATATATTTGAATTATATCTTAACTATGCACTAACTTGTCCCTGTCTCCATTTTATTGTATTCTGTACATTTTATTTTATTTTATTTTATTTTATTTTATTTTATTTAATTTTATTTAATTTTATTTTGTTTAATTTAATTTTATTTAATTTAACTTATTTTATTTTATTTTATTTTATTTTATTTTATTTTATTTTATTTTATTTAATTTAACTTATTTTTATTTAATTTAATTTAATTTAATTTAATTTAATTTAACTTATTTTATTTTATTCATCCTTTGTCTATATTTTTGCCTTTATTATTTTTGCCGCCTCTATGTGTACTATCTGTCTCACCGGTATGTAAGCTCCTTGGGATCAATAAAGTGTGATCCTATCTTATCCGTCCTGATTCTGATCCAGCTGTTTCAGTACCAGTGGCCAAGCCATTACCACTGCACAGCCGATTCCCTGTGGATGAGTCACCTCTAATCCAGTATTAGTGTAGTGGATTAGTATAGTATAGTCGGGTCCAGTTTATCGGTGCACCCCTACTATAAGGAAACTCTTCAAACCTTTCTTGAGGATGTCGAAGTGGTAGAGCAGGCTGGAGCTGCGGCGGTTGTGCTGGGTGAATGGTCGAGTGATGTTCAGGCTGCTGCCTCCACTCAGCCTGGACTTGCCAGGCCTGTTTTCTTCGGGGTCCAGCCGTCTGTTGGCGTTCTCTTTCTCCTTCCCACGCGAGTTGGACGTGGTGGGCTGCAGCCGGACACGGGATCTGGAGTTGTGGTTATGGTAGAGCTCAGAGTCACTGGGCGGGGGGTTGTTGGACTGGACCACTGGGCTTTCAGGTGTGGCCTTCTGGGTGCGGTTCGTTACTCCAGCACTAACAGGGACGACTTTGGAAGGAACGAAAGGCTGATTCGAATGCTGGTTGTCATCGGCCCGCGTCTTCTCACTGTTGTGCTCCACAGGAAGACGGTCGTCCTTGGACCCCTTCTTGCTCTTGTTGTGAGGTCCAGGCCGGGGCAGAGGTACCAGGTCCACGTGTTTAGGCCACACCCCAGCAGCAGGCAGGGTGTGCATGAGCTTCGGGTCTACGGGCTTCTTACCCTGTTCCAGCAGCTCGTTGACCGGCAGGGAAGGGTCTTTGCCCCCAGGCCTGGTTTGGTTGCCGTTGGAGTCAAGCACAGCACTTTGCACAG